>NC_033805.1:23632868-23648398 GCF_000340665.2 Cajanus cajan
ATATATAATATATTAAAATTATTAAATTTTTAATGGGAGAAACTAAAACTGAACAATTATGATATTTGAAAGACTAAAATTGTTCAATTAAAAATTGAAGGACTGAAATTCCACAATTGCAATCCTTAGGGACTAAAATTACCCAATTAAAACTTTGGGGATCAAAATTGTACAATTATAATACTTCATGGATCAAAATGCAATTAAGCCTATAAATTATTTGATATCTTATTATAAATACAATATTATCGACCAATAAAACAAATAATAATACAAACTAAATTTCAAAATAAATTTGTTAATTTACTATATTGTTATTGATTCAAACAACTAACATTTATACAAAACAAAATTTAAAATAAATAGGTTGTATTATTATAATATTATCAACCAAAAAATACAATATTTATTACTGAACAAAATCGATAGGGAATGTTGTTCTTAACAAGTGATTACACTAACTTATTATTATTACTATTATTATCACAGGTCAAATAAACACAATCCATTATCCGACTAGTACAGTACCAGATTTCAATCGGATTAATTTAGATTTAACTCAAACACTAAAAAAATCTTATTTAAACTCATTGGATCAATTTACATTCGCGAGTTGCCCATAATTTCTTGTACTCAGTGTTTTAAACCGGATCGGATCGGCCAATCGAACTGGTTGAACCGAGAACCGCTGGTCCATCCAGTCCAAGCCTCGAGTTGGATCGATTATGCATTTAACCGTTTTGAATCAGAGTGAGCCGATCAATTTTTCAGTTCAACCAGTGAACCGATGGTCAAATCGATTCAATCACAAATTTTTTTTAATATTTTTTTAAGGGACCACAAACCATAAAAATAACAATGGAAATTGAATCCTATTAATGAAAGAACAAAAAGTCTTATTAAAAATAACAATGACTACTTGTTCTAATGTATTTGTTTATAATATATATGTAGTATATTATTTATTTTAAATTATACATTTAATAATATAATATCTATGCAGATATTACATATATTATTTTGTGATATCAATTACAAGTAAATTATATATGTACATATTATTTATATTTTTAATTTGTATTAATATACAGTTTAACATATAATTTTTTATGTATTTCTTTATACAAAATAAAAATAAAGATAATTTTAAATAAGATAAAATTTAAAATTTAAAATAAGATATAAATTTATTAAAATTTATAAGTATAAAATATATTTAACACAAACATTTTTTAAAAAAATTAATAAAAATCAGGTCATGCAATTCAATTAATGACCCACCGGTTCAACCTTTAATTCATTGACTTAGTACCCTAACCGATTTGATAACCGATCTGATTTTTAAAACTATGCTTATACTCCTAATCAAAACCAATAAGCATATATGGTCCCAGCTGATTAATGCTCCACATGTATTAAGGTTTTTTAATCCAATACATACATATTTTTTTATGGTTCCATCATTAAAAATAAATAAATTGTACCTTTAATGTATAAAACCATAAGGACAACATATCATATTAGCAATAGAACAAGCATAACTGTGAATTTCTGTAAACATTATTTCTTTTTCTTTGGCTGAAAGGATTACGTTTATTGCTGTACTATATAAACGCAGCCAATGCATATCAGTGTTTGCTTTTTGGTTTTTTCACGATCATCACAGTGCAGTGAGCATGATGAGCGCAATAGTCACTCACACTACCTAAAACCGCCCTGAAAAAAATAAATAAAAGAGTGTCAAGCCAAGTATAACTGAATTAGGAGATTTTGAAGTGAAGTGATAGCTTGTTCCATTCCATTATAGTAAACTAGAAACAAAAGTCAAACGGACTTGATAAAACAAAGTGTTACCATAGGTTAATCATCATAGAGAGACTTTGTAATCAGTAGAATTCAATGTTTGTGAATACAATAGCATTAAGATAACACACAAAAACTGATGCTAATCTAGCTTTTGCGAGAACATAAACAGAAGGACCCGTTCTGGGCTGGTACTCTGTTTTCGAAGGGGGGTCAGAAAATAAAATAAGACATCATGTTTTTGACAATTTAACTTTGTACTGGTTATGGTTCATATGAAAATGCTAGGACTCAGCCCCATTCACACGTTTCAGAAAAGCATTTATCATACTCTAATTACCTATCACTGCAAAGCAATGATGATATAATTGGAAGCGGAAGGAAGCTGTACCTTTTTATAGCCCCATAACCATGACTTCCCACAACCAACATTGCAGCATGATGCTTTTCCACAGCATCACAAAGAACATTTCTAGGATCACCTTCCACCACTTCCGCTACCACATCATCTACCTGAGAAAACATCATCATCAGAAATTATTCCACAGGCATAACCCGTAAAGTACTGAAACATCGGAAATTAAGTAAAATCACATAGCATCATATCATATCATATCTGATTCTCCTTCTGTCCCAAACCAGGGGTAAAAAAATCACGATGATAAAAATATACAGCACATTTCTAATAGCCCTAAGTATCATAGGAATGCTATTATGCTAGCAAATCTCTTTCAAACATTCTTTATTATTAGCCGAAATATTTGAAAATTACTAACCTCGATCAGTTTCTCTAGTTAAGGAGTCTCTTCTGATTTATTTTGATAAATTTTCACTTTATTCATAACTATCCTATGAAGCATCGACGTGGTTTGAGCGTGTTCAACACGACACTGATTAACAAATACGAAGAAGTTTAACATAGGGAAAAGGCATGGAAAGGGAATTACCAATTTGCTAACGCAAATTTGTTTAGCGGTTTCGACAACTCTTGCGGCAATCTTTCTCAAATCAGAATCTACAATAGGCAAGACCTCAGCGGCTCCTGCACACGCTAAGGAAGAGATTCTCAATTGAATTAATCAAGAAAGTGTGAACATGAACGCCGTAACAGAATGGACGTACCAGGCCCGGCGAGGCCCACGGCAGAGCTAGCGGTGGGCCTCGAGTGAACGAGAACCACCTTGAAGATTGGGCTCGGAAAGAAGTGATCCAGAGCCCAAGTCAGGGCGTACCTGCTCTGCTCGCTGTCGTCTATGCCTATCACCACCGCTTGCTTCTCTGAAGACGACGCTGCCATGTCAAAACGACCACAACTCTTCGTACTCTTCACTTCACTTACTTGAATAACACAACAACGCACACCACGTCTATAAATAAACCATAACCCATCTACTTGTCAATTGTTAAATCGTTGCTTCATTGTTGATGCCAATGCCTGAAAACGACGTCGCAGGTTCTCGCCCTTTCCGGATACTGTAGGATAAAGGAACCATGATTTAATAATAATAATAATGATAATAGTTTATTAACTGTTGTTTACAATTTTAAATATAATGACTTGTTTTATTTATTTTTTTCTTAGCAAATAAATACTCCCCTTTGGTGGTTGTCAAAACTAAAATGATGATCAAGTTTGAGACGGCATGGCTACTGAATCCGATTCCAAAGATGATATTATTCAAATTAAAATTGTTTACAATAATTGTAGCGTATGATAGTTTTAAAAAGTAAAGATATGGCATAATAAAGTAGCTAGTCACGAGGATTGTGGGTTGTGTCATTATCGTTCACAAACAGCTGCAAGTAAATCTGTGTGTCATAAAGTGGTATGCAATACGAGAATCCCTCTCCGTGTTTCGGTTTGGTGCTGCTACGCTTCACTTGCAAGAATTTTGTAGATCAGTATACCTAAATTATATTACATCCTATATGAGAAATAATTTACTGAATTGTGAGTGTTATTTTAGTTTTAATAATGACAAGAAATATAGCACTACATATATTAATTTTTCATATCTAATATTTTTTATAAAAAATTATATATTTATCAGTCAACCAACACTATAAAAGTTTAAATCATATTTATTGATTGAAAAGTTTATTTTTTAATTAATGAGTAGTATCATTAAATATAATTATCACTAACACTATTTAATTTTAGATATTTTTGTAATAAATTTTAAATTATCACATATTAATTACAACTAATTAATTTAACTATTTTGTTTAATTTTGATAAATTAACTATTTGTATCTTATATATAAATGCCAGAGTATGGTTAAATTTTATTAAAAAAAGAATAATTTTTAATTCAATATAATTATTAAAATAATTTTATATTATTTTAATTAGCAGATATTTATTACATAAACTTACCAACATGTTGATGACTTGCATAAAACTGTGCAACAATTATTTAAGTAAAAACTACATGTTCAAATTTTCTGAATAAAAGAACGCGATTAAAAGGAGATTTCATGAAAAATGGTTAGCTAAACTTTAATAAAAAAAATACTTATCAACAAAGTGTATAGATATTTTACAAAATCAATACGTGTGTAATTTAAAAATCACTATTAATATTAATAAAATTACTTCATTCAATAATTTATGATTTATATTAAATTTTAATAATTATTAAATTAAAAATACTCATAATGAATAGGTAAAACCTATAAATTTTTTAGAAAATTAAAAAAATTATTTGATATTTCATTATATTTCAACTCTACATATATTCATAAAATTATATTAGACATTAATATAAATTTATATAATAAAATATTATATATATTTTTAATTTAAAAAAAATAGTTATCAACAGACACAATTTTATTACAAGTAATCATTCGTCCATGGATGATAATTATGAAAGAAAAGGAAACAAGAAGCTGAAGCAAACAACATTCCTATAATTGTGTCACTAACAATGAAAAATCGTTAGAGGATTAGTTTTTTAAATGCCATAAATCAACCGGATTCCAACTAAACACAATCAAAAAATTTGATCTATATTTGGAATCTATTAACTTAGAATTGTGCAGAAACATTGTATTCTATGCTATATATTTTTTCCTATCATATCATATGAATATATAGGTGAACACCTTACTACAACATGACTTCCTTATCTCTCAATGTTGACAATTACATCATTTTCAGACTCAATCTTACAAACTATCCACTATGGCATGAACAAACCTTAGGCTTAGCATAAAGCCAAGACTTAGCTAGTCATCTCACAAATGATGATCCAGCCCCCACTCAATACACCACATCAAATTTCAATTATACAACAAACTTAGAAAATTTTGTCCCAAAATTAATCGACAATTTTATTGCTTGGCACAAGGCAGGTCGTTTTCTTCGAGGGTGGATAGTTGAAACACTCTAAGGAAAAACTTGGATTAGTTGTTGGATTAAACAGTATCCATGCTTTTTGGGTCACACTAAAAAATGCATATGCAAAAGATTTCTAAAACGTAAATTCACACTCCATCATCAAATCATGAACATATCTGCAAGGTAGATGATCAAAGTATTGGCGAACATATTTGCATTTTTAAAGGTCTATGCAACAACTCTTGTGCAAATTTGATGGTAACAACCTCCGCCACTGCTTCCATCCCACCATGCTTAAGCCCTAACCAACACCTTTAGTTGAATCTCTTGCATTACAACTTCCCGTTGCATCTATTGATCAACCAGAACAACCTACAAGAGAGAAGTGATATATAGTATCTATTAGAGTGAGGCGAATATTAATTAAGAGAGAAATAGTACGAGAGTAATTTTAGGGAAAAAAAATATAAATAGAATAAATTTTTCGTTATCAAATAGATTAACTACTTTTATTAATTTTGATGAATTAGATATTGGATAAAACTTAGATATAGTTTTTTAAATGTGGTTGGTACTATTCTTAAATTAAAATTTGATATTTATTTCAATAATATGTATAAATGTATATTAATGAGATTTTCGTTAAATGCAAATACATATTGTCAAGTTAAATCTCCATTTCTGATTGGAGAAAACATCAACTACACTGGGAAATTATACCTAAGATTTTGGTGTTATATATAGGAATGAAATTAGTAATATTCATATATCTTCTAACAAATTAGAGTATATGTCATGTACTATTTATTTCTCCTAATTAATACTCATTTTTCTCCTAATCAATTGGAGTGTATCCTCTTTAAAGAATTTATAATTAATGCATTTTACCAAATTAAGATAACAATACACTTTAATTAGGGATATTTTAGTCTAAAAATAATTAGTATATGAGACGATATGAAATGAGTCTTATATAAAAAAATAAATAATTATTTTAAGTTGAGTCTTATAAATAAGAAAGAATGTAATATATATAGTAACGAGGGACAACTCAAGTGATAGTTTTTTTTTTGTTCGTCCCTGGAGGGAGTATCCACTCCTCGCTACGTTGGAGGCACCTCAAAAGGTGGGATAGTTGGCCCCAAGATTTAACGCGGCTGCATACACAAGGCAGGATTCGAACCCCTGACCTTGCTTAAGCGTGGATCAACCCCTACCGCTGAACCACGCGCTTGGGGTTACCTAAGTGATAGTTTACTAATATGAAAACATGAAAATAACTAATAACAAACCTTAAATTAAAATAAATAATTTAGATTAAAAATTTATAAATAAAATTATCACATACCGTCACCATTGTAATTTTCTCAGTCACTACTAATCTCAAACATGTTATTACAATTATTATCGTTTCCACTGCCTGTCATCACATCACTATTATTGTATTTCACTTATTTTAATCCAAACCTAATTATAAAAGTTATAAAAAAGATAATTAAATTTTTTAATCTAGAAATCTAATTAAAATTTTCTAGCAAATATAGAAGTGTACTAACATAATAAATTAACAAGGATATGTTTAAATCAATTGAGATCAACTTAATTAAAGTTAAAAAAAATTATAACATTTTTTTATATTAAAACGTATATTTTTTTATTAAACATAATTTAAAATTAGTATCTAAACATCCACTAAATTGGTGGATAATATAGTATTAACAACCGATTTTTACTTTGACATTTTGGCAGCGACAGTGAGAATGGGAGGCGATACGCAATTTCCCACACTAGTTTACCCCTTTGGGACGCGTCAAACTATGATTTCGGAAACAACAAGGAATGGAGCCACTCGTTCCTATTCAACCTCCTTTTTCATTTCACTAATCACGCCTTCTCCTGGTCTTCCTTATTGGTTATTTCTAACTATCTCCGATTGATCACCTGCGAATTCTGCTCCTTCATGTTGCTACCAAACCATGAAGTTCTGCAAAACCTATCAGCAATACATGCAGGGCCAGGGCCACAAGCTCCCTGCCGTTGGCTTCAAAAACCTCAAAAAGATCATGAAAAGGTGCAGGAGATCCACCAATCCTCTTAATCAACCCACTTGCCCTAATCAATGCCCAGGTCATCATCATTTATCTATGTAACATGCATTAACACCTAACAATTTCTTTATCTACATTATATGAAACTAAAACTCTGATTTTGATCCATAAATAAACAGATAAAACTTATGATATTGTTGTTGCTGTTCTTGGATGAAAATTAGTGTTTTCCATTAGTAATATGAAATAACATTTAATAAAATAATTTGTTGCACATATTATGGAGATAAATTTCAGTTTTAATTTAATAAATTTCAGTGTGCGATGGGACCTTTTTCCCTTCCCTTCTCAACGAAATGTCAGATATAGTAGGGTGCTTTAACCAGCGCGCCCAGGAATTGATGGAACAACATCTTGCTTCTGGCTTCAGAAAGTACTTTCTCATGTTGAAAGCGAAATTGAAGGGGGATCATCCTGGTCTAATCGAAGAAGGCAGAGATCTAGTCGTATATGCACTCATAAATGCCATTGCAATTCGAAAAATATTAAAGAAATATGACAAGATTCATTATTCCAAGCAAGGCCAATTATTCAAGTCCAAAGTTCAGACCATGCACAAGGAAATTCTTCAGAGTCCCTGGCTTATTGAGCTTATTGCCTTTCACATCAACTTAAGGGAAACCAAAGCCAACTCAAGGGTGCCACCTGCGCTGTTCCAAGGTTGTTATCTCACATTCAGGGATGGAAAACCATCACTTACTTGTCAGCTCTTTGATTCCATCAAAATTGATATTGACTTAACTTGCTCTGTATGCCTGGTAAGTTGGTTTTATTCATTGGAAGAACTACTCATTTCATGTGCCTTACATCATTTTTCAGTATTTTGTATGCTTATTGCCTTTCTTTTCCAACCTAATTTCCTTGATAGTAGCTAATTTCCGTATGTTTGGATTGAGGATTTAAATAAAGTAATTTATTTATTTGAATAATTTTAAATTTTTTGAGATAAAATATTTTGTTTGGATAAAAATTTTACAAGAATTTGAAATTTAAGCATTGTGAAAATTCTTTAAAATAGTATAATTTCAAATTCTCTTTAAAAAGTAAGAATTTAAAATTTTTTATATTTTTTTTCTTATTTCACATATATGTTTTACCTTATTTCTTACCTTTTCATGCTTTTAATAATTGAATATTTAAAAATATTTTTAAAATTATTAAATATTATCTAATATTAATTTTTAAAATTATTAAATATTTAAAAATTAACTAATATTTATTTTTATAAAATTTAATTTAAAAATTTATATGAATATATTTTTAAAATCAATTTTATCATGGTGGAATCAAATTATCATATCTAAATTAATAATTTAAAATTTAAAAAATTTAAATTAAATTATTCAAATAAAATATTTTAAAAATGATAAAAATTAAAATCAAAATAATTCAAATATCAAGAATTTCAAATTCCTTAAATTTTAAAAAAAAATTATCCAAACACACCATAAAACACTTGACTTTGGTTTTCAATATCAATATACTTTTCCTATGTGAAAGCATCTCTTGTATAGTTATACCGTCCTTCACTTTTTTTTTTTTTACTTGATGATTTTCATACGGCTCTTCCATGACAGGATACAGTGTTTGATCCAGTTTCTCTCACTTGCGGTCACATATTCTGTTATACATGTGCTTGCTCAGTTGCATCAGTTACTATTGTTGATGGACTTAAGGCAGCGAATCCTAAAGAAAAATGTCCTCTATGCCGAATGGTAAGCAACCAGATGTAGCTCATCTACAACTTGTTATTTTCAACTAGAATGTACAAAAAAGATGTTCATTCTGATTACATCCATAAACTCTATGAATTGGTACATAAGACCCATGTTAATAACTTGTAAATTCACCCTTTACTGGTCTTTAGAGCCGATGTATGGTCATTGACCTAGTAGTGACGGGGGTTATAGTTAATTATGATGTAATGACCAAACAAAATTGCAATGTCAAAATTGTTGGAGTTCAAGTGTGAAGTGAAGTCCCACATTGGTTAGAGTTGGGCATGTTGAGTAATATATAAGTGAGAAAGACCTACTTACTTATTACTTTAAAGTTTTAAGTTATGTTGTGGTGTTAAGCTCACTTGTATACCTTAAAGTTTTAAGTTATGTTGTGATGTTAAGCTCACTTGTACTCATTACCTATTATGTGAAGTGCTTCTCGATGTTAAAAATTCCTCAACATCTCAGAACCGATGGTTCGACCAAATGACTGGTGATCGGCTCAGACGAGTATTGGCTGGATCCAAGAGTGGGATCCTGAATAGAATTGGCAAGAGATTCAAGAGTAGGATCATCCCGAACCAAATGACTGGTGATCGGCTCAGACGAGTATTGGCTGGATCCAAGAATGGGATCCTGAATAGAATTAGCAAGAGATCCAAGAGTAGGATCATCCCTTATACTGAAAGTATTGGATGGATCCAAGAGTGGGATCCTGAATGGAATTGGCAGGAGATCCAAGAGGAGGATCATCCCTTGTAGTGAAAGTCCACCTACCTATTGTTAAAAACACTCCCCAACAAAAACGCTAAAATTTTATAGCCATACCTGCTGAACATGAGACCAGTTCTGTTTTGTGCTTCGTTTGGCGTCCAGTTTAATGACTACAGTACACATTGTATGTAAAATAGGCTAAAGCTTCGTTAAGGCTTAATAATTGACTTTCACCTTTAAATAACTCTATCGCAATAATCTGAGTAGTCTTCTGTCATTATTCAACTCCTTTATTTTAATATCGTGAACAATGATAAAATGCAGTTTAGAGGAATAAATCTTCACTTATTTTAGGTATTTTTAATGTTGGCCAACTATAATTGATTAGTTCTCTTCTAGAAGGAGGGGGTTGCTTAAAATTGGCTAATGAATTATTTATTTATTTATTGGATTTGAACCTGTTAGAATGGTTGGCTTCTTACGCGTTTCTACTGTTGACTGCAGGGAAGAGTTTACGAAGATGCTGTGCACTTGGAAGAATTAAATATTCTGCTAGGACGAAGGTATGATACCGATTATACGATTGAATAATAGATAAGATTAAAATGATGTCATTGGCCAAATAAGAGATGAATGAAAAAAAAAATCCACATTAACTCTGCGCTCCATCGTTTAAGCCTCAATAAAATAAAGAATATGCCTTTTGCAAATCTCTTAATTAACCTTGTAAATTTCAATATTTTTACAGCTGCGGGGAGTACTGGGAGGAAAGGCTTCAGATGGAGAGGTTAGAGAGGGTTAAGCAAGTGAAGGAGCACTGGGAAACACAGTGTAGGGCGTTCATGGGCATCTAAAACTAAATATACACACCCAATTTCTCTTCTATCTCCATGACTTGTCACATATCGCATTTTCTTTTTCTATATTCCTTCCCACCCGATACACCTCATTCAGGAGTGTATGGTAATTTTCTGTTGATACGTCGTTGCTAGGGGTGGGCAAAAAAAACTAAACTGAACTGAACTGAACTGAACTGGTGGTGAACTGTACTATAAAAAACTGAACTGTTTGTAAAAAAATTGAACTGAACTGTTTAAAAAAAAAACTGAACTGAACTGAACTGTTATAAAGTTGAACTGTACTGAACTATAAAAACTGAACTGAACTATAAAAATTGAATTATTTTTATAAAAGAATAAAAATTAAATGTGTTTAACATATTATGTCTTAATGGATTAGCTCGATAGTCTAATAACCAAAACTTAAAAAAAAAGTGATCTGAAAAAAAATTGTATCAATTTTGTCGAACTTAACGGATCAATTGAGCTATGTTGAACTACTTATTTTTAGGCTTAAAATTTACTGAGTTTGTTTGACTTAATTTTATATTTTTTCCTTTGAAAAATTTAAATAAAATAGAAAATAAAGTAAAGTTGGCAAATGTGTCCTATTTTGATAGATCAATGAGTCAAAATTGTTCAATTCAAAATATCATAACAGTTTAGTGCAGTTTAAATTGTAGTTCAGTTCAAGTTTTTATAGTATAGTTCAGTTCAGTTCAATGACACAAAAGAATAGTTCAGTTCAGTTTGTCTGAACTAATATTTAGTTTAGTTCAGTTCATATGAACTACTTTTAAGTTCAGTACAGTTTTTATAAGTTCAGTTCAGTTCAGTTCGTTTTGCCCACCCCTAATCTTTGTTGAACTACTTATTTTTAGGCTTAAAATTTACTGAGTTTGTTTGACTTAATTTTATATTTTTTCCTTTGAAAAATTTAAATAAAATAGAAAATAAAGTAAAGTTGGCAAATGTGTCCTATTTTGATAGATCAATGAGTCAAAATTGTTCAATTCAAAATATCATAACAGTTTAGTGCAGTTTAAATTGTAGTTCAGTTCATGTTTTTATAGTACAGTTCAGTTCAGTTCAATGACACAAAAGAATAGTTCAGTTCAGTTTGTCTGAACTAATGTTTAGTTTAGTTCAGTTCATATGAACTACTTTTAAGTTCAGTACAGTTTTTATAAGTTCAGTTTAGTTCAGTTCGTTTTGCCCACCCCTAGTCGTTGCACGATTGGTTTTGTACTTGTAAGAAGTTTTTATTTGTATTGTTCGAACGTAACACTGTTCAATGTAAACAAAGGCTTTTACATTATAAATTATTACTAGTGGCCCTTTAAAATGTTTTTGGCAAATCGTTAGGCTCGTACCCGACTATGTTCAATGTACATAAAGGCTTCTAGTTGAAGTACATTACTTAGTAATACTAATAATTAATAGCCGTCTATTTGCTAGGCGCATCTGAAACTAGTTGAATTTGTTAAAAATAATAGCTACACTAACAAGTTTTTATTTATTTTTATCAAACTACATATCTTTTCAATAATCGTAATTTTAAATTGGTATCCAAATATACATTTAAATGTGCAACAATTACAATAGCCTCCGTTCAACTGTAGGAACCAAAATTAAATAAATACTAACTGAAATTAAAAAAACAATATAAAGACCAAAACTCAAATTAGTAAAGTTATAAAAACTGAAGTATACTTGAAATTCTAATAATAAAAGATTTGACAGTGATCCGCATGCCATTGTTACAGCACAGGAACCCTAAAAGGAATAAAATGCTAAGTATCGTGGCGACATTTGAGTCATTGAATTGGTCACTGCACAACTAAATAGGAGAGAAAATGTGATTATCAGTAGAAATTTTGGACCCTTAAAAATACTGCGAGATGACAATTACTGTGACCCTGACATGATCCTTAAACTGACTCGTTAATGCTCGATTTCATATAATGGAGGAAAATCCAAATTAATACAAATATGTAATGAACAAGTAGGCTATTTACCTTTGTCAGTGGGAAAAAATCCACACAACAAAACGTGGTACTGCTACATAAGACCAGTATATTTTATACCATAAAACCAGTTTGTTTTAACGTAGAATCTGTATTTGAAATTAACTTAAAAACACTTGTCAATTAATTTTTTTTATCATACTTCTCAATTATATTTAACTATTTAAATTCAATTATACAAAAAAAAAAAATGTACTACATAATATTGGTCACAGCAGGTTAGGAAGATCCCAGAATGCTTCATCTTTCACAACAAAAATCCATAAATAACTTATAATTCAAAAGCATCAAAATTTCTCACTGATGACATCCTCAGTCACATAATTTTGGCAAAATGATTCTATCTAGGGATTAACCTTCCATTTCACTTGGCCCTAATGAGCGGGTTCTTCTCTTGATACATTTGATACCTAATGCACAGCTTCTGCAAAGTCCCAATTGAATGCTGCATGGGATTCAGCTTTATATCCATCAACATACTCTGCAAAAAAAAGCAAGAACAAAAAGGTTAAACCCTAAACCTTACAAAAAAAACGCATAAATATCAAATATCAAATGTCAAATATGAAACCTGATAATCATCTCCATATTTATCAACAAGGCGACTGATATGAATCCTTTGCATCGCAGTCAAGGGCTGAGGAGGCGCACTTCTTCCATCTCTACGCTTCTTTCCTAGGGCTGATTTCAAGTCTACACCAACCAAATACAATAATAAACTAATAAGAAACACTAGACAAGTGCTGAAAACTCAATATGAATTATCCTCGTGCATAATCGAAGATGAAAAGGAAGAGAGCGATACCGTCTTCTTCGAGATCGCTGCCGGAATCGACGGTTGGAGGAGCGGGAGAAGGAACAGCGATGGCGTTGGGGTCGGTGAGAACGCCGAAGGAGTGGTAGTTGTGGTTAACGGTGCCTTCGGCGTCCCATAGGGGCTCGTCGGTGAGGGATTGCACGAGCTTGGGGGGAACGGAGAAAGAGGGTTTGAAAAGCCTAGGGTTCTTCTTGGGAAGCCCTACTCGGACCTTGCTCCTGGATTGCTTGTATTTTCTTCGCGACCTTCCCATTCTCTTCGCCCTCTGTCTGTTACTGCCGCCACAACTACGGAGGGTTTTGGTCTTGGATTTGATTTGCTTAGGCTAGGGCATAAAATGTCCTGCTATTCAACATCAACTTCAACGACGTCGTTTAATATCATTGTATTTGTGCCTTTCAAGTTTTCATATTAACAAAAAAACAATTCTGAAGGGGTGGGGCAGAAAAGCCCCAAACCCAACAATGTAAAAGATGAGTTTTTATTTTGTATAATTAAAAATTTTAATAAATAAATATTTTAATCATATAAGTTATATTAAATATGTGATAACTGATTTACATTATGTTACAAGTTTATCTTAAATTTTGACAATATATCTTTAAAAATGTTGATATTTAATTTTAAAATAAAAATAATAGGTTGAAAAAGTCTCAAAGAGAGTCTCTTTAAAAAAGTACTTCAAAATGTTTTTATTAAAAAATAATTTTAAAATTACCCTGTCTAATATGATTATTCTAATTTATATAAAAATAATAATTAAAAAAATGCTAACTTATCTTGCAGCATCCATGAGGACCACACTCTATGATCTCTTTTTAAGGAGGATCTTAAATGGGTCCAAAAAGTACTCATTATGTATTTTTACCTTTTTAAATTTAAATACTCAATCCTTCATTCAACATTTTCAAAAAAAAAAATCTATTAAATGAGTTCTGCTACATCATTATATCTTTATTAATATTAACTAATATTAACTTTTTTATTAATATTATTTAATAAAAATTACATTTTGTTTTAAAAATAAATGACACCAATATTCATATAAGCACGTTTAGGTATGATAGGGGGTCGAGTATAAGTTTTATGATGCTTATACCTATTTTTGTGGTTCGAACCTATTCATACTTTTATACACATCGGATATATAATTTTCGTATCATCCTTGTATCTATCAAAAATAAATTGTTTTTTTTACAAAAAAAAATATAATATTTTTAGTTTATCTTTTCATTATATTATAATTATAATTGATTTATTTGTCTATATTATATTTTAATTAAGAGACTTCTTAATAATTAAAAAATTACAAATGTTTCGTATCATAATAAATAATTACAGAATATTAAATATTAAAAAATTTTAAAACAATCAAACTGGGAACGAGTATTAAACTGGGAATGGAAACGGGGATGAGTGTAAGTATATACTTATCCCCGGTTTAATATTTAAGGTTTTACTTGTACCCATACTCGATCAAATTAGGTATTTCTCATCAATGTTGAGACAAATTCAAATATTACCCATGTGTACAAATTTATTTGTCATCCCTAAACATGTTACTTGGTGAGAATGTGTTTTGATTATCTACTCTTAACACGCTAGGAGAGCAAAGAATAAGTTTGACGGCGTTATGTTTAACTATAACTTGTATCTAAAATTTGGCGAAGATCTAACTCTTTTAAAATGAAAACCTACACTTTAAAAGTATAATATAATAATAATTATCAATTAAATGTTATAATTAACTTTAGATTTTATTTTACAAAAATATGATTTTTTTTTTATAAATTTTAATCATTAATTTTGTAATCAACCAATCTAACGTATATATCCTTATTTTAAAAAAGTTAAATCATAATATATTATAAAGTTGAATGAACTTGATCATTTGTATATTAAATTAGAACTAAAATCTATTTAAGACATTGGATTGATCTATAATATAAGTACTCATTTATTATTATTGTAGTTAAGATTAAGATTTCAAAATTAATTTACCTTTAAAGTTTCTTATTTTATAAGGATCATTTATGTAAATATTTAAATTTGAGCATAAAAGTTTTAAAATTATATTATAATTTACAAGTGACTATTGGATTTTATATATATATATATATATATATTCTAGACACCATATGTATATACTTGTTCTTTT
>NC_033805.1:23648826-23660585 GCF_000340665.2 Cajanus cajan
TTTTTTTTTTTTTGGGTTAATATATGCAATAGATCTTTCTATGACTTGTAGCCCTCCTCAATATATATCTATATATATATATATATTAAAATAAACCCAAGATAATGTATCTTATACATTGTAAATTTCATCCTTAATTAAAGATTAAATACCAAAACATGAATAAAACACGCATAATCAAAACTTATAAATATATTACCTAATTAGAACTGTTTTAAATATAAAATTGACGCAAGTTCTACATGCATGTAATCATAAAAATTTCTGCTTAACACCTTTACATCAGGTCACCAATTTTGACCAGTGAATTATTAGATTAATATATCTATGATCAATAAGAAACTTGCTTGATCGAGGAAGTCATTCACTTCCCATGTTAGAACTTTGAAGCTCCCTTGATTTCTTCTATTGTCTTGCTATGTCAATGGCGGAGGTAGACACTTGAAAGTTTCTTAAAGGCCACTGGAGCGGTTGGCATACTCTTGAACTAATGCCCCAAAGAGAGATTGCCTTTGGAGCAAGTTGGAGGGTTTGTCAAATTCTTTGGCACGTCCTATATTAGTGAAAAACATGAACACAACTTAGCCTACAAATTAAATAGTATAGTCCATAAGATGTTATATATGTAATAAGAGAATATCATATATACCTGCATCTATAACTAGAACTCTATCACAGTCCATAACTGTTGGTATTCTATGAGCAATGCTTATGATGGTACGTGCTGCAAAGTCCTCTCTGATGATCCTCTGAATTATAGCATCGGTTTGAGAGTCAACAGAAGCTGTTGCCTCATCCATAAACAACAACCTGCTTTGCTTAAGCATAACCCTTCCTAAACAAAGCAACTGTCTCTGCCCCACGCTCCAGTTATCTCCATTATCAACCACTATAAAGTTCAAGCAGCATTAATATTAGTAAGAATAAAAAATGGGATGCAAGTGAAATTAAAGCAGCTCAAAGAAAATGGCATAAGAATGTTTAATACCTGAAGCGTCAAGTTTCTCAGGCTTAGAAGCCACTGAGTCTTTTAGTTGACAACGTTCCAAACTCTACATCAATAATTAAAAAATGATGAGACTAGGCCAACCATGAAAAAAAGTTCTTCCATTAAGTCAATGAAGTTTAGCATGCAAGTAAATGGGTTTGAGCGTATTCACCTTCCATATTTCTTCATCTGTATACTGTCTAGTTGGATCGATGTTACTTCTTACGGTTCCTTCAAAAAGGACAGGCTCCTGAGGGATGATACCAAACCTTGATCTGAGATCATGAAGCCCTAAGGCGGATATGTCAATGCCATCAATGATTATTTTCCCTCCTGAGGGTTCCACCAGTCTGAAGAAAACTTGAATTAAAGTTGATTTTCCACTTCCTGTTCTACCAACTACGCCAATTTTTTCTCCTCCGTCGATGCTTAAGGTAATGCCTTTAAGAACCAAAGGAGTGTTTGGACGATATCTGACCTGTTTACCACAAGTTTAAATAATCACCATAAGAAATTGGTTCAAATTAATGTCTAAACAAAAATTTTTCCAGAAACATAATGAAAATTGCCGAAAAAGTGAATCAAACACAAATTCAACTAAAAGAAAAGTCGATTCTTTGCTGAGTCCTTTCTTCAAACGGAACAATCAGAGATAGAATCCTAGCGCTAAAATCTTTTTTAGATATTTCTCAATGTGCCGACAATTCATAGAACATGAGAAGATGATTTCATCTGCTTTTGGAAGAAATCAAAGAATTTATTGAGAATCCTGCAAGTGTCACTCATTTTTTTTTCTCTAACAGATGGTTAGAATTCAGAACTTCATCTAAGTTCATCTAATATTTAATTTTCAATTTTTTTATTACCAGCTAAATTCACTTTTCCCACAATTTTCATCATAATGTTTATGACTCTATTTTGTTCGAAAATTACTTGGTTCCATAATTCTCATGTAGATAAATATAAAATAAAAAATAAAAAATTTCACATTCAAAATCAGATTCTAACATCGAAAATGGTCACTTTTTTTTAAGAAAACATTAACTCGAATTTCAAAGTTAAAGAAATAAAATGAAGGCTTAAATATGTTTTTAGTCCCTCAAATTTAGGATAAATCTGTTTTTAATCCCTCAAATTTAAAATTGTTATTTTTAGTTCCTGTAATTTCAAAAAATCTTATTTTAGTCCTTATATTCAAATTTTGTTAAGAAATTTATCAAACATTATTACATAAAATCTACCTATTTGTGTCCCTATTAGTGAAAATATCACATTAAATTCGGTTGATATTGCATAACTGTCTTAATTAGTCGCTTTCAAATATGTTATTAGTGACCTAATGGATTAAAACAAGATTTTTGAAAATTACAGGAACTAAAAACAACAGTTTTAAATTTGAGGGACTAAAAACATATTTAACCCTAAAATGAATCTTTTAAAAATAAAAAAAATTATTATAATAAAATAAAGGTTTAGTCAAAGTTTTAATGGTAACATTGTGGAAATGGATTCCTGTACAATTGAAAAAACTCTCATGAACAGGAAGCTTACCCAAATTCAGCCACTGCAACTGTAATGCATAATTAATTTTATCACAAGAAATAATCATAATGCAGTACTAGTAGGTTATATTTTAAATACCTGCAAATCTTTGATATCAACATGGCCTTGACCGGGCCAATTTGAAGGAGGCAGACGATCCTTAATGTTCCATGTTGCTTCCGATGGAATATTTGTGAACTGTTTGATCCTCTCAACAGATACCATCTTGTTTTCAATGAAACAACTCATGTATATAGCCCAGAACATCACGGAATTTAATGACAATCCATATGAGAGTGACAAACCAACATTCTCTGCATCAAACAGAACAACCTAGTCAGTTATTTGTCTCAATAAAATTTTGACAGCAACATAAACACTATTATTTCTCTTTAAGACATATTAGTCATCATTATCATTATTTAAGGTATAGTACATAACATACTTCACATTCTAGTTACTGATAAGTGGTAACAGTTGAGTAATTTAAAAGAGCACAATCTTGAAATCATTTTTCTTATTTTTATATTTTATTTTACCTATTGCACATTTTGCATCCTCGGGAATTAGGATGTTCGGTTAGAGCCGTGCTGGATGGGTGTGTTGTATTGAGTGGTGTGACTACATCATTAGACTTGAGAAAAATTGGCAAAAGGATGGAAGTGGGAAGGGCCAACTACTTGTTTGAAAGCAGGTGGAACCCTTTTTTCTTTGAAGAAAAAAAGTACTTGCAACTTTAATTTTATTTTTTTTAATATACTTGTGTGATTATCACATGCGACCATATTTCTATGATTTATTAAAAATTCTATGGTACCCTAGGAATATTACTTTTTGTATACTTCCGAGGAAAGCAATGACACAACATCGCATCTACCCACTTCATTTAATTCCACCTTTTCATGATTACTCATGAGTTCGCAACACATTCTTTTGTCATTGTCAAGGATTATCGACAGGGCAATTATTATAAAAAGCGTTAATCAACTATATATATTATTGGTGTAAAATTTTTTTACACTAATAATTAATTATATTTTTTTATTGTGTTAAGTTATTATAAACATATTTATTTTTAACAGTGACATGACATAATTAAAAAATATAATTAGTTATCAGTATAAAAAAAAATTATACTAGTAATATATAGTGTATAGTGATTAACTCTTATAAAAAAAAATTTATAGTAAGTTGGTTTACCTGGCTTTATGATACTGCTGGGTAACATGATCATGAACATAGCAGAACAACAAAAAACCAAGCTTCCAAGCAATTCTAAGCGGAAACCCAACCACGCATTGGAACTGAAGTTGTGGAAATCCATTCGCAAATTAGCATTCACTCGTTTAACATTTTCTGCGCAAAATTCCTTCTGCTTTCTGAATGCGCGGATTGTCATGACCCCAGAAATGCTTTCAGAGAAATGGTGAATGACAGGTGCTTTTGTAATTGAATCCAGGCGAGTTAACTCACGAGATGAAGCAAGAAAATAACCCTGCAAAACCAAAAGGAAAAACAAAGGAATGGTTAACATAATAAATTGCATGAGATATATTTAACTGTGAACAAATTAAGTTTTGACTACGGTGAGTGGATTTAATCAGTCAAACAAGTGACTACTGTGGTTGTTTTTCTCTGATCTCTATATTATTTAACTAACCCTTTTAAGAAAGTAGCTTTCCCACATATATTCAATTACTTCAATAGTCGAAGTGATATATTCAACAGTAAGCTCATTTATTTTTATTTCCACATTGAATGATATAGACATTGATTGACAATCTAAGAAGACAAATCAATTAAATATATCCATGTCAGTGATTTCATGCATCATGCTTTAAATCTTAAAACAATCGTCAGCAATACATTATGCTAACAGAACAACCATATATACGTACCCGGTACCAAATGTTTAACCATGCGAGAGGAATTAACAAGAAAGCTGTTGGCCAAGAATTTTGACACGTGATTATGAAGATGCTGACCACTGTAATGTACATTGCCACCACAAAATTGAAGAAGAGGGGGATAAAGATATCAACATTGGTCTGATCAGTGGATGCCTGTAGAAGTTTAAGAAAAATAATAGTAATTATACATGTGGACTTTAATGATGACAGTAATATAGAAGTTTATGTAACATTTAACACAGCATACATGATCCTTCAAGTTCTTACCCTGCTTAGAATTCTCCCGGATGGAGTAGTGTCAAAGAAAGACATGGGGGCATGCAAGATGCTGTGGAGAATTTGTGAGAAGAAAATCTGTGCTGTCTTTAACCCCAAGATTGTAACAGAGTAGGATCTTAGCACAATTAAAACAACTGAAACTACACCAATAATTGCGTAGATTGAAATGAACACAGAAGGATCAAAGAACTGAGCACGCTCTTCTGATGTTTCATATGCCAGCCAATAATCACTTGCCATCATAGATGCTTGCCACAACACAGAAAGAAAGATTATTCCTGTAATGCCCCACCACCCAAAAGCCTCAGTGCAGTAGAGTTTATAGACATGTAAGCTAACTTTCCCAGTTTCTCTCTCCTCTTCCTTGATGAGTTTAGAACCTTCCTTGGGCTGGCCAAGAGAATTGCTTTCACCATTGGGTTCTCTGTTGTTAGAAGTTTCCTTTGGAGATTTCAATGGGATGTTCAAATTTTCCCCAGGCATGACTGCACCTTGTTCCACTAGTTCCATAGAGGTCTCGTGTGCTGCAACAAGAGCACTAAAATCCAGTCCAGAATCAAGCAGATCATCGTACTTCCCTGATTGGACTATCGTTCCATCCTTCATCACCTTTTGAGCAAGCAAACACGTGCATTATAATCACTCAAAAGTTAAAGTCAAAATTCAATGGAACAAAACATTGAAGGATTAGAAAAAGAGACATACCACTATAAGATCCACATTATGTAGGAAGTCTACTTGGTGTGTTACAAGAATAATGGTCTTTCCTTTTAGAGACCCCCTCACGCATTCCTGTACAAAAGGACTGTAATTTTAAATTTTGCTAAACCAATATAACATAGTCATGTAAATATGACGTCAAATTGATTATTTCGTCCCAAAAACACTTGATTAGAGCTAATCTCAACCCACTCAAAACCAATAGCTAAAAACTGAATTGTACATCATTTTTTAATATAAGAATTTACAAAATTGAGTTTGGGGGAAAAAAAATACAACTTGCACTTGCCAATTGTCCATCAAATATGAATTAGTCTAACTTATAGAATGCTGAGAGTCGTAAACAGTGACAGAGATTAGATTAACCACCTTGAATATTTCAGTTCCAGTATGTGCATCAACAGCACTGAAAACATCATCAAGAAGATATATATCAGCGTCTTGATATACAGCCCGGGCAAGCTGTATACGCTGCTTCTGACCTCCACTCAGATTGATGCCACGCTCTCCAATCTCTGTCTGATCCCCATACTCCATCATTTCCAAGTCTTTCTCCAAGCAACAAACTCTAACAACTTCATTGTACTTCTGTCTGTTCATTGGCAAACCAAAAAGAATGTTTTCTTCAATGGTCCCATTTTGAATCCAAGATGTTTGTGCTACATAAGCAGTACTCCCACAAACTTGAATCTGTCACCAAAACATACAATCAGAAATGAACATCACTGTACAAATTAGTGGCTGCTTGGTAAACAAAAAAAAAATACACACCTTCCCAGAAATTTTGTGCATCTCACCAAGAATTGATGCAAGGAGTGAAGACTTCCCCGACCCCACAGTCCCAACAATTGCTGTGAGCTCCCCCTTATTAATCTCCAAGTTAATATCTTTTAAGTCTTGAACTTGGCCATCATCGTCCCAGCTAAAAGCTCCATCTCTGACCACCACAGCAGTGTGTCCACCACACCCTTCCTCTCTCTCAACTGAATCATCCAATAATTCCCTGCTAGACATGTACCTATCTAACCTCCCAAGTGATACTAGTGCTTGTGAAAGAGATATCATACTCTGAGGAAAGGTCCTAATAGGTTCCTGCAGGATCTTAAACACAGTTGTGGTGGTGAAAACCGTCCCTGCGTCAAGTGGAACTCCAAGCCAAATTGCGGTAGCAAACGTGAAAGTTGATATCAACATCGGCGTGCTCCACAACACAATGATATTGCCACAGATTGAGTACATAAACTTGGAAAGCCAGCCAAACTCTGACTCGCGGAAACCCAAAATTCTCCCATTGAAATGATCTTCCCATGCCTGGAACTTGATGACACGCATATAATTAAGCATCTCATTCACTGCCTTCATCCTTGAATCACGGTTCATCATGGCATTGAACTGGTAACGCTTGTTCTTTCTAGTGGCCACCACAATAAACGCAAGAACACAAAGAAGTCCAATCAAAGCCGTCACCACCGAGGCTCCTAGACAATTGTACAGCAAAAGCAAGCCAATGCCAACTTGAAACGGCATCATCCACACGGCGTGTAACTGGAGCATCATATCAGAGAGTTGCTGCGTATCAACGGCCATGTAATTCACAATAGGCCCAACACCATGATCCTGTCTCGCGGAACACGACAGCCTCAGCCCCTTCTTGTACAAAGAAGTGATGAGGGTGCATCTGATAAGCATTCCAAGCTTCTGAGAGTTGAAGTTAAAGTGGTGAGTTGTCAAAACTTCTACAAATTTAGAACACAGGAGAATCAACACGAGATAGTACCCTTCATACACAGAGCTACCTTTCCCTGCTGTGAAATCAACAAAACTTTGAATGAGAACTGGCCCTACAAACATCACAGATAGCCTAATAACAGCAAGGAAGGCAGTGAAGGCTATCTGCTTCCAGAAACATCGAACCAAAGTGGTTCGAACCGGGTGCTTCGACCTCTCATCTGATTTAGGCCACTTCGTTTCAAACAGAACAGACATCCTCTCAGCCCTATGCTGAGGTGAAAGCGATGGAATATCATCAATCTTTAACGGTGATGCATACCCTTTACTCAGCAACGGGTTTATCCAAATCCAAAAGGCCTTGGATATAGCAGAAGCTGAAGCAAAGCCAGTAACACTGGATTTGTCGTACTCAAATAGCTTTGTTTCCTCATCAATAAGCGGTTGCGTTTCTTCCCCGGACTCAATCCCGGTGGATCCTTTAACCGCGACACAAAGCAGAAAAAGCGACAAAGGTAGAGAAATGAAAGAGACCGTGTCATCAACCATGAAGCTGAAGTGTTTCCCTTCTTCCACTTCCACAGAGACCAAACGTATGGCCCCAGAAGCCGTGAACAAAGAAACCACGATGAAATTTGCAATCCAGTATATTCTAAGCGACAAAGGGTGAGCAACGGCTCCAAATCTTTTCTCATGGACTATCAACACCGCTAGGACTAGTTGTGTTATGGCCTGAAGTAACCAAAAGAACCCATCAACTTGCTTCCACGGTTCCACGGTGGAACTGGTGAACACCAGAACGCAAGCCACCGTGTACAATATTGTCCAAACAGCAGTTGCAGTTAGAGTTAGCTTAAACCATGTTGTTGTCCTGTCAGAAACTCTTCTGTTTCTGATAAGAGGCTTGTCGAGCTCCGAGTTGTGGTTTCCGTTGGAAGTGAACCTGGAACAAAGCTTTACAAGCGCAAACACAAAGAGGGTCAACAAGAGTAGAATGTCAACAACTGACAAAAGAGCCCTCTGAGGACATGGAGAGAGGAAAATGAATCTCAGCCACTGAGGAAAATTTGGAGTTGCATCTTTTGAGGGTGAACACGAGAGGGACGTCATCCAAGCTTCAGAAGACATGCTGTTTGTGCAATACACCCCCAAATGAAACGAAACTTTACTCGTATTGCAACCTTATAAATCAACTATCATGGACCTTAATTCTTCCTCAGCACTCCCCCCTGAAAGAATTCAGAAAAACACGATTGGACAAAATTTATGCAGAGGCAAACGGGGACAGTGATTGACAGGCTGGAAATATTCATCATTATGTTTATGCTAGTGCAGAAAAAAAAAAGTCAAAAATGGTTCACAAGGAAACAAAAAAAAAATGTCGAAAGTGCAAACATCCGTTCTTTCTTCTATTCTCCTATGCTCACCAAAGCTTACCTTAATGGTGCCTTTCACTATCTTACGACCCCGCAACCCAGAAAATAAAACAAAATCTTACTAAGTTGTAGCCAAAAAGGGTATACTAGTCCTGAGCAACGAACGTTACGTCGCTCTGGACTTGGGGTAATGAATCTTTCTATGCAACAGAATATAATATGTGTGTAATATTTTGTTTGTATGGAAACGAGTTTCGCGGGTTCCCTTGTCGCGACACTAAGAAAAATCTATACCAATATTTTTTTTAATCTTTGGGATCTCCGAAATCAGAAGAAAATACACTTTTTATGGAGAAGAAAAATCTATTTCCATAAAGAAAGATAGATGTGTTTGAATTTGCTACTGATCTATACTGTACCAAATACCAATCCCGCCAACCACCATGTCGCGTGCTTTTTTTTTTTGCTGCTAAATTTAAATTCGCGGAAGCTGCTGAGCCTATGATATCTTCATAAAATAATAACTATGCAACCTGGTCAACATAATAACTTCGACGAAACAGCGTGAAAGCTTCCCAGTCAAGTCCAAGAAGGCAGTGTTGTCAAGCACAAAGAAAATTGGTCTTTGACCAATGCAGAATGAAATAATAACCATGATCGGACAAAGTATTCGCGTAATTAAAAACAAATAAAAATTGAAAACTATACTTACTAACTTATTATTCCCTTGATTCTCCTACCTAATATAGAAAATAGGCTCTCCTTAGTCCTTAACATGAAATCTTGTGGGAATGGATGTTTGACTTATTAAAAATGAAAACATGTGATGCTCAAGAGAAGAACCGGTGCCTCGGTGCACGCAGAGAGGGATTTGGATTGGATTCGCCGATTAGAAATACAAAAGACAACAGCATGGGTTTTGGTCCAAAATCTACCGGCCATATGTAAACTGATATATAGACTTGGTTTACGCAATTTGTCTAATACTAATGATTAAATGATGAATTAATGAGTACTACTACATTGCTGTGCAGAAGAGACCAATAAGAGTCGTGGTGGCAGAGTCGTGAGGAAATCTGAACATAAAAATGTTTGTCCAGTTCTTTGCTGTAGAACTTGGCAGGCTGCCCTCATCCATTCACAGATGGGGACCAACAAATTGTAGAATATGGCCAATTGGCCACATGCTTATATGTGGCTTGTCACCAAGATTCTTGGTTCTTAATGCACTACTGTGATACATTAATGATTATGAATCATTAAATCCATGTATCAAAAATAAATAAATCAATTTTACTGTATAATTTAATTATAAATTTTTTATTATACTTAATATATATATATATGCAGTTTTGTAATGACCTGGGGAAGTATTTGGGGTTCCCTCTTGTACCTGGAAGGATGGGTCGAAGTCATTTTCTGCCGATGGTTGAAAAGCTTCATTCTAGACTTGCATCGTGGAAAAGGAATATGCTAAATAGGGCGAGTAGAATCTGTTTGGCTCAATCGGTACTGACATCTTTGCCTACTTATACTATGCAAACTTTGTGGTTACCGCAAACCATTTGTAATGACATTGACAAGGTGTCCAGGAATTTCATTTGGGGGAAGGAGGGTGCTACTAGAAGCTTGAACCTTGTGAGTTGGAAGAAAGTAATAGCGCCAAGGAGGTATGGGGGGCTTGGAATTCGTGATACCAGGATGGCCAATATCTCTCTACTTGGGAAGCTTGTTTGGGGGCTACTTGTTGGTAAACCTTCTCTTTGGCGGGAAATATTGGAGCACAAGTATCTAAGGGGGAGATGTATTTTGTCTTTAACCAGCACGGGCTCTATGTCTAATATTATGAGAGGGATTGTTCGGGCTACACATGAAATTAGGGATGGGTTTAAGATTCGGTTTGGAGATGGTAACTCGTCCTTTTGGTTTGACTCATGGTCCGCTATGGATCGTCTTTGTAACCATGTGCCTTATGTGCATATTTCTGATACTGAAAGGAAGATCAATGACGTGTGGAAAGATGGGTCGTGGGATTGGAATAGCCTGTACACCTTGGTACCAGATAACATCAAGGACATGCTAAACCAGGTTGATATAATGGGCTTTGGCAATGTTCCAGATGTTTGGAGTTGGACAGCTAGAACGGATGGGGAATACTCCGCAGCGAGTGGTTATAAGTGGTTGTGTAACAAAAACCGTCCTTTGCCTGCTGAAGGTGAGTGGCTGTGGATTTGGAAGATTAAGTGCCCTGAGAAGGTGAAAGTCATAATTTGGTTGATGCTTCATGTGGCAGTGCCTACTAATTTGTTCAGGTTCAACCGTGGCTTGGCTCTATCCCCCCTTTGTGTTAGATGTGGCGAGGATACTGAATCGGTTTTACATTGCATGCGGGACTGCAAGTACAGTAAAGCGCTTTGGCTACAGTTTGGCTTCTCAAATATAAACTTCTTCAATCATGAAGTGAGAACTTGGATTCAAAGGGGGGTGAATAGCGCTCAATGTAGCAAGTTCTTGGCTGTTATGTGGTGGACATGGCGGTGGCGTAATATGGACGTGTTAGGAGGAGAAGAGTGGAATATGGAGCAGGTCCGTTATAAGATTAACTCCACACTGTGTGATTGGAACAATGCTTTCGCAGGCGAGCAAGTGCATTCTCATGAGGTGCAGGAAGTCACATGGTGTAAGCCAACTCCCCCAATGGTGAAAGTCAACGTAGATGGTAGTTATAAGAGTGGGGATCTCTGCGTGGGCTTTGGAGGAGTTATTCGGGACCACGAAGGGACTTGGAAGACGGGGTTTTCTGGGCGGCATCAAACCACATCAGTGCTGCTGGCCGAGTTATTGGGATTGAAACATGGATTGTTGCTTGCGTGGGATGCTGGTTTTAGAGAGGTGCAATGTGAAACAGATTCTTTGGAAGCCTTTAGGCTGGTGTCTATGGCACATGTTCCCAAATTTCACAACTTTGGGGTGGTTATTCAGCAGATACGTGAATTGCTAAGGCGTGATTGGAGGGTAGCACTTTCTCATATTCTGCGTCAGGGGAATGCTTGTGCAGATATCTTGGCAAAGATGGGGGGGTCTCTTGATAGGCCTTTTGTTGTCTTTGGCTCTCCTCCTCATTCGTTATGTGAAGCTCTACGTGATGATGCTAGAGGACGTTCCTTCCTTCGTTTGTAGTTTCTTTTAATTTTCCAGTGCACCAAAAAAAAAAAA
>NC_033805.1:23661416-23729345 GCF_000340665.2 Cajanus cajan
TTCTATATGTATATATATATATATAATATATATATATATTATGTTCTTGTCTAAACTTTTAATTACTAAAAAAATGTTTTTTTAGTAATTTTTTTATTTTATTTGTGGTTCCTTTTTAGTTCTAGACTTGCAAGTTGGTCTCCTATTTTTATTTATTACTAATTTTAAACAATTTGCAATTTTTATTTAATCATCAAATTCGGTTACCTGTGATATATCAATATATAATCTTAAAAATGATAGTTAATATCTCGCACATATGTAATAAAATATCATGAGTTGTCATATTTTGAATGAACAGTTTTTCTGAATTTAAATAATAAATATATGATATAATGGGCGGTTGAACTAAAATTGTATATTTTTTAAAATTAGAAATAAGGATTACATAAATAAAAATAAGAAAACAACAAAAAATGGTTCGATTGATAAGGAATAGACACATATTCTAAAAATCATGAGTTTAATTTTTATTATCAATGTGAAGACATTGTTGATGAATAATTTGTAAGTATTTTTTTAAGTGTTTATAAAGTCATGAAGCTTACTGAGATCTTGGTATGTTTTTTAGACTCAATTTATCTAAACTTTTTATTTAACAAGAAAGAATAAGAAGACCAAAATTATTTATTAAGAATTAAATGAACCCAAAGTATAATTTAATTTTTAATCTAATCTAATATATATTATCTATTTATCAATATATTTTTATAGATAAAAGTAAAATTATTGGTATTGTGAGCCGTACATTATAACACCTCAAGTTTTCTAAAATTATTAAAATGATATTTTGATTAATTAAAGAATTTTATAAAATATTTTAGTGATTTTTAATAATTATGATTATTTTAATTAAGTAATAAATATTTGTGAAAATTATTTGTATTATATTTATTAGAGAAA
Organism: Cajanus cajan; assembly: GCF_000340665.2. Classification (NCBI taxonomy): domain Eukaryota; kingdom Viridiplantae; phylum Streptophyta; class Magnoliopsida; order Fabales; family Fabaceae; genus Cajanus; species Cajanus cajan. Next base: position 23,662,320 of record NC_033805.1, read on the forward strand.
TATGTATTTTTCTGACGTTTTATTATAATAAGTATTTAGAGAAAAAATATTTTTTTATTATAATTATTTATTATTTATATATTTTAATTTTAATTATAATGGTATTGGGAGAAAGATATTTATTTTATATATTGTATATTTGTTAATTATTAATTATTTGAACTAGGAGAAATATGTTTATTTTATATACTATTTATTTATAAGTTTATTTGAAGAAAAGGAAAAGAGAACTATGATTAAAGTATTTTTCTTGAAAGGTTAAGTATGGATTAAGTTTTAAAAAGGGGGTTACGACTTACGCTTCTCTTTTTTCATATTGTAGATATTCTTTAAAAAATGAGAAAGAGAACCAAAATTCGTAGGAGAACACCCCATAGATGCACCTCTTTCATCAAGTGTTCATCGAGGTAATAGGAAAGTGAATAGTCTCATTCTAGACATGATATGTATATTGAGTAGTGGGATTGACTCTCAATCCCTTTTTTGTTGCTTGTACTGTATGAAGGGGATTTTTTCAATTGATTGCATTATGTGTTTTTAGTCTTCTATATGATTCCTTATTGATATATTTGATGTTGTGTAGTTGTATATATCTTCAATTTTGTGATTGAATATGTGATTGTGAAGTCTAGATTGCATGTGGGTTCCCATGGGAACCCTAAATTGTTATTGTGTGAGTAATTAATAGGGTATGTAATTAGAATGTGAAATTAATGCTAGACTTGAGTAATTGATGATATAATAGAGTAGTATTAAGTTTTAATTATGATTTTTTATTGATTAGATTGGAGTTTTAGAGTTTAGCGTTCATAATGTGAGATTTTTCGCATATCCTACAAGTCTTTCACGAACTGATATTGCATCAGGCGCCATTTGATGTTGTTTCTACAAGTTTTCACATTGAGCGTGGCTTTAATCATGAGTACTCTCGAGAGAATATTATTCTTTTTGCGTCAAGCATGATACTGTTAGAATCAAGTTTTGTGATCTTTTGTATGAACTGTAACATTTGATGTTAGCTTTTTCAAATTCCATTAGAATCACCTAAAAAGGAAGTATAGAACTCAAGTTATGATCAAATTAGTGAACAAATGTCAAGTTGTCAAATTTAAGCTAAAATATTGTGATTTTGTATTTTTTTAAAATAATAGATGCATAATTAGCTTTTTAAGTCAACATAGAAGTTGGTGATAATTATCTTATTTTTCTAACAAAATTAAGATCAACTTGATAGCATATATGTAGCTCTAAATAAGGTGTTCGGGTCACCCAATGTCTTAGAAGATTAAGTTATGAAAAGGTAGTTATGAATGGTGATAGTGAATAACTTTACCCTTTAAGTGTTTAATCTTACTTGGTTTAAGGTACCTATATTAATGTCTATGAAATATAAGTCGTGAGAGAAATTAATTGTTAATAAGTTACGATGTAAGTTAATTGTTAACGACTTGAGGTATTTTGACAATGATGATGTCTAAGGATTTAACATGTGATATTGATAAGGTTTCTAGGTTAGTTAAGCTATAGATTTAAATGCTTAGTGACGTTGATCTTTTAGTGACTACAATCAAGGAGTTAACATATAATTAGACAATCTCATAATGATTGTATATTGAGGTGTATTGGCTGATGTGTAATTGTTGTGTTTAAACTGCAAACATGTGTAATCATTGAACTAATCAATATTGATAACTAGTTGCGATATGTGAGTATGTTATTGATATGATTGCGAGTTATGTATGAGTCGTAGTGATGTGATCCCTTATGTCATTGATTGTTAATATTTAATTAATATAGTTGAATTTTGAATTGTTATATTAAGAACAATTGTTGATTATATAATATTTAATTATTGATTACATAGAGTTTTTTTTACGTGCATCATGTTCATAAAAGTGTTTTTAAGGGTATGATATGGAATATAATGTTAGTGAATATCCTCTTATATAAAAGCTTGGGGATCAATCATTAGAGAAAACTTGGTTTGGAAGTCTCAATCTCGACCATTGCATGCATGAGATGTATTTTGTGCAGCTTAATTATCTCAACTAGACCATGGTAGTATGTCCTCCTAGTGAGAGTGCGTTATGTACTCCTGAGGTTATTCTATGTGTATTGTTAACGACAATACACAAGTGTGATATATGATATTTTTATTAGAGTCACGTGCATGATAATATGTAGTTTGCGTCCATTGTATATGCATCTTAATGTTATGTGTTATTTAATAATTATGTCATGAATGAGTGAAGTGCGTTATTGTTACCAATCTTCACATATAATGTATATATGTATATATTGTTGTATTTGTCTATTTAACTACATTTTATGTCGTGAGCTAGAGTGATATGTTTTTGGCTCCCTTTATTTATATTTGTTTATATTGTATCTTGTTGCTGGTGATCTTCAACATGATATTGAGGATATTAGTTATGAGACTTAATCCTCATATATGGATGATATTATAATAGGATGTGACATTGAAATTTAATTAGAAATTTTCTTTCTATTGTTATATTTGTTTATGTTGTTGTTCATTTTTATTGTAATTTCAGTTAAATTTTAATTGACTTTTATTTAAATTAAAATGCAATACTCTCTGTGTTGAAATTTTCATATAAGATAGATTTCTTAATTTAATTTTATTTATTTTAAATATTATAATATTTGAAGTAGAGGGTGTTACATATAGTATTTTTTTTTCAAAAATTGGTTATTTATGATATTTTATAACAAAAATTTTATTACACGTAGTAGTAGTAATATATATATATATACAACATTAGAAACTTTTTAGCATTAAATTGTCATTAAATATTAATTAAAAGAATATTAATTAAAATTTATTATTATGATAGATTGTAAAATTAGTTTTTACACCAATTATAAAATTAGTTAATATTTATTAATAGGAGAAACATTAAAGAGTGTTTGGGATATTGATAAATAAAAGAGAAAAAAACTAAATAATGATTATATTAAAAATCATTTAAAATATAACTTTTTCAGATATTTTTACTTTCAATTTTAAAATTATAACTAAAATATATATGATTTTAAATTAAAATATGTTTTAATTATTTTTTTAAATTTTATTAAATATTATAAAAGATAAAGAAAAAAAAAAAGGCATTATGCTTATCTTTCTATATATAGAAAGCTATTGGTATATTAATCTTTCGACCCCAAATAAGGTTATTTGTGGTTTTCTAGAACAACACATTTATTACACATAACGTTATTATCTATTTTATAAAACTGTATATTAAATATTATTATCATTACAACATCAAAATGTTAATTATTAATATTTTATAAATAAATGAAACAAATAAATAATTTATAAAATCGATGAATATAATTATTTGAAATTTATTTGTTATTTAACATTTTCCGCACAATTTATTTTATTTAATATTTAAAATAAATTATTTTTTAATAATTATGATTAAAATTATAAAAATATAAAAATTTTAACTTAATAATTTCTATTTAAATACAATTTGTCTTTAAAAATAATAAAATATTTCTTACACATAATTTATCCATACATTACATGAGATGAAATTTAACAAAAACAATCTGATATATTATATAGATTATTAATATTAATATATCTTATATAATTATGAAACATTCTATCAAAACAAGAAAAGTGAATATTTCAATTTTATTGTAAAAATAAATTCTCTTATGATACAATACAAGGGAAAAAGTACAAGACAGGTTCGTAAGGCATGATGTCAATGTTTTCCTACAGCACAATCTAATGCCTATCAGCTTTATTCTTTTATATTTTGTTTTGAGCTGGGTTCTTTGTATTTATTATCTTTTTATATTAATACCATAGATTGATCGCAATTATTCGTGCGTTGATGTGAAATGATTGGAATGGCATGAATTGGATTCTTTCGGATTAAAAGGTACATAGATAAATAGACTTTATAATTTTGTATATATAATAAAAAAAAGTTATTTAAATAAATCCTACTTTCTTTCATAATTTCTCATAGTTATTTTCACTTTTTTCTAAGAAAAATAAGAAATAAAAATAATTAAAAAAATTACAAAATAGTGAATGCTTTATAATAGAAAAGTAAATAATTACAAGAATAAAAATATCATAAAAAATGTGTATATATATACAGATATTCATATCAGGTATTTTTATTTAAAGTATAGTTGTGTGTGTTGAAATTAGGTATTTTTATTTGGAGTATAGTTGTATATATAATTGCATTTAATTGTTCTTTATCTCTTTTCTACATTTTTAATAAATATTTTAAAAATAGTTATTATTGTAGAGATAATGACATTTTTTTAAGAAAATAAGTTATGTATAATTAGTCTGTAAAAAAAAGAGTTATGCATAGTTAGTGTGAAGAGTCTTTACACAATTATCTAATAAAAAGTTGTAATGTATTATAATTTTATTAAATTAAAAAAAAACTAATTAAGGGTTTATTTAGTTTAAAGAAGAAAAGGAGAGAGTGTGAGAATTTAAAAATCAATTTATCTTTATATTTTTATAATTTAAAATTTAAAAATATAAGTAAACATACTTTAGTTATTATACTATAAATATTTTAAAATTTCTCATTTTTTTCTTCTCTTTAAATCTCTTGATATTAGAAGGGAGCTAAAACTAGATTAGGAGAGATTTGCATCATCTATTGTCTCTCCCCTCAATTTTTTTTTCAAATCAAACACTATATAAAAGTGATATCTTCCTTATTTTTTAGTTATCGACACTAAATGGTTTTTTATACTATTAGTGCATGTAAATTAAATTCCAATGTTTATTATTTTAGACAAATATTTTATTTTTTTATTGTTATGATTTTTTATTATAAAATATTTGAGTATTATGTTTTTTTTTATAACTTGATGCTATTTCAAAAATTATGATTGATTGTCATTGCAATTAAAACAAAATCATTATATTGATTTGAGTATAACTAATTTAAAAGTTTTATTATTATTATTTTTCTATTGAAACAAGCTTAAAACAATACATCAGAAAAATGACAATTTATTTTTGAGACAACCAATAAATTTGTAATAACATGTCATAATTTCTACATTATACGATATAACTATCAACAATAAAACACTACTAACTTAGAGTTGTATATCAATATATACGAAAATATGTATCGTATATTTTATATATAAAGGTAAAACAATTAAACAAATATACGCAATATAAATACAATAGTCTAGTAAAAGAAAATTATATAAACTAAGTTATTGGTCAATCAACTCTTGTACATAGTACTACATAACACTAGTACCAAAAAGACTTTACTCCATCATTCACCAAATGGTCTCCTCTACAACGCATCTCAATTTATTATTTTTCTGCTCACGTACCAAGTGCCCAACCACATAGAAACACGTAATGGTAAGCTAGAGTTTAAAGGAACAACATATACAACAAGAATTATAAGCAATAAGCTTTTATAACAGAGTTAATCATTCATACACTGTTAGTGTACAATTTTTTACACTGGCAACCAATCATATCTTTTAAAGTTGCTTATTTTATTATTATTTTATTAAATAAGCAACTGACATGACACTATTAAAAGATATGATTGGTTGCTAGTGTAAAAAAACTTTACATTGATAGTGTATAAGTGATTAACTCTTTATAATATACCATATTTTTCGACATCAACATTTTAATACATTCAACTCTATCAACTTTTACAACTACATTTACTACAACACAAAGTCAACTCAATAACACAACATTAACAACATAATTTTCAACACATTAGCATACTTCATCACAAATCAACCTTGTGTATGAAGAACACAATTAAATCAATAAATTATGTGCACAACACAACAACTTGGTTTAAGTAGTTTCACTTTATCGAACCAATAATAAAGGGTAGTCTTTTTGACTTGCTAGATCAATAACAATTTGGATATCAATTTACAATACAACAACTTGGTTTCTTAGACGTTGCCATTTAAACAAGAAAGTCTAGTATTATTGTCAGGGTCTAACAACCGGGTATATGTCTATTACAACATTAGCCAGATTAACTAAGCCTCATATGGGATTATCTCAACACTACCCTCTAAATACTATGCATTTCCATACTCAATTAGGAATTAAGTTTTCGGCTTCGTACTTTATTTGATAGGTTACTTGTAATTAGTATAGCTCGACCTGACTCTTATATTGTAGTTACTTTATACACGTGTATCTCGATTTTATCCACACACATTACCAACTAAGTCCCAAAGGAGATTCAACACAATTATCCACTTCAAGAGTCAACTTTCAAAGAAGAGTTTTCAACAAAGTTGGGTCATCAGAACACTACAACACAATATTCATACAATGAGATATACAACTTTTAAAACCTTTCCTCTAACCCTAGCTTGGTAATCACAATTCAACACCATACCCAAATGCCTAAAACATTTTCAACGTTCTTCATCTCAACAACACAAATGCCATGCATATGACAATTTCAACATAACTACACAACCTTCAACTTATCATAGCTTTCAACTAACAATTCACAACACAATCATCACAAATAAGATCATCCATGCAACTTGTTCATCCCAATTTTGTCATCAAACAATTCAATCCACAAGTATTCAACAATTCATCAAATCAATTAGTATGTTCTCTTTCAACAACCAACATTCAACACCATCTAGGTTGGAAACTCTCTGCCTTATCCACGTCCTATGTTACACAACTTGCACTCAACATGAATAAGGTAAAAGTCCTTGAGACCTCATGCTTAGCATAATAAGGCCTCAATTCAGGGAGAAAGTTTATATCTAATTCATGTCTTGCATCACCATATCGATGCTCGACATCATCAAAATAAAGAACTATGATTTGACTATATTAAATGTTGTTTAACTTTCAGTTTGATGTCACTAAATTAGAAATTTTTTAATATTTTCACATCTAATATTATTTTAATATGAGATAAATCTCTCTTCATATTTGACATCATCAATCTTGCTATCGACATTACAAGGATTGAGGGTCTCATGTTCGAACGGCGTCCGTCGCATCCAATGTTAAGTTTTGTTGGGTTCATATCTACAAAAATCTGATACAAATTCATTAGTGAGTTTGTCGGTTCGAATTTTCGAATTACCCATGTGCACTTACGAGTGCGGACCGCAATTAAATTACAGCCTCATGAAAATGATCTTAAACAGAAGTCGCAGTCAACCTGGCAGTTGGTGCAGACAAGTTTTATAAAGGTCAGCAGGTCCACGCACGCTAGAATGCGAAAGTTATAGAGAGTCGTGCATGCTTTCCATTTGACTACTAAACCTGGTTTTTATTCACGGGACTATTATTTATTTTACTTATTAATTTTATAAATATTTTATTTTAATTTTTTATTCCATATAATATTACAAAAAACATATTCATATTACTATCATTGATAACTGTATTAAAAATATATTAAAGAAAAATAAAAATTATAAAATAAACAGTAGTTATAATTTCAAGAATCAAAGTAGAAGTTAATTTTATCACCCATAACTGAGGGATGAATATCTATAATTGTTTTTCAAACTACACGAGATTTGACTATTAAAACAATGTGTATGTAAATTCAAATATGAAAAGAAATGGTTAAAAATTGTAATCATGAAACGAGAAATTACACCAAAGTGTACGTTGTTTGAAAATTCAACCGAGTATTTGTTTAATGTATACTTGTGCATTGAATGAGAATTTTTAAAAATATTATAATTTAGAATGTTATATGTGTATAAAAGAAATGTACGTATCATTAATAATCGAAGTTCTTGGAATATTTTTTGAAAATCCAAACAATAATAGAATGATGAGTAGGAAAGTTTTTATCATACTATTAGGTCACTTTTCAATGATAATATAACACACTCACCTAGTCACCTTTCATCAGAAGTAGAAGTAAAGTAAAATACGAGAAGGTCACATTATAGTGAGCAATCAAGCTCAAATATTATTAATAAAACATACTAATTTCGGGAACGTCACATTCCTAAATACTTTTCCCAAAATAGTTTTTTAAAGCTTCAACTTAAATAATTTATATAACTTTAACATGGGGCCAAAACATGCTAACATAATTGATCACGACTCTGCTATTTGTTTTCCTTCTTCCCAGATATTTGAGTAACAGTGAGAACAAATTCTAAATTTTGTACATAACGTTAACATTTGTAGGAATGGCGTTAACAAGGTTTTTATTTTTATTTTTATTTTTTTAATTTTTTAATTCTTTTTAATTATTATTAAATGGTGTTACTGTATTATAAGACGTGCATATGCATGCGCGTGTAAATTTTTAATCCCTCCATTTATTTAATGTTTTATTGTTTGAGTCTTGTTATATAAAATAGATCGTTTTTTTTATTCATTGGAAGAAAAATAACGAAGGGGAAAAAACACTGTATGCAATGAAAAAGAAGCTAGAGTGGATGAAGGTGTTGATTAAGATTAAAAGGGAAAAAGTTGATGATGAAAGTGTTATAGACTTTTGATAAGTTCAAAAGCAAGTCTCTCACTCAATAAGAGTGCAAATTGTGTTGTTTGATTATATTGTGTTTGTGTGTAAAGGTACTTGGTTCGTAATTTAAAAGGTAATTGATTACTCAAGTTAAAATTATTAAAAAAAAATAGGTGAGCTTAAAATTAATGTTTTGTTAAAATATGTTCAAAATTTGTACTGATTTTACCTAAAATCATCGATTACCAACTTACAATAATCAAATTTATTTATTTATTTTTTTAATTGGATAAGTTGTTTGTAAATAATTGGTTATATGATGTAATAATTGATTATCCATAAAATTGAAAAATAGTGATTTCACAAATAATCAATTATATGGTAAAATAATCAAATTTTTTTTTCTTGAGTGATTAACATAATCAATATGATCAAAATAATTAATTATCAAATGAAATAATTGATTTTTTTAAGTAAATTTTACTATCTAACGAATGTAACAATGTGAACTTGGTATGATTATAAAAAATAAGAAAAATTACATATTGTATATGATAAAGAAAATCTAATAATTAATTTTAACATTTCATGAGAGAATTCATTTGGAGTTCTTAAATGTCTTTTAACAGGTTTCATTAAGCTACATCAGACTCAAGAACATTTATTATTTTTTATTCAATGCTAATTGGGTTCCTAACTTATTTCACAATAGTACCCACAACTCTCTCTACGTGCATGTTAATTTTCTCTAAAAATTTGACAATAACTTGGTTCTTATATAAGAAAAATTTTCTTCGTCTAAGTTGCATGCAATGGATGACCATACGTGTAAACCCTCATTATAATAAAGTGCAAAATTCTTCAGTGTTTTCTCGTTGGTTATAAAAATATTTAACGTAAAAAATACGCGATAATATTTTTAAAATTAATCTAAATTTTTTTACGAGACCAAAGGGGTCTAACGTAAAAACTAAAATCTACATTCAATATGAAGTACAATCTGATGTAGATTTTAATTTTTACGTCGAACCCCTTTTGGCCCGACGTAAAAAGTTATTTTATTTCCCCAGTACTTTCATCTTTTTCATGCACGCAAGTGTTTTTCCATTGTTTTCCTCTAGGTTTTTCTCTAGCGATTTCCGGCAACGGTGGTATGAGACCTTTGGGTGTTTTTCGGTCACGGTGAGCGGCGACGACAACGACAGCGAAACCCATTTTTGATTATAAATCTATCTCTTTGATTAGGTTGAAGTATTTAGGCATTTTAATTTCATGAATTGAGGTTAGTGCTTTCATGCGTGTATTGATCTTTCTGTGTAAAAATGTTATTTTATTCCTGCACACAAGTGTTTTGACATTGTTTTCCTCTCCAGCGATTTCCGGCGACAGCGCTGCGAGACCTTTGGATGTTTACCGTTCACGATGCATGATGGCAAGACCCATTTTTTATTTTGGACCTATTTCTCCGATTGGATTGAAACATTTGGGTATTTTTTGGACGTGTTCACGGATTAAAGTTATTTTTTTGTTTGTCTGTCAACCATTTTACGTCGGACGTGAAGGATGTTCGACATAATTTTATGTCGACTAAAACATCTGACGTAAATTTATGTCTCCCGTATTGATGTCAGACTTTTTTTCGACATAAAAAATCTAAAATAACAAACATAAAATGTCTCTTTTGTACTAGTGATATAATAATAATTTATTAATTAACATTATAATAAATAAACATATATAAATGGTAATAATTTTGTTAAGAACTAAAAGAGACAAATATTTAATAACAATCAATTTAAACAGATTTTCGATGTATTTTCTCTCTCTCTTTAAATTAGTGTACAACAAGATAAAACTCAAATCCTCGTACAATCTACTCAACCCCTCCCCCTGCCAATACTAGTGGATAAATTTTCAATGTATTATTAAATGCTATATTATTATTATTATTATTATTATTATTATTATTTTTTTTTTTCGTTCCTGGAATATCCATCGTCGACAGCAGTGACTATACCTAGAAGTATTTTAAGAATTTCAAACTAATAAATTTTCATTATAAAAATAAATAATTTATTCCATAAAAATAATAATACTTTATTTTTTTTAATACAACCTTACCATTTCTTAACAAATAATAGTATTTATGTTCTTTAACAAAGTTAGATTTCAAACTCTCATGAGAATAAAATAGATCATATTAGAAGAGGAGTACTTATTTTGTGTATGTTGAGAGTCTAATCACAATTTCTAATAATAAATATTTCATATTTATATTATAGTTAAAAAAAAATTACTTGTTAGAGATTTTTATGGTGTACCAATATATAAATAGAATGGAAATATTAAATGCATTATAATTACCACTTTAATTAATTAAAAGTTTAAGTTGAATTTTAATCTCTAGTTTCATGAATATAAAATATTGATCTTATAAAAAATTTAATTACAAATTTAATAGTCTTAATTTTTAAAATTAAACAATACTGTAAACATGTCATTTAAAATCAACTAAAATATCCTTACATGTATGTAAGTAATAGTTATTTAGTCATGTTGCTTCCATATAAAAAATAACATTATTTATTTTATTACAATGTTCTTATTTTATTATGTGACTAACTAATTGCAAAGAATATTACTCATAAATATATTAAAGGTGAATTGATATTTCTTAATTCTGAAAATTAGAGAGATAAAATTTAGGCAAAAATATTAATTTGGCCCCTTATAATATTTTAAAATTTCAATTTAGTCTCACCTTAATTTTTTGTTTTAATTTGGTCCCCAGTAAGTTAAATCACTGCAATGTTGGACCTTTCGTCCAAATTTCTTAAACGGAGTTAACTGTTGGCCACGTGGATGCCACGTAGATGCATAGGTGGCAATGTCCCATGTCCTCCTCCTCCTCCTTCTTCTTTAATGTATTTGGAACGGCCCGTTCTGAAACGAACAGCCCGTTCTGGTTACACTATTTGTGTGTTATTAATTTTGCATGTGGAACGGGCCATTCCAGATGTAATATTTTAAATACAACGAGTGCAAGCAGAACGACCCATTCTGAAACCAGAACGGACTGTTCTGGTTCCAGAACGGGCCATTCTGGATTCAGAACGAGCCGTTCCAGAAAGTCAACGTATGTTCAACAAAATGCAACAATGTAGTTCAGAGATTGAAAACAAAAATTCATAATATAATTGTTAGGACTACTCGAAAGCTACATTTTTGAAGTTACTTGAAAGAAAGATAAACAATTAGCACCTACCAGAAACGTATTAGGAACCTTATTTGTTCGTACTTGAGATTTGGTCGAATAAAATCGGTCGAACAGAACAAAGAATTGCTCGAAAAAAATAGAGGAAGGAGGTTACTGGAAGTTTCCCAAATAGTTGAGTAGTTATTCCAAGGCGGTTAATGAAGAGCGAATCGAAGAGATAAAAACAAGTGGGATGAACAGTTACTAGAAAGTTACATATCTTAACCCACGTAAGTAATGTAGTGGACAACGGTTATGCGTCCATGATGGATTTACACAAAATAAACCGCTCTTAATAATGTCTATAAATAGAGGAAGCAACCTCATCGCATAAGGTCAAAAAAATCATACTTGAACTCTCAAGCACTCACCGCCTGCGCATATGACTTTCGTGCATGGAATTGCTGGGTATGACCATTTCTTGGCCACATTTTCTTTCTTTTACTAGTATTAGTGTAGTCTTTTAATTCCGTAGTTCGTAAGTTGTTTGATTCTAAAATTATAACTTGATCATTATGCAAACTAAACAATGATTTGTATTGTCAATGTATGCATTGTTCATTCTGTTCGTTTAAGCATTTACGTGCATGCAAATTACTGTTTGATTATCCTTCATGAAAATCTGGAACCAACGTTTATTAATCAACTCTATTTCCGTTCTTAAGCGAGTTTAATAACTTTACTGTAAAATACCTAAATTAAAACGATTTCGTGCTAGTTCAAATACAAAGAACTCATAAAACGAATTTCACCACAAACAATAATATAAAATCAAAGATTGAAATATGGTTCAGAGATTACAAACAAAAATTCATAACATAACATATACTAAGAAAGTTCAAATAAATTACTGAGGAGGGAAATAAAACAATGTCGTTTCATCCTTGACTGTATAGTACCGATTTGGTAGTAAGTGATTCACTTCAGTTTGACCAACAATGAAATAAAACATGCCACCATTGTCTTTAGTATCCTTAGTGATACACTGCATTGCATAACAAGTATTATAATTAATACTTCTAGGAGTTCCTATATCATGCAATTGGTCCAGAAATGGTGTATAGTCCAAATATTTAGCAATTGAAGTTATCAATCCCCCATTGACAACATTACCAAATCCAGTGTTCGAAATGTTTTGTACCTTGGACTTTTTTTCCTTGAACAATTCACAATCGTGATTTAGAATCACGGGCGTGAACTGTAATCATTTACCGTTTGTAGTTGGCGTTTTGGGACCAGAACGACTCATTCTGAAACCAGAACGGTTCGTTCTAGTTACACTATTTGTGTGTTAATTTTGCATCTGGAACGGGATTTCAGAACGGGCTGTTCCAAATGCATTACGTGGCACCTTGTCACCTATGTATCTACGTGGCATACACGTGACCGACAGTTAACTCCGTTTAAGAAATTTGGACAAAAAATTTGACATTGCAGTGATTTAACTTATTAGAGACCAAATTAAAATAACAAATTAAGGTGAGACTAAATTAAATATTTAAAATATTATAAGAGACCAAATTAGTATTTTTTTGTCTAAAATTTATAATAAAAATTTTTGAGATGCCAAACTTGTACATTTACAAAACTATTTGATTCAAACAAAAGTTAAAAAAAAAATTGTAGGGTGCGAGAACAACAAACCCTTCGATTCGAAGCATGTTTCATGTCTGGGCCTTAACTGAGGTTTCGAGCGTTCGAATATAAGAATGAAATGGGCCTAGTGTAACTGGTTTGCTCCGAGAAAGAAGTGTGTTCGAGAAACTTACCGAACAGTTGACCAAAAAAGAAAAAGGAAAAAGAAACTTATCGAACAAACATCGGTGTTATCAAAATCCGAAAGAGGAACAGCTAGAGTTGGGCTTGTGTCTCTGTGAGTAGACAGAAAGTTACCAACGAAGAAGACATCTAGGGTTTCAAATCCACTTCTCTCAAACAAATATGAGGTACAAAACCTGTTTCTCTTTAAATATCACTGTCTTTTGTTTTTTTACTGTTTTTTATTTCGTGTCTTCTTGATAATCACGTGCCGATGTCTTCCTCGTTGTTCTGTACTCTTACGGTTTTGCCACTTAATCGCCAGATTATCTGAGTGGCACATTCTAATTCTATTTTATTTTTTAAAACTTTTGTATGGTACGTTCGATGCTTATTTGTGTTGTTATGCATTTTTTTTTTAATTTTTAATTTTTAATTTTTTATCATGATTTATTAATTGTGTTGTCTGCACTGTGTTGATGCAGTCGTCATCCTGAGGTCAAGTGGGCTCAGAGGTTGGACAAGGTCTATGTCACGGTTCAGTTGGCAGATTCAAAAAATGCAAAAGTTGACCTTACTCCAGATGGCGTTTTCACTTTTTCTGCTAATGCTGGTGCTCAAGACCATCTTTATGAGCTCAAGTTGGAGCTTTTTGACAAGGTTAATGTAGAGGTGAGAAGACATTCACAAGTTATGTTTATGTTTCTTGTTGCCTGTTAGATTTTTTTTAATCTAAATAATTTTTCTGTTATGCTTCATTTGCAGTGTAATAATATTTTTATGGGTTTTCTTTTGTTGTTCAGGAGAGCAAAATTAATGTAGGAGTGAGAAGCATATTCTGTGTGGTGCAGAAGGCAGAGAAGGGATGGTGGAAAAGGTTATTGCATGCAGAGGGCAAGCCTCCACATTATGTGAAAGTAGATTGGGATAAATGGGTGGATGAAAATGAAGATGAGGAGGGTATGTGCATGTTTAAACCCTGTTATTCTACTTAGCCTTTGTATTGTAAGTTGTAAAAGGCATTATATTTTTATGTATTGACTTAATGTCTCGTTTATCATTAGGTTTGGGTGACCTGGACTTGGGAGGGATGGATTTTTCGGTATGCAATGTGTTAATGTGATTCTAAGTTTCAACCCCCCTCTCTTATAAATGTTATTTGTACTAATTATTTTTTGCTGCAGAAATTTGGTGGGATGGGTGATGATGCAATGGGTGACGATTTTGATGAGAGTGATGATGAAGGTAAGTATTCTGCTCTGTTTGTGGTTGGCAACTTGGCACTTGGCATTTATGGTGTCTTAATCACTTGACAAAGCCTGTTTGATTTTAGAAGATATCGGTGTTTGTAGCATATGTTTCCCACACGAAATTTTTTTTTATGGAAATATGCCTGTATGTGCATTATTGGGGTAGTTTATTATTTTATGAAAACATGGAAAGTTTCAACAGTTGTCATCTGTCATGTTTGGCAACGCTATCCAATTAAAAGGGTGTATACGAGGAAAAATAGGAGAGATGTGTAGGGGACTATGAACCCCTGATTCAGTTTAAACTGTTTGTGACAAAGTCTAACTAACTGGTTTTTGTTGAGTTAATTTAAAAATTGGGTTGGGAATTTAATAGTCACTTGTATGGTAGGGAGGAGTGGAAGACATTTCATATTATAATATGAGAGATTGGGCGAATTATACAGGGATATTCTTTTGTACTTTCTGTTGATTTTCTTGTATAACCCAGTCTGTCACCATATTGGTAAAGAATTGGGGATTAGGTTTTCACAACTCTTTGTGTTCTTTTTGATCCTGTTCTTATCACAGACACTAAAATCCATTTTTGCTGGGGTGGCTGTAGGTTATATTAATTTATTCTTGGTGAATACTAAAGATTTAGTTTCCGTCCATATGATTGTTGTTAACGTGTATAGTTGTGAAGTTTTCATGGTGAGTTGAATGGGGGGAGGATTGGAATTTGACCACAAGACAACTATGTCCTAAACTTGAAGTTTACATAGTGATTAGGAATTCCTAATGCAAATGCAACCCATCTTTGGAACAATCATACACCTTATCATACTGAACTGGTGGATTTTTTTTATAAATTGTAAAGAGGCCCTTGAATTTAATTTGTTACCCTAACCTATGGCTTTATTCGAAGCTTAGAATGTCAACTTTTTTATTTTCCACTTATTACTCAGTCATGTATTGGCATGTCATTAGAATAGTTTGACTCTAGTATTCTGGAACCTTGTTTTCATATACGGATCATGTTTTGGGCTAATTATACATATTTGTTTGCCAATTGTACAGATCAAGAAGTGTCAAAGCCCGGAAAAGAAGAGACTAACAATAAGGAGGAGGGAGCTTCTACAGTTGGAGAAGATGGCACGAGCACTAGTGAGGAAGTTGCTCCCAACAAATAATGTCCTTGCAGTGCAAAATCTCGAACTCAGAAGACTCACAAACGTGCAGTAAAATTTTCAGTCTGGTTGTACTATCAACTGAAAGTTGTTTAAGTGGAATCGTTTATATTGCTCTTCCCTTTTGTCTCTGAACAATGAACATTATTAGCTCGTGTTATTTGCTAGCAAATGCTCCTTCAAGTTGAAGTAGGATATTGTACAATTGTGATTTATATTTCATGAAGGTGGCAGTATCTAGCTTTCTGTATTTTGTATTATCCCCCAAAGAAATCACTTAAGTTGCGTTTGGGATTATAGGGCGAAATTATTGGTTACGTCACTTTTCTCCAATTGCGTAAATTTTTTAGTCGTGTGAAGTTAGATCGTAGTATTCAAGCTAATTTTACCAATGAAATTCGATAAGACTAGATTTTCATATTATATTATAAATTTTACATGTTTATTTGACATTCTTTATTCCTTGTACGGCACGTAGAGTTCAGTTTGTTTAAATAACATACGGGACATTTCGCTATTCGTAGGGCTTAAAACTTGAATTTATTAGTTAAGTTTTTTTTTTAATAATTAAAAGTTTAAGTTGAAGCAGATATGATTCTATGTAAGCTAACTATCAATTATTTTTTTTTTTTGAGAATTTTTAGTGTAAAGCTGAGGAAATCATATTTTAGTTAATAGTAGTGAAGAGGCTTAATTAAATGTGTCATTCTTATAAGACAAGTTATTAACTAAGTTGAAACAATTTCAATTAATTAATTTAATTTAATATGAAATTATATATTTTTATGATGGAAAATTGTTAGTAGTTAAATAAGTTTCGTGAATATTTGTTGGTGTATCAAAAGGTTCATTTTTATTCATATTATTTTCTACGAAGTCAAGCTTAGTTGTCTTTTTTCTATAACTCTAGATGATACATTTTCTTTTTTAAGAGTCAATAATTGATTGAACATTTTCTGGGTTGGGGAGAATGGAGAGTCCTTGTTCAGTGATACTCTCCAGCCATTTTCTTTATCTCCGAATGACTTTATAATATGTTTAGATGGAGAATTTAAATGGAGTAATTCATTTATTTGAAAAATTTTAAATTCTTTGAGGTGAAATACCTTGTTTGGATGAAAAATTTATAAGGTAAAATTTCTTGAAATAGTAGAATTTCAAATTCTCCTAAAAAAGTAAGAATTTGAAATTCTTCATTTTATTTTATTTCACTTATATATTTTATCTTATCTCTTATCTCTTCATATTTTTAATTATTAAATATTCAAAAATATTTTTAAAATTAAATTTACTATGGTCGAATCAAATTATCATATCCAACCCAACAATTTAAAATTTAAGAAATTTTAATTGAGTTATCCAAACAAATATTTTAAGAATGATAGAAATTGAAATCAAAATAATTCAAATACCAAGAATTTAAAATTTCTCATCCAAACACACCATTAGAGTTTAGTTAATGATCTCAACTCAAACTAGCTATTGACATAATACTGAAGAATTATTTGAGGAATGACCTTTAGACAATATTTCTGTAAGAGATATCTTACTCTTTTTTTTTTTTAAGACAATCTTTTAAATACAAACAAATTTAAGGTTTTATCTTAATTTTTTAAGTGTGTTTAGTATTATTTTTTAATCAAAATTAAGGTTTTACCTTAATAATATATACTTACATTTAATATACATTTCACTAATATACATTTATGCATATTATTGAAATAAAGTTTTTAATTTTGATTGAAGAATAACATTAATAATATCTAAGAAATTGTAGGTAACTTTTATACTAAAACAAAATTCTTTTAATTGATAGAAATTTATTAAAAAAAAATACAAAATTTAATAGGTTTCACATTATGATTCTTTTTTTAATTCTATAATTTTTAATAAATTTTAATTAATAAAAGATAAAAGTAAGTGTTAACTCTCTTCTTTTTGAAACACTTTATCAAGTACTAACAGTCTATGTTTTTTAATTTGTACTCATACTATATTATATCACTGTTGAGTAACACATGGGATGTCTAAAAATAATATTTTACTCTAAAAAGGCCTACTGCACAACGAGGTAGCAAAATGGAAAAGAAACATTATTGAATTTGAATTGAAGATAAGAACTCTGAGTGTTTTCAATCAGGGTCGGTGTTTACTTGAGAGCAACGTACACGCACAGATGATAGATGTATTTGTTGACCACTTCCTCCATACCGTGAGCACTGAGCTATAAGCAATGAATCTGTATTGGTAGCACCGCAGGGCCTACAGGATCTTCTTGTCGCATACTATTTAGAAGCTCAATATGACAATGACCATACTTTCTGTACTCTCTAAGATACAGCTTTCTGCTTTGACTATACAAACTTTTTAATACCTTTAGTTTTTTAATAAATACAAACATTTTTTTTTTTATTTTCACGTGGGGACAGAAGTCATGTCTGATTTATTGAAATGTAAGGTATTGTCCTTCAACATTTAATAGACAGTGAAGGAGTCATTCATTGATGAACAATTTCCATGACAGTTTTTTTTTCTTTCTTTTTTTCATGCAGAAAACATGTGCCCCATGTGCTTTTCAAATTTATCTTTTTTCGATTTCCTTTTGTTACTGTTCAGTTTCCTTTCGTATCTATGTGCTATCAAATATGACGTGCCTTTCAAAAAAAAAAAAAAAGTTTCCTTGAGCCCTTCGTCTTGTTTTTATTTTTTGATGGTTACAAATTTAATTCATTAGTGTGAGCACTTCCTTCACAAAAATGTATTTTTGGAGTATACAATATATCTCCATAGTTGGTTTGCTTTACAGTTATATGCAAATGCAATGTTGCGTAATGTCGTGGTTTGCCTTTACCCTGCATTCAATTCGGTGTATGTTTGATTAAAATTTTAAACATGATAAATTACGATAAAATAAAAGTTATTAGTTATAACTTTTACGTTTTAAATATAATTTTTTTTAAATTATGTTTAAGACGAACCATTATACACATTCTTCCTGCGTGTAAAGATTGTACATCCGGTGAACTTTCATTTGCTTCCTGTTCATGTTTGATTCTAACATTTCATTATTCAATGTAGCCTTACAATGTCTGGGACCTGCCAAGATGCTATAAATGAAGCAAAACATCTTCAAATCAAATGCTCTAACTTTAGCTACTGAAAATTAGACTTTTTTTTGGTAATGAAAAAAAAGAGAGTCTAATTTGATTGTATAAACACCCACACCACACCTGAGTTTTGTAGCAACTGCAGCTCAAAAGAAATACTATGGTTATTAAAGGTGCTAGTAATACACTCGAAACATTTTTTTTTATTACCTACTGGAATTAGAACTTGTTAAACATTGTATGATCAAATGGCCGCTCCTACACACAACTTTTAAAGGAAAAGGCTGCTTTCACATCGCATTTTCTCGATGGTACTAGGATAACAATTAATATCAGGTGATGAAATACAAACAACAAATCTTGCTATAACTTTTTTTCATTCCATCACTTTTTTTTTTCTTTATCAGCAAGACTAAATTTAGTGTTTTATTTTATTTTTTTATTTTAGATTCAGTTTGGCCCCTTATCCGTTAAAAAATTCTATTTAGGGCTTTATGTTTTTAAAATGGACAAATTAGTCCTTTCCATCATGTTTCAAACAATAAACGCTAACAAAAAAATAATTACATCTTATTTTCCACGTTGCTTTTGTTTATTTATTTGACCAAATGTACATGAAAAAGCCAGAATCCTAAATTTAAACGGTCCAAACTACCATGAGTATGTGAAAGGCTGCAATTCATTGGGAGCAACTACAAAAAGAAAAGCTAAAGAACAAGTAACGCCCCCCAAAACAAACCAAATTTGATTTATTCCCTATAAGCCAGTTACTTTCATGATAGTGATAATTACACCAATCACCAGTGACAAGAACTGTGTTCGGATCCGAATGCGCATGTTTAGTTTTAACATTCAAAAAATTTATAAATATTAATATATTAATTATAAGCTATTATTTTTATCTTTTGAAAAAGTCGCTGAAATACCTTAAGATTCAGCATTTTTTTAATTTTAATTTTAATTAAAAACATCTTTTTGAGAAAAAACTACAAACTTAGGATTCAACATACCATTTCAAAACATGACAGCATTGGGAGGTATTTAACAATTAGGACTTGTTCTTTAGCTTCATTATGTGGGTACTAGTTTAAAATAGGATGAAATGAAACCTCATCGGTTGTATCCCATTCCATCCTTCGAATACCCCTTTTCTTCCCCCGCTAATTTGGGAGAATGAATCCAGCCTTTTCATCTATTCCACGATAAAAACATCCAAACAATAGAATCCTAGCTTTATTTCATTCCACTCCATTACTACATTTCGTTTCACTCATCACTATATATCTAAACATAGTCTCAGGTAAAAGGACTACAGATGAAAGTTTTAACAGAGAAGGCATTAGAAAATGATGTTGGCATAAACGCTTTAGTGAGGTCTATAATATTACCATTTTTGTGAGACTATTAATGCAGGAAAATAATTGGAAACCTAAAATTGAAAGATGCACAGGAACCAAAAACAGTAAATGTTCTGAATGGGCACCATAGCCTCTAAAAGCAGCAACTGGCCCATCTATAGTTCCATATCAGTACTTAGATCAACCTCTACCTCGCCCTGCACCTACCAAAAGAAGAAACACACTGGATGAGATTCAATCACAATATCCGTGCTATACAATTTGTTGGATGGGAGGTAAATGAGAAATTGAGGATGCAAATGACAAAGTGGCCTGAATCCTTGTTTGGAGATTTTTAAGAGGAAGGGGAAGCCACTCATGTAGTCAGATTTGAATTGGAGGTAACCATTATATAACAAGCAATATTAATATCCCTAGATCTTTGATAAAATTACAAGATGGATTTTATTAGATATAACTTCTCTCTACTATAATTTGAACTACCAAGTTCTTTATCCATAAAGACCCTAACAAGGAAGAGTGAGACTGAGTTCCTCTAATAATAATTTACTTTCTACAACAAAGAAATGTTTGCCTCATCAGAGATCATCCAGGTGAAAATAATAACACAACAGCAGGAACATCTTTCGTGGTAAATTTGAGGGATGGAAACCAACAAAGATTAATTGGTATACATGCAATACTGCATTTTGAAATTAAGGAATGATTTACCTCTGTTTCCACCAGGCTTTCCACCCGGACCACCCCTGCCACGTCCTCCTTGTCCTTTAGCTCCACCTTCATCAAAGCCACGCCCAATTCCTTTTGCTTGACGTCCACCAGGACCATCCTCCCTACCTCTTCCCCTTCCACGTCCCACACCTGGAGGTTTGCGATCTGAAAAAAAGGTCACACCAATGAAATTGCAACTCATACCGTATGCACAACAATAGCATGTTCACAGCAATGAAACTTTCATTGCTTTTCTAGAAAAGCAACAAGCCTGACTTTGAAACTGTTTGGTTCAAGCACAAAACCATATGCATCTTTAATACCACCTTAAACTCTTGGATCATGATCACTTACTCAACAATTTAAATATCAACATGGACAACCAGGAAGATATATAAAGCAAGGCTTACCAGTGCGGCTCTTTGTTTCTTCCTGGACTTTATCAATAACCTAAATCAACAAGCAGTAAAGCTAGATTAGTTGTTAAATGTATGCATTGGTAAGAGCTTAAGACATTCACTAAGAAGTTCTGAACCTTATTCACAAAGACCAAACAAGAAAATATATAAATAAAAAATAAAAAACCTTAACCAGCACCACAGACCTCGTCAGGAACCCGAAGGTACTTAATGGTATTGCCACGAATGTAGCACTCAGGCATACGCCAAAATCTATCTCCATCCTAAATTGCCAATTTCAATGAACCATTGTAAGTTGAAACAAACATTGAGATGATAAATTTGAAGGAAAACAAGGAGGACTGTGAAAAAAACAATACTTTTGATGTGCAAATAACTTCTCGGAGATGAATGTTCATCCATGTATCACAATTAACCAAATGGCCGTTATAAGTCTCCCCATTTTTCAGTTCCACCAACTGTTACAATATGTCACAAGTTACAAATCAAACACTGTTTTATACATAGAAGAATAAGGTAACCTCAAAAACAAAAGGGTAAAAATAAAGCAAAGGAATTTCACTCACCATTGGGTGGCCTTGGGCAGTCTTGAGAAGAGAAAGGGGCAGCTGCAACAAAGAGTAAATATTAGTGAGAGAATGAAACCCTAATAGTATCCAATTGGGTATTGGCTAGCATGATTAGTAATGGGGAGCTGAAACCAATTGGGTATTGGGGTTTTAGGTGAAAAATGATATATTTGAGAAAAAGGAATGAACTTGATGAGATCTAGGTATTCAAACAAGAATACAAAAACAAAGTTGGAGAGAGAAAGATGTTGCGACTTTACCATGGATGAAATCGGTGGTTGAAGTGGCTGAAGAAGTTTACAGAACTGTGTCTTTCTTCGTGAATCTAAATAAAACTATTAATCACTCTTCTCCTCTGTTCCTATTGAATCATCCGAGACTGCACTTCCATTTCGTAATCAAATCAATTATTAGCGTATTGGCCAGTAATTTTTGTTTTTAACTTTTTTTTTTATAAAAAAAAAAAAAACACGTTCGTATTTTTTAAGTTTAATAATTTTTTTTCTATTTAACATTGACTTTCTTATATTATATAAGAAAATCAGAAAAATCTTAACAAAAAGGATAAGCAACATTATCATTATAATGTTGTATAATTTGAAGAAGAATTTTATAATGATGAAAAAAGATAAAAAAAAAAGCATAGAATGGAAATTTATTAAATTAGGATTTTAATTTGTGTATAAAGGTGATAAATATATTTTTCATATTATTAAAATTTATAATAAATAAATATTTTCTTTATATGTGTATTGCACACATAAGTCCTGTTTTCTTTTCAAAAAGCAAGAAAAAAAATATAGAGATATTACATAAAAGTGAAGAAAGAAAAAAAGAATTATTTGAGAAAAAAGGATCAATTATTTTAACTAGTCAGTTGGTATATATGACTTTTGTTTTTTAGTGCTCAAGTTAGTCTATGCAAAGAATTTAATATAAGGATGAAGGAGTCCTTTGTTGGAATTTTGGAAGCAGACTTTGTGAAAGAAAAATATCATCTAAGAAAAAAACACGAAAAAGTCAAAATTAAAAAAAGTGAAACGTGATAAAAAAAAATGGTGATCGAGGATAAAAGTGAACAGAAGTAAAGTCTCCATTAAAAATTTACTAGAAAAAAAATATTTTTAGAATAGGTCTTCATTTTATTTGTTTTTGATGTAGAAAATATATTCATTAGCAAAGTCAATATGTAAAAATAAATATTATATGTCATGACAATTCAAAAGAGAAATATATGAAAATTTATCGATGGTAACAAAAGAAACTTATAAAGATGGTAAAGAAGTTGATATTATCAACAATGCTAATGCAAAAATAGGTATTAAGGAAAGTAATTAGAAGATCACCACTAATCATGGTGAGTTTATGGATGCTAATAACAGAAGACAATTAGAAATAGGAGTGAAGGAACAATTCTTGAAAAAAAAGGTGTGAGCTTTTTAATTAAATAGATTTTAATAAAAATTTTGACCTATTTTTTTTATTTATAATAATGATATATTTTAAGTCTAAAGTACATTGTGCTATATTAATTTGATCTATTTAAAGCTATATTAATTTTTACTACCATCCATGTGTTATGTGATTGAGTGCATGTAAAGAATTTGTGACAAAATTTGATTCCTTTTGGTTTTTAAATAATTATTTATCTTTAGACCTTCCAAATTGGTTGTAAATGAACCTTATAAAAGGGAGGAATTACAGGGTTAGATGATATACCACTTTTGCAATCACTTTGATTGTAACGATTCAATAAGTCACTATGCTTAATATAACACAATTTCTATGTAGAAAAAAACATAAACTAATCAACTACACTAGAGTTCTCATGCAACAAATATATGTATATAATGCAAAAAAACATAAAATGAATCCTACCAATTCAATTGAAAAACATAAATCTCCTTATGGGGTTACATATAATCCCTATACATATATAGGGTTGAAAAAGATCGTTGATCCAAGAGGGGGGTGAGTGAAATTTACAAAAATTCTTCCCAACTTTTCTTGAATAAAAACTTTTTCTAAGTATTTCCATTTGAACCAATTGATCTAAACCACGGTGGAATGGATATGTTAAAAAATAAGCAATGTAAGTATGAACTAAACTACCCTATATGTTATGCTTTTAACATAATATACAGATTAATCAACATGCATTTAGATTAAGCAAATACGTAAAATTCAAATAAGGGTAAGAAAAACTTGCACAAAGATTTATATTGGTTTAGTCCCCACCATTGTGAGCTACATCCAATCCTCAATTAACTTGATTGAGTATTTTCACAAATCTTTAATTTCAGAAGGTTTACAATCACAAATCACATGCAATACACTCAACAAAATTAAAGAAACCATTTCTTGAACCCTAAGAAGCAACTCTTGTAGAACCCCACTGCAAGAAACCTTTCATTCTTGAGAAACCTACTTAAGAAATAAAAAGTATGATAAGGAATGAGTGAATATATCAACTAAACTTATACCAATCATTTATAAACACTTCTATTCAATCAATTTAGCAATTTACATTCCAATATTCAAACAACAAATCATCAAATTCAAACTCTTCAGTAGATCAATTTATGCAAGATTCACTTGAGATTCCTAATTCATTTCTAAGAAGGTTAAATCTATCTCTAGGTAAAGGCTTAGTGAATATATCAACTAGTTGTCTATTTGTATCTATGAATCCATTATGTAATTACCTTTTGAACATGGTCTTTAAGAAAGTGATGCCTTATCTCTATATCTTTAGTTATAGAATGGAATATTAGATTCTTAGTACGATTGATAACACTTGTATTATCTCACACCTTAGGGGAATATGATATAGTTCCACACAATAATCCATTAGTTGTTGTTTCATCCATAGAAGTTGAGCACAACAACTCCCAACAACTACGTATTTAGCCTCAGTTGTACTCAAAGTAACACAAGCTTGTTTCTTACTATGTCATGAAACTAATGCACTCCCTAAGAGATGACATGTACCACTAATACTTTTTCTATCTAATATACACCCTACATAATCAAAATTTGAATATCCTATCAAACTTAGGGATATATCTTTAGGAAACCATAAGCACATATCTATAGTACCTCTTAGATATTTCAGTATTCTTTTTACAACAGTCATATATGAATTTTTGGATTAGCTTGAAATCTTGTACATAAGCATACAAAAAAATTTATATCAGATCTACTAACAATGAGATATAAAAGAGATCCAATTATACCTCTATATTTTGATATGTCTACATCTGTACCTCTTTCATCTAAGTTAAGATAACATGAAGTTGAGATTGGTGTGAAAATTCTTTGCAACTTTCCATGCCACACTTCTTTAATAGTTCATTGTAATACTTAGATTGGCTTATGAAAATCCCACTTTAGTTGATTTGTTTTTAACCCCTAAGAAGAATGTTAGTTTTCTCATCATGGACATCTCAAACTCACCTTGCATAGTCTTAACAAACTCTTGACATAAAAAGGAGTTAGTAGCACCAAATACTATATCATTCACATAAATTTGAACTAATATAGTATCATTTCCAACCCTTTTCACAAACAAGGTGTTATCTACTTTACCTCTTTCATAGTTATTATCAAGTAAAAATTTACTTGATATTTCAAACCAAGATCTAGGAGCCTGTTTCAATCCATAAAATGTCTTTTTCAAATTAAAGACATGATTAGGAAACTCACAATCATTAAAACTAGGGGGTTGATGAACATAAACTTCTTCTTGAAAGAAAGCAATTAAAAATACACTTTTGACATCCATTTGATAAAGCTTAAAGTCCATAATAGATGCATATGCCAAAAACAACCTAATAGCCTCTATTATAGCTATAGGGGCATAAGTTTCATCATAATCAATGATTTTTTCTTGATTATACCCCTTGGCTACCAGCCTTACCTTGTTTCTAATTATGATTCCAAACTCATCAAGCTTATTTCTAAAAATCCACTTAGTGCCTATTATAGGATGATCACTTAGCAAAGAGACTAAATCATACACATCATTTCTTTTGAATTGGTTTAGTTCCTCTTACATAGCAACTAGCCAATGTTCATCTAGAATAGTTTCCTCTATTTTTTTGGGTTCTATTTGAGACGCAAAAGTCATCGTGTTAAAAATATTTCTAATAGAATGTCTAGTGGCTATCGTTTTCCCAATGTCTCCAATAATGTTGTCTATTGACAAGTCATGAGTAGTTTTTCACTCCTTAGGTAGCTCACCACTAACTTTCTTTATGATTCCAATAGGTTCACTCCCTCACCCTTAGGCTCATTATCAATGTACATACCATCTAACTCTTTTCTAATATCATTTATGTTTATGCATTTTCTTTTTGAGGGTTGGTTTCATCAAACACAACATGCACAAATTCCTCTACTACAATAGTCATTTTATTAAACACTTTATAGGCCTTACTACACAAGGCATAGCCTAAAAAGTTTTTTCATCTACTTTTGAGTCAAATTTACCAAGTTGTTTTGTTTTTTTACATTATTCAAAACAAAACACTTACATCTAAAAACTTTAAAATAAGATATATTAGGCTTTTTCTTCTTTATAAAGTTCATATAGAGTCTTTTTTCAAAATAAGCCTAATCAATACCTTATTAAAGACATGACATGAAATATTTATGGCATCAATCCAAAAATACTTCGACAAGTTATTTTCATTTAACATTGTTCTTGCCAACTTTTCTATAGACCTATTTTTCCTCTCCACAACTCCATTTTGTCAAGGGATTCTTGGAGCAAAAAAATTATGGTTAATGTCATATTTTCACAAAAAGATTTGGAATAAATCATTTTGGAATTCTCCTCCATGATCACTCCTTATAAATGCAGTCTTAATGTTTTTCTCATTTTGAACAACTTTGATAAATTTCTTAAAAGCAGCAAAAGCATCATTTTTTATGGCTAAAAATATAACCCAAGTAAATCTTGAGAAATCATCAACCAACACAAGACCATAAAAGTTTCCACCTGTGCTCATGGTTCTAGAAGGACCAAATAAACCTATGTGAATTAATTACAAAGGCTTTGTAATTAAAAATACATTTTTGCTTTTAAAACTAACCTTTTCTTGTTTTTTCTTTTCGTAAACATCACATAGTTTATCCTTATAGAACTTGAGTTTAGGTAGTCCAATTACTAAATCCTTTCTTACAAGTTTATTTAAATGATCCATGTGTATGTGTGCAACCCTTTTATGTCATAACCATGTATTATTTCCCTTAGACAACAAACATTTTGTGTGTATATGAGCAGATGCAAATTTCAAATCAAACATATAAATGTTCACTATTCTTCTACCTAAGAACCTTATTTCATTTGTAAAGCAATCATTAATCATGCAACAATTTTCATCAAACTCAACTTTTAAACCTTTATCACAAACTGACTTATACTTAACAAATTATGTTTAAGTCCTTCAACAAGCAACACATTTTCAATCAAGGTGAAACAGGTGTTACCAATGTTACCATAGCCAATAATTTTACCTTTGTTGTTGTCCCCATTAGTCATATAGCTTTCATACTTCATCTTGAGGCTTGAGAACTTTGATGGGTCACCAATCATATGCTTTGGGCAACCACTATCCAAATACCACATGAGACTCTTGACTCTTAAGCATTCCTACAACAAATTAAAGACCAAATTAAGATACCCAAGTATGGTTGGGTCCTTGCATGTTAATACTCAACCCTCGACTCTTTTGCAATCCAAACATATCTATGACTAGGAACACCATATTTTCTAGTACAACAATTTGTGGTGGCATGACCTTTCTTACAACAATTAAAGCATATAATTGATGGCCTAGAATATGTTTTAACAAAGTTGAAGGTGTTTTTTTATAAAACACGTTTTTATTGTTTGAATTGAAACAAATTCCAACTTTATCAAAAATATATCTTTGCTTTCATAACAACATGTTTAAATTTGCTTTCCTATTTGTGAATCTTGCTAGTGTAGCTTGCAAATCAATTTTTTTTTCTTCTTAAAATTAGATAAGTTTCACAATCAACTTTTATTGTTCAGGAAGGTGTTGCTCAAGAGCATTCATTTAGTTTATACATTATTTCAAGAGCATCATGCTTCAATTTTAAATCTTCAAGTTCTTGTTCAACTTTTATCAAAGTGTCCTCATATCAACTTAATTTGCTTTTCAGCTTACTATCGAGGGCTCCAACTCTTAGTATTTCTTTGTGCGCTTGAATAAAAACCTCTTGTAGTTGATCATAATTAGGGGAAGATTCAAGATCAAAATCACTTACTATACTTTGCTTGTCTATTCTAGCCATCAAGCTTAGATTATTTTCTTTTTCTTCAATTTTCACTAGAGGAGCATGTGTCATTGTCCTCTCATGCTATATAAACATTTTTTCCTTTAGCTTCCTTATTGCCCTTCCTATCTTATTGTTGCTTCTTTAGATAAATAGAACAATTAGCCTTAATATGCCTTTTCTTTCCACATTCAAAGCAAGTAAATGGAACAACATTCCCATATTCCTTTATGTTGTTCCTCTTGTTGAAACTTTGAACTAGTTTACTTTTTCTCCTGAAAAATTTGTTGAATTTCCTCCCCATGAGATTGAAGTGCTCTGTACTTGAGTCATCGGACTTGATTCTTTAGTTTTTTCTTTTCCTTTCTCGGGGGATGAAACCTTCATCGAAACTCCTTTTCCTTTCTTATCCAATTGCTCATTTTCATCAAATATGTGTAGCTTTTGTTTATGCTCCCTCAACTTGCCGAAGAGGGTTGCTAGAGACATTGATGTTAAGTCCTTTGTCTCCTTAATTGTAGTCACCTTGGCTTGCCAAGATCTGTCCAAGCCTTGCATCACTTTGAGATTCAATTCTTCCTTCTCAAATTTTTTGCCAAGGTCAATCAAGTGATTAATAAGGTGTAAATTGTTTTTGAAAATCACAAACATTTTCTCTTTGTTTCGTACATAGAAATTCATACTCTCTAACTAATGTATGTTTTCTAGATTTGTTAACATCACTAGTTCCTTCATGAGTTAATTGCAAAGTGTCTCACATTTCCTTAGAAGATCTTCATTATGACACTCTAAAGAATTCATCATGTGATAATGCATACATAATAATGTTCTTAGCTTTAAAATCATATTATGCTCTTTTCTTTTCATCATCATTCCAATCACTCCAATGCTTTTCTACTTTCTCACATTTTTCCTCACTCATAGGTATATAAGGTCCATTTTCAATAGCATTTTGAATGACTATATCAATTGTTTCAAAGAAAATTTTCATTTTAATTTTCCAATACACTTAGTTTTCACCATTAAAAATAAGGGGTCTATGTATTGAAACTCCTTCATCATAAGGTATATTATTTCTAACCATTTTAAAAAAAAATATTTGTTAACTTTCAAGAACTAGACTCCACTACCAATTGTAAAAAAAAATGGTTGATCCAAGAAGGGAGAAGGGAGAATTGGATTTACAAAAATTCTTTTTAAATTTTCTTGGATAAAAACTTTTTTAAGTATATCTAACTGAACCAATTAATTTAAACCATGGTGAAATGAATATGTTAAAAATTAACTAATGCAAGTTTGAATTAAACTATCATGCATGTTATGCTTTTAACACAATATACAAATTAATCAACATGCATTCAAATTAAGCAAATAAGTAAAATTCAAGTAAGGGTAAGAGAAACTCGCACAAAGATTTATACTAGTTCAGCTACTACCATTGTGACCTACATCTAGTCTCTAATCAGCCCGATTGAATATTTTCAATAATTTGTAATTTCCAGAAGGCTTACAATCACAAATCATATGCAATACACTTCACTAAAATTAAAGAAACCACTTCTTGAATCCCAAAAAGCAACTCTTGTAGAATCCCCACTTTAAGAAACCTTTCATTCTTGAGAAACCTACTCAAGAAATATAAAGTATAACAAGGAAAGGTATCCCCTGATGTACAAAATAATATGAACAGGTGAAAAGACTAAGCCATTCAGCCATAATTCTTCAAGTAGATTGATGATGGTGATTCAACTCTCTTGATTCATGCTAGAGGTTCCCACAAAGGGTAACACATCTCTCTTATTAAGAAAAATTAGCTCAAAGCTCCCTCAATTATTTATAATTCGTAAAAGTTCAATTCTCTCTAAGTTCTGAAAATGAGAAACATTATATAGAGTTTCCTTTCCAAATAATTGATTATTTTGATGTATAATCGATTATTTTGTTCTTCGCAAATCTAGAAACTTACCAAGAATAATTTAATTGATTATTTATGAGAATAATTGATTATTCCAGAATCAACTTCTAAAACAATTGTTTATTTACTCAGGAAATCGATTATTACAACAAATGTTTCTCAAGTTACTAAAAAATAGAACAAATAATTGATTATTACTAAAGATAATTGATTATTTTGAGGAAAAACTCAATAATTCAATTTTGACTTCAAATATTTTATAAATCAATTTTTAAACCTCACCATTATTAATCTAAATCATCAACCATCAACTTGTATGAAGAATAATAAACTAAGCAATGATTTAGCACCTAAGTACAAAACTAAACAAGCACAAAGGGAAGTACACCAGGCAAATTTACAAGTTGCACTCTTAACACTAAGAGGTTTATACAAATACATTTGTAATCATTAAAACATAAGAGTTTTATCTTGATCTTGATTAACATATATAATATACATCAAATATATAAAACTATAAACAAAATAACCTATCATCAGTCAACGTTTCTATACAACAAATACTACATTAGAAGAGTACATACCAAATTAGTCATCTCCAGCATGACCATCCACCAACAATCCAAGCCATCCAAACTAATCTTGCCAACCACAAGGAAAAAGGTAAGCTTGTGAAAGAATCAACATAGTAACAAGTAATAAATTTACAACTTATACAACATAAACAACTTAAACTACATCAAGCTAGTTCATAACATAACATCAACTTATCACCATCATCATCATTTACAACTTACAACATGAATAATATTCTCAACATAAAAATTTTTAATCACGACATAAACAACTTTAAACAATTAATACATTGTCACGTATATCAACTTATGAAAATATCTTGCAATAGAAGCGAGTAGTCTAAGTGACTTGTCCCTATTGAATCACTACATCTGACCTATTGCAACCAGATCAAGTAGATACAACTTTAGACCTCCCTAAGCACCTGGTAAAAAACTCAAACTTATTTCTTAGGTTTTGTTGCTTAAACTAGAAAAGTCCAGTACTACTATTAAGGTATAACACCTTGGGTGTGAGCTTACCATGGTCCCAACATGCATATCTTTGTCTTATATGGGATTAGCCCGCTGATTATTCTCCAAATACTACACACCTTTCCAACTATCAGTTAAGGGTTTTACCCCTAAACTTCATACCTTACTTAGTTTAGTTACTTTATACACGTATGACTTGACCTTACCCCCATATTATTTTCACATAAAATCTAGAGAAGACAACTCAAAACAACTAACCATTTAGGAGCCAACTTACTCATTGAAAGATTCTCAACTTTGGGCTCTTAGAGCACCATAACTTATATCCACACAATATGATATTTTGATTTTTAAACAACTTTATTCTCTTTGAGTTTTTATTTATATCAACTTAGACATGTATCTCATCAACACATGCTTATAAAACTTAACAACTTTAATCAACTTACTACATACAACTTAAAACAACATATATCTTACAACTTCGTCAACTCTCATCCATAAGCAACTTACAACTGAAGCAACTTTAAACCTCATCATACATCATAAATCAATGCATAATGAATTATAATCATACAACATCATTTATGTAAGTGAATCATCATACTTCAACACTTAGACAACTTAGAACATCAAATTTCATTTCAACAAACCACGCCTAATGCCATCCTCCTAGCACCCAACATTATTGGGCAAAGCCTTTGAATCACCCATGCCCAACACCAAACCACCTACGTCCAACACCACAAAATCAACCTCTGGTGTCGTCTAGGTAGAAAGCCATTGAATTGATCATGCTCGACACATCTCAACTTAGGCCCGACATCAAATCAAATTATAGAGTTCCTCACCGACCCACACTCGACACTATCAATCTTGCACCTAACATCGTCAGGGTAGAAGGCCATAACTTGAGCCATGCCCAACACCATGAAGGCACGCTCGGCATGATAAAGATTTTTGCACTTGACAAAAATCTCAATTTAGCTCAAACCTACAACTTATGTGTAATCATATAAACATGTAATCATATGTTCAACATGTACACAACTTATCTAACACATTTTCAATACAATAAACAACATGCAACCATCAACCATTAAGATCAACAATTCTTTCAAAGTCACTCTCAAGAATAACATTTTCAACAACATAATCATCTCATGATTTCAAAGAATCACAACCACAAATGATGATTTCAGACAACAAACAACAATATATAATTCAACAACTTTCAATCAACAAACTTTCCTTACTTTGAATCGCTCGAGAGTCAAGCAAAGGGAGGACAAAAGAGAATTTTTTGGGATCGCCGTACGACTCATTCTCAACTTGAGATTCTTAGCTTTTGAAGCTTGAATCTCTAATCTACCTATGCTACTCAACTTTTAGGGAAGGATTTAGAAGGGTTTTGTGGAGTCAAAAAGAGAAAGATCTCTCTCAAGTTTTAGAGTTTCTCTTTCACTTCTCCCTTAACTTTATAAAGATATGAACTTGTGAGATCCTCTTTTAAAAAAAGACCTTATATATCTTTCTCTAAATTTGGTCAACTTGACCTTAACTAAAATCATTACAAAACCAATTTAACTCATTTGACCCTTAGAACTTTAAAACAACACAACACACAATAAATTCAACAATTAAACCTCATATAACCTATGATTAATCAATAAGGAATAAATTCACACAATATTACATTAGCTCATTTGTCAAATAGAAAAAAAAAAAAAAACCAAATGTCTTCTAAACGAGCTTCATTACACTTCGGTTCTTGCATCAAATCAAGAACTATGTATGTGAATTACACGTTCCAACAACTAAATCTTCTATATCCCAAACCTTCTACTAGACTCCATCACCTAAGAATTGGGTTAAATTGAATAGTGATGGAGTTGTTCAAAGCAATTAGGTCAAAGCTGAATGTGGTGGAGTGGTTAGAGATCACATTGCTGTTTTTATATTTGTTTATGCATCAAATTCGGGAGATTGCTCAATCCTAAATGGTGAACTTTGTGTCATCTTCCATGGATTTATCTTTTTGAAAAATAAAGGCTTTGTGCCCCTCTTGTTGAAGTTTGACTCTCTGATAGCAATACAACTACTCTCAAATGACTATGTTCGCTCACACCCTTGTTTCATATTAAACTCGCATATCGTAGACTTTCATCAACAAAATGTTCAAATATATTGGAATCATGTTCATCATGATGCTGGTCAGGTGGCTGACGTTTTAGCCAAATTTGGTTTATCAAGTCCAAATGACCTTAGAATTTTCAAATTCTCCCCGAATTTTTTTTTACGTACTGCCTTATTAGCTTACCTCTCTGGTGTCCAATTTCCTTGTGACTTAAAAATTTATTTTTGGCCATTTAGCTCCCTCATTAATAAACAAAAAAAGACAATCATTTATAATAAAAAAATAGAATTATAAGAGAATTCTTCTTATTTCAAGATATAAGAATTTATAAATATATATCGTTATATCATATTTAAATAGTTGAGATTAAATGAAATACATGACTTTCTTGAGCGATCACATGACCAAGTATTAACTTTAATCTTGATTTATATAACTCATATTTATAGTTCCCATTTGTCACAAATTATTGCTTCATACGTTTTTCATAAATAATATATAAATAATATAAATTATACAATACATTTCTGTATTTATAAGAACCTATAACTAGGAGCTTTAGCCGTGTTCCCCACTTTTTGTTTCTCTTGTTATATATAATAATTTTAATTTATGATTTATAAATATTTGCTCTCCCTGTTTGACTAATATAATTATCATGAAGGTTAAATTATTTCAGTTATAATATATAATTAATCTATAGAAGTTATACTAACAGTTGGCTTACGTTATTATTTATTTTAGTTAGCATTTTGTTTTTACATATGAATGTGGTCATTTAACAAATTTTAACTTGGATGTTTAGATTATCCTAAATCACTTTTTCTCATTTTATGAATTTTCTCATCTCCATTGGCAATGGGTTGTACTTGTCGAATCAATAATGATACCATAGTTTATTTTAAGAGTGAAACGAGATCACTCTCACTATAAAAAAGTAATAATTAAGATGGATATATTACATTTATTTTAAGACTAAAATAAATTGTACTAACACTTGACGCTCTGCAAAATTGCCCTTTTTTCTCTCTATGCTTACACTGAATCATGTTAAGTGTTATTAAAATATAATAGACACCACTTAAACATTATATTAATCTTTTTAAATTATTTAAAAAATATTGCATTGAGTCTTCCTATAAGACGTTTCTATAAAAGCTAAAAAAAAACACGAAAGTCATGTGTAATTTCCAGTAATCTAATAAATGTTAGTATAATCTACTCTTTAAGATTATAGAAAAAGTTTTAGATGTATAACTATCAGACATGATACCATAAACATAAATAGGTGTTATTGGATAATCGCCAGACCTTTTGCTAAACCAGAGACAAAAGTCTGTATGCAAAAAAATATTTGAAGAAAGAAACCAACCCTTTAAATGAATCTCAATTTGTGGAGTTAGTTCTTAACTTCAAAACTAAGAGATACTTTAGTTCATCCAAAAAAAGCGGGAGTCAAATGAAGGCTCAAAAGTTATGCAGCTATAGCATTTTACAGAGACCATTTGCAAAGTAAAGTACTGTCCAATATGTTCAGCACATCACAAATGCTTATGTAACACTCAAGATATCCACGCTAGTGAAATTTACAGTAACATTTGAGAACAAATATTTTTACAGGTATTGTACAAAATAAGTTACATAATTCCCTCAACATCTAATATAACAATGGCGATTAGGGTTAAAAGTCCATTATTAATTACATCAGCATTGTACTTTCAGAGCTCTTTTGAATTTTTGTCAAGTCAACTAAATGGCGCATGGTTGGTCTGCCATGGGGACAATTCCATGGGGATTTCAGCTCAGCCATATGATCAAGTATCTGAAACAATTAGCGTAAGCTACAAATTAGTTTATAAGGGTGAAAGATTTGAAAATAAATTTTTTTAGATTGCTTTCCCGCAAAATCAATGCTTATCATTCCACTTCTGCATTCTTTATCGTGTGTTTTTACTTATTAATGAAGAGGAGGGGGCAGAGCTGGAAGTAATGTGATTACCTTCTGCATTTCATTTCTTCCAAGTGCATCACCAACCATAATTGATGATCGACATGCACGCGATGCCAACATTGCTCGAACTCTTGAAGGGCAAAGAGAATCTGAGGTGTCCAGTTTATAGCTACCAACGAGGGAACATTCCACATGACCATCACCATCAGACAGGGTAGAGATCAGCTCCTTAACATCTGTTGGGAAATATGCTTATGAATATCATTAATCACTTCAATACATCAATGCAAAAGCAGGTAATTCACTTCCATTACAAAGAAATTCTAAATAGAATGATTAAGCACAGGGACCCACACGTTCACAAGATTCAAATATGCGTGTCAATCTTTATATAAAGGCTTAGACACACGAATGAAAATACAACTTCTGTGTCATGAAATCGACAAAATCTCAATTCAAAGGGTACTTATAAGTGGATCATAACAAAATGACTTATAAAGTGGAGGCTGGGCTCCACAGACCCTTACAAGGGCCGAGGGCTTTCTAAAGCTTAACCACAAAGTGAGATTTATGCATCCTAAAGCATGTTCATGCAGAACTTTGTAGGTTTAGGGTTTAGGATGTTTCATAAGTCAGTTGAGGATGTTTCCAATAACTCAGTTACTGTTTTGAAGCACCAAAGCCATCAGAAGATTAAAAACTTACATAATTGTTACATCCTAATTTGTCTTATAGATATTACTTGCATCATATATCGGCTTAAACTGTATGGCTTAGCTAGACTTCCAGCTTTGGTCTGAGCCATCTTTCAATTCAAATATAAAATTTTAAAAAATAAAACAAGTATCATGGAGAATTACATGTTCAACGCACATAAGAAGCTTTTCCTTGACCTACTGTGTGATGTCATCATATTAACCAGAAAAATCCCTGAATTAATTATAGATAAAATCTACAAAATTCACTAACCTTCAATTCCAAACATAATGTTTTTACTGAATGGGACAGACTTTAATTTAAAACGGCATCCAGGTGGTGCATTTGGATCCTCTTCCAAAGTAAATCCATTCTTCCTGAAAATGTGGATAATGTAAATGCATGTTACTAATGTTACTAAACACACTAAATCTTATAGAAGCTAAAAACAAGACAAAAGTATAGCATGATGAAAGTTTGTAACTAGAAAATTGAATTCAATTTCAATGAAAGCTCCATAGACAAAAGTAACCAACACTACAAGATGCACTAGATCAAGCATAATGATGTACCCCTCATCAGAAGACAATTTTTCAGTGATTATACAAATGTTTAAATTTCTAATATGCATGCAGCAATAATTTGGAAGCTGTCAATCTTTGAGTTCATGGCTGTGATTTTTGTTCATACATGCTGCTCGAGCTTTGCTAGATAGATATAAATGCTGAAACCATCTATTTATTACCAACGAAGGTAGTGCAGGTCACCCATTAATTGACATGGCATTAAAACAGTGCAGTATTTTGAGCACAGCTTTCATGTTGGCCATAAGTGATATCTGCGTATTGAGTTTTTAAATAGAAGAGAAATTCAAGACTGGTACATCAGGAAATGATTTTAAGGTGACATTGCATCACAACTACTATTTGAAAAGATTCTCTAATAGAAAGATGATCAATCCGATTATTTCTCGAAGTTGACCACCTGAGGCAACATGTTATTACAATCAAATTAATTAAATGAAAAAGCAAAAGATACTGTTGCAGCATCATTTGCAAATAGGAAAGATGAACAGTTTGATTGATGCAGGATTGACATTAGGATCCTGTTAATGAAATATAGTTTCTCACTTTCTGGCAATAACTAGAAATAAGTAAAATCAACACATCACCAATTAATCAATATGACTCTAGTTATACCTGATTATGTCCAAGTGCATTGAAGCAACTATCTCTTCTTCAGGGGATAACTCCAGTTTTATAGGCCTACATATGAAATTTTTATTGGCAGAATGAAAAAGAGAGATGTGTACAAAGTAGGAAATATATCATCCATTTAAAGTAATTGTGTTTTAATAATCAAAAGTTCTGCTAAGCCTACTCCATAACTTTTTGAACTCAACAAGTCCCTAATACCTTATCCAAAAGTTTACATCAGAATAAGCAATTTCCTTGAACCATGTTATTGAAAATCCCCTCCATCACCAGAAGAAAAGAAAAACGAAAGAGTACGTATAATGATGGTTAGTGGATAATGATATCAACTCCTCACCTAAGAAGAGGTTGTTGGTTCAAGATGGTTGATTGTGATAGGCGCTCAAAATTATACTTCTCATCCGCAGCATGCTGAAAATGGAAAACAATTTAAATGTTGCAAAAGGAATGCTTTTATATGTATTAATCATTCAAGGGAATGGTGGAAGAAACTGCAGATTAAATAGTTCCAAAAGTATATTGGAAATTACCTGATCCACGATGAATAAATCTTTATCCAATTTACCAATGATAAATCCAAGATTGAATTGCCCAATCACCTGTTAAAACATGTGTAAATAATCATCAAGTAACTACAGTATATAATATATAATAATTTTCAAATTTATTAGAATATAGGTATATATATATATATATATAGATAGATAGATAGATATAGATATACTTTTAAGAAAGCAAATTAGCTAAATGAACTATTCAATCTAACTAATATTGATTAAATGCAGAAGTGCATCTGCAGATATGATCGAGCAGTTAAAAGAATGGAATTCAATTTTGGCATGATAAATTAGATATCGGACAACTGTATTCCAAATCCAAAAAACAAAATGACCAGGATTTCAAGGAGGAAAAAAACCTAAAACAGCCTAAACAGCTTAGCTCGACCATTTTCTGAGATAGCAAACAACTAAAGAGCACAGCAATAACCATAAATCCTAGCATAATGAAAAGATAAACCAACTAGCAATGTCATTACAAGTTTATGAAATAACAATATAAAACATACTAAGGACCTTCATTCTGCTAAAGTCTTCCTTCTTGAAAAACCTTTCAAGTTCCGTAGCTGCTGCTGCCAACACCCTTTCTTTCTGATCTCCAGCTTCTGTCTGTGGAAGCTGCAAAGTTGCAGCCGAATAGCGACTAGAAATAATTATGAGAAATAGTCAGCACATAGATGATTTTCTATTTCATGCAATGGGTACAGAAATAAAAACCTTTTGACTTTAGCTTTTCCACATCCATATTTACTGGATTGCAATAGAGAAAGTCTCTTGTCTCTCCTTTTCTTAAGATCTTGAAAAGAAAATTGCATGTTGGAGCATATCTTCAGACCAGAAGGCTTAGAAGAATCTAACCATACAGGCGATGAATGTAATGTAGGGTCTGAGGCCAAAACATCTGTAGTGATCAAATCATTGCTAGAAGAAGGAATTGATGCTGTATCGACCAGAGGTGTATTATTCTTTAGATCTAATCCCTGTAAATCAGCACATGCATATATGAAAACTTTAATTTAATTTTACACAACAGTTGGTTAAAAGAAGAAATTTTGTTGGAAAGAAAGAAGCAGTACAAAGGTGAGAAGGATTGATAAACATAAAAATGTACAATGAATAAGGTAAAGACATTAAATATTGCATTTAGTTATTTTATTTATTGATATCTGACGTTCTAAAACAGAAATGTCTGAAAGAGCCATTATTAATGATAAAATATCAAATGTTTAAAATCAATATCAACATCTAGCAATATTATACTTCAAGAACTAAAAGTATTATAACCATAAAAAAAAAAAACCTAAAAGTATGGATATATGAAATTTTAGCAGTTCAAACCACATATACCATTTTAGATTTAGGATCTCCGTCAGAGGAGTCAACTCTAAAAGAATCTGAATTTTCATTTCTGTGAAAGACGTTATCAGGACTAAGTTGCTTCAAAGATTCAATCTCATTCACCCTAGAAGGTTCATCAATTTGGTCAAAACAAAGTGATGATGATCTTGTAATCAAGTCGTGTTTTTCAGTATTTGCAGTCTTCAATTGACATTGAGGAGCTTGATTTCTAAGGACTGGCACTTCAGATAAGGTTCTATGGACACCATCACGATTTCTTTTATTTACAGAAACAAAATTGTTAAGAGTGGACTGAACATGTCTTGAATGATTAAATAAATCTTTACTAGAAGTGCTCCCATTCTCAACTGTTCTTGAGACAAGGGTAGCTTGATCATGCATAACACTACCGGGACGTGCTGACTGTCTTCCACTCTTGTTATCCTTTGAAGAGCTGTGCGCTCTGAGTGTGAACCCTTGGTTCGTTAAACACCCATTGTTCTCACAATTCAATCCTTCTTCAACTCGTGAGTACTGATATTCATTAATAGATTCAGAAGCATTTTTTAAATCAGTAACAAGTTTCTCCTTGTGCTCATCCTGAGAAATTCTATCGTTGTTGCACTCAGAACTAAGCTTTTCTGGAGAAACACTACCACTGTTGCATTCAGTACAATCCTCTTCCTGTGGAGGGCTGCCATTCAAGAATGGAAGCTTCATTATCACAGGAGACTTCCCATGAGATGAACACAACTCAAGACACTCTTCTTTTTGAGCAGGCAGCATAACTTCATTAACAGAGTAGCAGATATTGCTAGCAGAATAAATCTGCTGTAATCCCTCTCTCAGGGCTTGCAATATAGCAGTTTCTTCAGAAAAAAATATCTTTCTCTTATCAGGAGTCACATTGACATCATACGCCCTTGTAGGAACCGTAAAATTCAAAACAGCAATGGGATACTGTTTGGAGTTTGCACTTTTATACAACTCATTCACAAGTTTGCTAACTTTAGGCATATCGACCGGTCTACCATTCACAAAAAAATACTGTCTATCCCCCAAATTACGTCCATTACCCTGTCCAGACTTGGAAAGAAAACCTTCAACTTTGCAAGAATCAGATATAGACAATGTCACAGGCTCTAAGCAGCTGAAAGTGTTCATGCCAAGAACCGTTATGACATTATCCTTTAGCGAACCACTTCCTTGCGTCTTAAGAACCACAGACCTCACATTTTTGCCAGTCGTGTTAGTGCACACAAAACGAACACCTTTCGCTATAAGGGCATAAGCCTGAAGAAGAAAGCAAAAGCTCACATTAACAAACACCCAAAGTAACATACAATAACTAAGAACCTGTTTGAATACAAGTTAAAAGTATTTTGAGAATTTCTCTACTGAAAAAAGAAATCTTTATTTTCGTCAGAGAAACTTTCGAAAACTCTTCTAAGCATTTACTCAAAGAAACTCTAAATCTTTTCATAATAGAGACTCACATTCAACAGAGAAACCAACTTGCCATATTCCCTACGTATGTTACGACTAAACTCTTTGCTTCGAACAGGCAAATTGAAGAACAACTTTTTAACCATAACAGTGGTACCAATTTGCCGTGCAGTTTTCCTTTCCGCCACAAGAACACCGGAATTGTCGAAAGTCAAGTGCGTAGCGACCGGTTCGCTCACCGTTCTCGTTTCAACGGTCAAGTTCCCCAAAGCGCAAAGCGAACTCAAAGCCTCCCCTCGGAAGCCGAAAGTGGTCAGAGACTGAAGATCGTGAAACTCCGCTAACTTTGATGTGTGATGCTTCAGCGCAAGAACCTGCAACAAACGTCATCACAAAAAACGGTTAAAAAAAGAATGTGAACCCTAATAACGATGTTTAGAGTAATAGTTGAATAAATACCTTGAAATTGTTGGGGGAAATGCCGCAACCGTTGTCGATGACCTGAAACCATTGTTCGCCGAAGTCCTTGAGGGAGATTTCGATGCTGGTGGCGCCGGCGTCCAAGCTGTTTTCGACGAGTTCCTTGACGGCGGAAGAGAGGTCGAGGATTACTTGACCGGCGCAGATTCTGTGAACGATGCCTTTGCTGATAGGCTTGATGATTTGAGCTTCAACTACCATTGCTGATTCAGTGCTTCACATAATCGATTACCAAAACCCCATTTGATACAATACAATTCGACGCACAAACCTGCAAATTTACCGCCAAAATTGAAGCGGCAATCAAACCCACACAAAAGGATAAGAAATAAATATAAGCATTTGCTTCGCTGCTCTTGATCCTTTTAGATTGGATTGAATTGAATAAATATAAAGTTATAAACTAATTCATTGCTCCTTTTGGTTTTTAATAGTTAAGCAATTTTTTTTTTTAAGGGAGCTGTTATGTACCTACG
This sequence comes from Cajanus cajan, assembly GCF_000340665.2. NCBI lineage: Eukaryota > Viridiplantae > Streptophyta > Magnoliopsida > Fabales > Fabaceae > Cajanus > Cajanus cajan. Next base: position 23,703,977 of record NC_033805.1, read on the forward strand.
ATAATTGAAGAGTTTTAGTACTTTAAATAATGTGAAAAAAAAATTTAAAATAACTTAAATTTTAGATCAAAAATTTGTAAAAGATGAATCAATCACAAAGACTAATTTAAAAAAAATGAAAAGGTTAATTTTCATAACAAATTTTATTTATATATGACAGAATTAAAAACAAAAAATATAATAATATTATAAAAATATTAAAATAAGAAAAAAAATAATAAATAATATAATTGAAAAACTAATTTATACTATAATTTAAAAAATTAACACTAAAAAAATTAAAACGTATTAACAAAATATTAATATTAAATTATTTAATTATAATATATGTTACATTAAGATAAAATTTTAAAAAATATAAAAATAATTTAAAGATAAATTTTTTATAAAGATAAATTATTAAAAATAATAAATTAAAATAAAAATAAAACAAGTAATTACAATTAAAAATATATATATGCGACTGTTCCGGTACCCATGGGGTACCGTAGAGTTTTCCTTTTTTTAATTGTAACGACCCGCCTAGCCGCCACACAGCACAATACCACAACATCACACAGAAAAGAGCATGTATATATATAAGCAGCTAAAATATATACACAAGGTCTAATCTGGGACTTAAAGAAATCAGAGTATAACATACACCCCAATTACTACACTAAGTAGCTAAAACAGCAAAATATCAAAACTACATCCATTGTATCTGTCAGCTACAGATCTGCATCTACACACCAGCCTATCCCTGCTCTGCTCCCATACATAATATGATCATTGCAGTCCAAATCACATGGAAACAACAAAGGGTAAGCTAGTGAAAAGAATCAACTTATACACATAATTACAAGAATTATAATCAGCTACAGCTATCAGCATATCATATATCACAACATACATCTCACATCATTCAACAATAACAGCAGTAAACAAACAATGCGTCGTCACGCATATCAGCTCGGAGATCTCCTACAACAGCTTAGCCTTACGGCTTACAATAGCTCAGCCTTACGGCCTACAACAGCTCAGCCTTACGACCTACAACAGCTCAGCCTTACGGCCTATAACAGCTTAGCCTTGCGGCCTACAACAGTTTATATCATCATGCAGCACATCACAACAATAATAGCATATAATAGCATATAATAGCATATAACAGCATACAGCACAGCTTAAACAACTCACAGCACAACAATATTATATTTCAGCTTAACATTCATAATAACAACTCAGCCCAACAATTTCTCAGCATATAAGTAAAGATCACACCCGCGCCCGGCGCACTCATGGTCGCGTCCGGCGCGACCCAACCAGAGAGCACCAGGGCTCAAACGCGCCCGGCGCAATTCTAATTGCGCCCGGCGTGCTAGGGGGCAGAGACTCCAAAGAGTCTCACACACCCGGCGTGCCAAACCTGCGCTCGGTGCAAGGTAGGTAGAGACCTCCCAAGGTCTCACGCCCAGCGCAATTACAATTGCGCCCGACGCCACCTCTGTTAGAGACTCCCAAGGAGTCTCCATGCCCGGCAAGACAAGGTCACACCCGACGCCACACTAGAATCACAACAAAGTGGGTCACTGACTGATAACGCGCCCAGCGTGGTCCAACCACGCCCGGCATGAGCCATCTAGGGGCATCCATCCTCCAGCTCGCCCGGTGCACACCACTTGCGCCTGGTGGGCTCGACCAATGGAGCCCTCTGATGGTCACGCGCCCGGCGTGCTACCACGCAGCAACTCTCCAAGTTCAAAAATTTTCTTCAAAACCTACAAAATCAAGTCATCCAAACACATGCAATCAGCCCAAAACTCCACATATTCACCAAACAGCTCAAAAATACCATCATTTTCAACATGCAACTACAAATCATCAAAAACCCAAATTTTTCACCCAAAACCCCGAAACCTCGAAAATGAAAATTTCTCCCATCTCAGTCAACAATCATCCATCATCAAGCAACTAATGAGTTTCTAAAACTCATTCTCAACCAAAACCAGCAAAACCTAGCTTCCCTTACCTCGGTGAAGAATTCCGAGCTTCCGAGAAGGAGAAAGGAGAAGAAGAACGAGCGGAGAAACGAGACGGAGAAGGAGACTTCAGCTAGCTTCCAAACATCACTACACAACACCTACTCAACACCACCACCTAAAGGTTCCAGAGAAAAAGACCAAAGGTAAAGAGAGTGAAGAAGAGAGTGAAAGAGAGAAATGAGTGAGAATAGAGTTGAGAGGGAGGAATGAATAAGCTACGGGTCTCACATTAATTAATTAATGTTTTTATTTTTGAAAATTAAGTGACTTTTTCTCTTATAAATTTTTTTACTCAATTTTTAAATTTTCTACCTAAAGGAAAATTTATGATAAATTAAAAAAGTTTAAAAATTAATGGAAACTTAATGACATTTTAAATATTTTATAAAATGAGATCAGAGTTTGGAAAGGAAAGTTTTAAGATTTTTTTTTAAAATTTGAATTTTGATTATTGACTTTTGAATTAAAGACAATATATAAAGATTTTAAAGGAAAAGTAAATTTTAATCATTATAAAAAACAAAAAAAATAAATAATTGAGGGAAGTGCAATAAAATCGATTGTGAATAGGATTCACTATATATTAAAACACACAATCTAACTGCTAAATCTAAAATTATATATATATATATACAAGGACGGAGCCAAGGGGGGACCTACGGGTGCCACGGCCCCCCCAACAATTTTAATTTTTTTTTATATACATATATATTACTATATGGCACCCCCTATTTTTAATATAAACTCATATGTATAATTAAATGAATAACCCAAATTTATTTTTTTATTCAACTTTTGGACTTCTGGTACGGCCTGCTATGTGGTATCACTTTGGAATTTTTTTTTTTTTAAAAAAATGTAGCGCCTCATTTGATCATTCCAATTCTCGGCCCCCCAGTATTGAAATCCTGGCTCCGTCCCTGTATATATATTATAAATGACATATTATAATATGTAAATCAATACTTTTAAAAATCTGGTGAGATAGTGCAATATTGTTTTTTTTTATATTAGTTATAACAACTTCTTATAGAGAAATGTGATACAATATTTTTTAAACAAATAAAGAGATTTAGTATAAAAATGGATCCTCTCCATTCCTCTTTCTCTCCATTTCTTTCATTTTTTAAACTTTTTTGAAAAAATTAATAAAATAAAATTGATAAAGTTGATGCCTACTTTAGGAAGTATGACATTTATACTTCTAAAACTTTAGTAATGAATGGAATTGAGAGAAAAGGAAATGAGAGAATCTTTACTCATTTGATATACCACATAAGTATTTTAAAACAAATAAAATAACAAATGTGGGTACTAAAAGAATTGAAAAATGAGGGATTTGGATAAAAAATTGTCAAAATAGTATGATTTTCTCTCTATATATATATATATTGTTTAGAATTTGACTTGTATTTTATTTCTTTCGCATATGATATCAAATTTTGATATAATTATATTTAAAACTTGCATTAATATGATATTTTTAGACATATAAATTATATTTTTATTTTTATACATATAATTTATATTATAATATAATTATTTTTAATTATTAATAATTTATTTTAAAAATATTAAATTAGATAAAATGTTGAAAAAAATTCCTAAAAATACTCTCAAATAATATAGTCACTTGAATTTAATATAAAAAAATTATTAATAATTTTTTAAAATATTAAAACTAAATTAATAAATAAATATGATAAATAAAAAATTAAATTAGATAAGAAATTGCAAGAATACTTAAGAACACTTCTGTCAAATAATAGTTACTCTGGGAAGCCGTTCTTTAGATGTACTTTAACTTATACTATTAGATAGGTAGTCTGAACTAATTGTAGAAAATAGTTTAATAAATTGTTATAGATAATCATATAAAATAAATTATATACATAGATAGAAAATAGTTCTTAAATAATAACTCATGTTTTTTTATTAACTCAACATTTATCGTAGCTAAATATACTTAACTCCACCCCCCCACCCCCCCACCCCAAATAAAAGTAAAATCTAAATATAAATATATTACCCCAAGTATAATCGTTTTCTTTCGAGGTCTTTCAAAATATTGTAAAATGTTAATTGTTAAAAAACAAAAGAATGCAATCCGAACAAACTGTACATCTCATAATAAAATTGTAAAAATCTCGCATAGGTTTTCTGTTTAGAGGTATAACAATCTTCCCCATTATTGTGAGAGGATGGCGAGGGTTGGAAAAGGGGAAAGAAAACCATTGAGACGCATTATTTTATGATTCACTAGAAAAATTAAGTATTGGAAAAGGGGAAAGAAAACCATTGAGACGCATTATTTTATGATTCACTAGAAAAATTAAGTAGCGTTCATATATACATCCATACACAGCACAAACTGCAAATCAGAAATAAAATGCAATACAGCAACAGGTTATACATGAAATTAACAGAAGAAAAAAAATGAGAATTATTTATTTTATTTTGACGAGAAAAAAAACCTTGGTATATACAAGCAGAAAGGCCAAACAGGGCAAGAATAAGGGTTGGATGAGCAGGGAACCTAAATTAAACTCTTTATCTCAAGTGAAATCGTCAACCGATTCTAATAATATATGAAAAAAATTGGAGAGGATGGTGAGGGTTGGAAAAGGGGGAAAGAAAACCTATGGTATAATACAATAGAGGCAGAACCAGTGACAGGATTTCCACATCTGCTGGTTGACCTTGTTACACCATTTAGGTGGTGATAGAAGAATGGCCTAAGCAATAAATGCTATACAGAGAGAGCTTTACATGAAATAGCTCAGTGATCTCATTTTTCTTGATCCACCTTCCCCATAGAGGTCATTCCATTGGAGTAGCTCATTCATATTATTTGACTCTGATGACACGCTTGCACACACCTGCACAAAAATATACATCAAACAATTCATGTCATATTTAAACACCCTTTCCCCAGTGTCAAAACACTTCAAGGTTTACACGTCATTTCAAAAAGAAAAACAATGGAAAAGAAATGAATATACCTGCTCATGTGCATATCTAAAATCATCCATCTTTAAAGGACGAATGTCTTCGCTGCCACACAAGCCAGGTAAAGGTTTGTTCTCTGACAATGCTAAGCTTCTCTCCTGAAAGACATTTCATATCAAAGTAAGAAGAGATCACCAATCCCTGGACTATTATGAAAGCACCTTAAGGTGCACACGATCATATTTAGTACTAAAATGAAAGACTTCTGTATGAGAAACCCATATATATACACACACACAGTCACTAACCCTCTTTTCCTTCTCCAAGATCTCTCGTATTGGGCAGTGAGCTGCTGTAACACACAGATTCTGCAATCGAAAGATAACAATGAGAATATTTTATGTAGAATTAGATGCTACCTTCTCCAGCAACAAAGAGTGAAGTGGAAAATATATAAAAATACAACCTTTAGGTCACTCCCAGAATATCCATCAGTCATATTAGCCATTGATTCAAAATCAACATCAGGAGCCAAATCTTCTTTTGCTAAAATGACTCTGAGAATTTTTTCTCTGTTTGGAGCATCTGGCAAATTAACCATCAATCTACAAAATTTGTTTGAAGAAAGACAGTGCATTAGAATAGATCTCCATCTGTAAAACATGAAAATGCAAGTTACCATTAAACGCAACATGCTTACCTTCGAGGAAGCCTCCTAATAACAGCCTCATCAAGATCAAAAGGCCTGTTTGTAGCAGCAAGAACAAGTACCCGCTCTTTATCTTTCGTACGTAGACCATCCCAATTAACCATAAACTCATTTTTCATTTTTCGCATAGCCTCGTGCTCACTAGGGTTTTCACGTCTCCCCAACATACTGTCAACCTACCACAATTGCCACAAAATCAACACACATAATTGAACTAAGAAAATCCATAGTAGCTACCAGAAGAAAAAAAAAACAAGATTGAAATATGTTTAGGTCTTCAATTCAGCTAGTTTTTCATTTTGCGTTGTCTTTTAGAATGTTCACTGAATTTGCAGTGCATGGTGCTGGATATTAGATATTTAGATTTGAATTAAAGAAAAAATATTGTCGAAAATAATCAGAAAATATAACTGAGGAATTCAGTAAAAAATTTGGCTTTAGAACTTTTGTGCAAATCTGCTGGAAATTCATTCCAAATCACAACACACCACCTTCTCAACCCAGTGAATCAACCCTTCGTAAACACTGGTCCATCTTTCCAGACACCATTGCCACTCTCCTTCAGCTTACCAAAGCCATAAGGTCTAGGCCATTTTATAATCAACAATCTAATAACTTTGGTAAACCTAAAAAGCACTTCAAAACTTTCTATTATTGTCCCCATCACATTGAAAGCCACAAACGCCTTTTGCACATCCCTTTAACATCATTATATAGACCATGACCTTGCTTTCCTCATTTCATGGGCATACATGTCCATTTAAACAGCAATGACTCATATGAAGGGTAAAATAATATCATTTAAAACAAAGGAAAAGAAAACTTCAAAGGAAGATAAACAAATAGGATAAGCAACCTCGTCTACAAAAATAACACTTGGAGCAATTTTGCTGGCCAGAGAAAAGACTGCTTTGACATATTTCTCTCCTTCACCAAACCACTGCAACAAACAAAACCATATATTTCCTGTCATTAAAGCATATAAGGAAATACACAACAAAACAAAAGCAATTTGCAACACTAATACCTTGGAAGTAATGCTGGACATTGAAATGTTAATGAAATTTGCTCCAGCTTCAGTTGCTACAGCCTTTGCGAGCATTGTTTTTCCTGTTCCAGGGGGGCCAAAAAGCAATATTCCCTTGCAAGGCTATATCCAAATACCAAAGTAATATAAATTAGGTGCTACATACATGGTGTGAATATGATCTACTTAAAAAAATGCATCCTACAAGTCATTTAAAGCAACTGAATAAAAATTCTATCCACCTTTGTCAGCTGTCCTCTGCAAAATAATTCAGGCCTTTGAAGAGGAAGCATGACCAATTCCTTCAAGGTGTCCTTAACATTTTCTAAAGCTCCAATATCATCAAATGTGACCCCAATATCAGTTGGTGGAATAACATCAGCAAGGAGTTTTTTCTCAAATTCATTCTCGGTAACCACATCCTGGAGAAACAATTCAAAGAATACAGGTGACAATTCCATAATTAAACCATGACGAAGTATAGAAACCAGATGGATACCAGTAATGCAAAATATCTCCACAAGAAATGATGGAGAAAGGTTTAAATTTGTGATGTCTTATGATAAATTACCTTCAGTGATTTTTTCAAGTTCTTGTTCTCATTTTGAATGCCCTGTAGAATGTTAAGCCCATAATTAATGCTGCACCAGAGAAATGAAAAGTAGTGTTAACAAAAATTAATTTGATACAAACAATTTTTTTATGGTACTATATATTTCATTAAAAATTTTAGGGCTGAAATTATCAAAATGCCCAAAAATGACGAACACAAACCTTTCTGCAGATATCAGAAGCTTAGAATCTTTGATAGCTGTTTCAGACGAATGCATAAAATGATAACTTATAGCCCAGCCTATGATCTTCTCCACACCTAGTAAAAGGAGATCATTGGATATTTTCAGTACTAAGGTAGCAAATCTCAACATCTCATATTAAGCAGGAATAATAATTTCATGCATGATATAAAAAGGGAAAAAAAAAAAAAAAAAAAAAAAAAAAAAAAAGGGAACTGACTCTCAGGTGTTAGGGTTTGATCTTTAACGCAAAGAGTCTCAATGTCAGGGCAATCCAATCCAATCTTGTTGAAAACCTGGATCATTAGAAGAATCTAATCAGATGTCTGACAAATGGGATGGCAAAAATGAATTTTAATATTTCAAACTTAAGTCAGATACAGGTCAGAATGAAGCTCTATATTGTCTAACAATTCAACATCAAATAATCATTTTGTTATATACAGAAAAGGTTTATTTTTCTATGATAGCAGTACTTGCCCATGTTATAATGGCAATGTGAATTTACCAATGGATATAGATGGCCATGAAGGGTAGGCATGTAAAAATAAGAAAACAAAAAAGAATTTTACATACATAAACAATTTTTAAAATAACATTAGCATTGTTAACCCAGTGGGGAAGATTTCACAGAACTAATGGAAGTGATAATAAAAGTGAAAAAATTGAAACATGGAGAAAAAATGCAGCAACAAGAAGAAGGATAGAATAATAAAAGAAAAAAAGGCACATAAAAATTATCACTTGATGTTGCCAGACTTACTGTGCGAATGCTGACAATATTGGACTGAGCTTTCATAGTTTCAATATCCCGTTCTAATTGCTGCTTCCAATCAGAAAGTAAAGCCTCATCCTATACAAAGTTAGAGGTAAAATCAATACATGAACTGTACATAGCAATGAGATAATTACAAAAATAAAGTTAATCTAATGTCATACCTGAGGCAGCTGTATTGTCACTTTATTTGGGAAAAGGCGACCAAGTTGCTTCATTACTTTAGGGGTTTCTTTGCTTCGATCATGCAGTCTACTAAAGTTATCCTGATAAAAAAGAACCAAATGGTGGTAGATTGATTATAAATTCCTTAAGGGACGAGAAGCAACCAAGCTCCAATGTATTTATAACAATATATTAACAAGGATTCAGATCTATCTAAAAGCTATGAATAGTGTGAAGGTACAGAAAAAGACAAGCACAATAACTTCCATGCTAGAAATACACCAAGCTTTAAATCAATGTAATAAGAGCAATGGCTGTGATTCTTATACCGGAAAAGCAAGATCAAGTAGTGCGGTCTGATTGCTCCCAAACTTGGTAAACAAAAGGCCACCAGGTTGGGTCTGGAACCACAAACACGCAGTCAGTAAATGCAGCAGCAAAAACATTCCTCTAATCATGGAATCACTACAATCTAATGCTAGCTTACAAATATAATAACAAGACAGTACCTTCTCCTTCCGATTGTCAAGCAGAGTATGAGAGCCAATTACCACAACATTTGGTGGCAAACTTTCAAATTTATTTTTCAAAACTTCATAGTTTCCAACCATTGCCTTCTCGATATCTTTAATGAACAACACTAGTGGACCACTTTTACTCTGATTAGAGGTAACCTATGTACAAAGCATAGAAGGGTGTTAAATATACTTCTTCAGGAATAGAGGCAACTTTTGGACAGGTAAAGAACAGGGATAACCTCAAAGATTTCATTTATTGCAACTTTGTCTGCATCATCCCCTCCAGAACCATCTACCCGTAGTAAATGATTTGCTGCAGTATAAATCCTCAATAAATTATACGTACTAAAATTATAGCATTCAATATGTTAAAATGCTGCTGAGGCAAGAAAAATTCAATCAAATAAAGTGAATTACCGGCACAAAAGAACCCACGGTCATCTTCACAAAGACCTCCAAGATCATTGCCATCTGGAATTGATTTATCAAACCTAACCCCAATTTTTGAAGATCCATTATCTTCAAATGCGAGAAGAACTTTGCCCCGGGAGCCATAGCTTGGTCCCCTAAACCAATATAGCAGAAGCATAAACTCTTAACTTCCCAGAATAAGAAAAATAAAATAAACTAGGATTAAACATAAAAAAATAAGCAGGAGGATAAAATATCAAAACAAACAGATAATTAAAAATTAAGAAAATGAAATGCACAACACAATAAATCTAGCTATGGGCAATGCACCAAAGAAAAACCATAAAAACACACAACACAGTAAACCTAGAGCTCAAGTACATTCAGCTTCAAATAAATACATAGGATAAATTACACACAAAATTTTTTTTATCACAACTGAAGTACTGAAACGGGTCCAAACTCTAAAGTGATTTTTTTCTTCTTTTTTGTCCAAAAAGTGAAAATTTATTAAAGTAATGACCTCTGCAAATGAGGTATTCCATTAAAATCTCATTACTCTTTGCTAAAAGTTCACCATTCTTTTTAAAGCCATATTAAAAGATTTTTCATGTACATTCTCCTTAATAAAAAAGACTACAATACAAATCTTATATCTAAACAAGAGTGGATCAACCTCTTACTCATAACCTGAAAAAAAATTATAAGTATTCCATTAAAAAATTAAATAAATTACCTTGAAGGATAATTTGGTAGTGATGAGACAGCAGAAGGAAAGTTACCAACAAATTTTACCCTATCACCTGCAAATTACTCAAGAATCGTGTCATTAATGCCTCTTTTTTATGTCATTAAAGCCTTAAAAATGTGACCTAGCATTCATAATAAAACAAGACAATAGGAAATAAATTTGCAGATCGGTGCTCATTTATAGATCACAACAGCATACCCTCTTTAAGAGTAGTGCCTTTTGATGATGCAGTAGAAACCTCTTGCTTCAGCATAGCCTGAGAACTTAATGTGGATCCACCTATAATTTCAGCATCAACACTAGAAGCTGGTTTCTTATGGTGTAATGTGGCAGTTTGGGCATTTCTCTTAGCAAACACAGATGGTCTTTCAGTTCTGGAACTTTCTTTAGTAGAATCAACTTCCTTTGGTGATGCTCCCTGAATAACCAATTGCATAATTAAGAACAATTGAGTGTATATTAATTAGTCCTGATTTGGCAAGAAACTATCTCAACTAAAGCAAGCAAATAATCCCAGAAAATACCATGACTAGTAATAAGGCACGATTCTGCAAAACCCCTAATAACTATAATAGAAGAATATCTAAAATAAAACATACACCGGGCAATGAAAGAGAATCCAGAATCAATAGCCTGGCAGCAAAATGCTTTGCAAGTGCCTTGCACAAAGTCTCCTGATATATTTCAGAACCTACACAAGAATTATGTAAAATGATGCCACTTCTCTAATACAAAAAGGTGGATGTAGAAGCATAAGCAAGAATTATGTAACTACCTGCAGGACCAGATAACAGTATTCGTGGAGACACTGATGGGAGGTCTGAAGCATATTTTCCAAAGCCATTGCACTTCAGATGAATAAATGTAGAAGCAATCAAAACATTCTTTGTTGTATCACTGCATAATACAAAACATCAGAACCAAGAAGCCATAAGTTATCTCTTATCACTTATCAATTTCAAAGCAGTAACTACAAGCAATTTAATCCAGCAATATAGCAACAAAGTTATAGTTCACACGTAATTGTGACCATACTCAGCATATAATTCAGGCAGCATAATCAAGAGATAAATTAACAACAAGAAGTAATTGTATGCACCTTAGATAATAAGGAAAAGTTTCAAAAGAGACATCAATGTTCTCAGCTTTGAGAATTCTCTGTAGTAAGCTTTCCTTAAATGCATGCCGCCTAGTTGATGCCAATATTGTTGGGGTATCAACATCTTTAAGGAGTTCTCTTAATTCCCTTCGCTCTTCCAATATCTTGGTAATGCCACAACTTAAATCAAGTTCAGGACATGAACCATCAAGCATGCGCAGTAATGGCCTCAATTCATACGGAGCAGCAGTCACCTTCCCAACATCAGCATCCACACTGGTGTCAACTTCCATTGTGTCAAGGCTAGGATTATCGTTAACAGTGTTAGAGGATGCAAGAACAGTTTTGTCAGCAGATAAAACTCCAGACGGCACATCATTATTGGTGGTATCCTTTATTTCATTGTCTGGCATATCATCCCCATTGCCAGAAGGTAGTGATGAAATGTCAGCATTCTGTTGCACATTCTGGCCAGTTTTAGCCGGAGATGAAAGGAGAGATAAATCTTTATGGATATTAGATAGAGAGGCCAATATCGATGCTCCAGCAACAGCAGAAGGGTCACCAGATCTAGCTTCAACTTGAGTTCCATTTATTGGAGCACTCTGGGCTTCTAAAATACTCACAGAAGAAGGAATACCAGCAGTATTCATATTATTTGTGAGCTGCTGAAAGATCTGAATTCAATGCTAAGGAACCCATAATACAACAATAAAATAAATTTAGGAATGAAAAAGTAACCACAGATGCATGCAAAGAAGGAAGGAAAGATCAACAGGAACTAAAATGGGAAACAGGTAAATACTTCCCAAGGAACCATATCATATGTAAAGGATACATAAGCATGCTTGCCAGAAGAACCAAAGACCACCTCATCACCACCACTTAAAATCACACGGGCATTCTGATTCTTTCGATATGTTTTTCCATTAACTTGAATAGAACCTTTGCCTCCTGTGATTTCAAGTAATGCAACAGAGGAGCCTCCACGCTGTACATTGTCCAAATAACAACTGTGGTCAGTAATCTTAAAAAACATGGAAATGTTCAACAGTAATTTTCTTCCAAGGGGATATTTTTAGGTAGATGGGGATAATTTTAGGAAGCATCTACCGTAACTGAACAAAAACTAATCTTTTCATTAATATATTTAATCAAGCATCTAAAATTGGTTTTTATTTTGCTTGAGAAATCACTATTTTGTCATAATAAAGCTGGAAAGCAGATGAACCATTAGTTATTCAGCTGATCATTTTAAGCTTCAAACGATAAAAGAGGAAATCCTACCTCTATGTGACTCAACTTGCACAAAGCATTACCGACAGTGGGATCTTTAAGATATAAATTACAATTACGAGCTTGACCAACAGTGAAGATAGGATCACTCATGGACACGTGAGGATTCTGGAGAAAGATGAACAACAAATAAGATTAATTCCAAACCTACAATAATACAATCAGATATGGAAGAGTTAATAAGACAAACATAAATCATCTCACAGTTCACCCGCCCCTCCCCATTTTAAGCCAACAGCAAATAGAAAAAAAAAGTATATGTGAATACAACTCATGTCTATCATCAATGTTGTTTTTTTTCCAATGAAATCAAATAAAATATTTTTTTTACCAAGCAACTCCAAATCTTAGAATAGTTGATGAGATGAGATATCCTATAATCTGAAAATGTAATTGCAATTTGCAATACTTGTCCTGTGGTGTCCTGTTATTATACATCTACCAAATGCACTTTGTGTGACATATAGTATAAAACAAAATATTCTCCTCCAGTAATGCACACGAGACTCAAATTTCCCAAAGTTACTAGATTCAACCACAAAATAAAGTTATGCCGAGACTACTTTTTTATGTTATTAAATTAATCAGATCCAACTAATTTTCTTATCCTGCATGGATTTCCATAACTACAATGCAAAGTTAAGTTTCAAACAGGCTAAAACAAAGTCAAGTAATTAGCTCTCACTGTTATACAGATGAGCAAGGGTGGCCCTGAACAACTAAGGCCTATCAATCCAATCTTATAACTAGGGTTACTTACACAAACCTCCCATGATGTTAGAGCTTATTATGCCAAACATCCCTATTGTTTGAGTTATTAAACTTGTATCCCCTCTTTTTAAATTATTTGTATCACCAAATCTTGAAACCCTTTGTCCAGCCACCACCTATCATCATCTTTGCTGCCACATTCTTTGAAAAAAAGCATCATCGCTTCCTTCACCTGCAGCTAACAAAAAATAAAAGCACCCACCCATGTCGGCCTCCATCTGCAAACTAACTTCCCTCCCTCTCCAATGCCTACTGAACAGCTGCACCTCCAATGCTGACCTCCCCTATTGCTTCCACCTACCACTGTTGCAAACTACATCAGCACCTCTGCATGCTCATCCAATGCTGATGCACTGAACACTGGCTTCCAGCTCAACATGTGCACAGCATGCTTCTCCTTAGGTCAATCACTATCTGTGCTCCCTTCTTCCTCCCCTCCAGCAACATTGCTGTCAACAATCATGCAAAGGGGATAGCCTCCGTGGTGAAGGTCAATTGGAACTGGAATATTAGTACAGAATCTTCCACCCTTTTCATTTCTGTAGCCGTTATCCTATGGCTATCTGTCTCTGCCTACTCACTTTTCCTTTCCTTCTTTCCCCTTTAATTGTTTTCCGTATCCTTCCCTCAATAGCTAGCCCCTCAGTCTCAACCCTATTCTTCCCTTTCTTTCGCAAATGTGTAACCTGTGTGAGGGTTTGATTGAGATTAATGCAGAACTGTATAGAAGCACATGAAAAAGCACCCTTTACAACCCAAAGCCAGTACCCTTCTCAATCATCGGAAGAATATCACCCAATTTTCGTCAAATACTTGAACACCTAATTTCCTCACTGGCAGCGGCCAGTTCAAACTAGAAGAGCCATTTACCTCAAATAGGTATCACCCAGACTCCAGAACATTGAGCACCAGAACTATCTGGACCCTATTCATTTCCACCAACCTCGACAGGATGAACTTCCAGTGGTACAGCCCATGAAACCAAAACCCTTCTTACAAAGGAAACAGAAGCTCTGCTGTGTGGGACACGTTTTAATCATAAATGACCAAGAATTTGGCAAGTTTAATAACTGAATTTCCAATAATGAAAGTTAAGGAGTGCTCTCGTCTCTTTTTTTAACAAATATGAAAGTAAAAGTGTGCAGTTGTTGTGTGGTAATGCTAACTGTTTTGGTGAGGGAGGGAAGATTGGAGTATCTTTGATATTTTGGTAAATTTGTGCCAGGGATAAACTTGAGACAATAAATTTCCCTATGGTTCACATATTCTTCATGTACCATTTCCACTAAGAATAACAAGTACAGGAGGTAAGGTTTAATTTTTCAAACAAGAGGACTGTCAGTGTAGTATGGTAAATGCCTCGGGCTGTAATTACCCTGAAGTCAACAATGCAACACGAGGCTTTTAGGAAATTTAAGTAGGCTTGAAGAATTTCAGAGCCCAGAATTGATCAGTAACACACCACCGTGGAGTGGGCATAGCCACTATATTTACCATAGTAGATCATAGTAGCAAGAGTCGTGACTGCAAATCACAGCCACTATCCTGGAAATTGTGGCCCTTGCTGTTGATCAAAATCCCCTATTTACCAATTGTTTTGTGGGTCATTGAAGTCATATTTTGCTCTAATTTTTCCATCTCCAGACAGGTCACGTTGTGTTCCCCTGGTTTTTCAAAGAGACCTTTGCAATTCTAATTTTTAATTTGAGAGGTCTCTGTTCTAATTTTTTTGGGATTGATAACTATACACGGAATGTGTAAACTATAAAGTATTCAGTATCTATCAATACAAGAGTACAAAGACACAAAAAACAACAGCTCCTGAGCCATCAAAACCACTAGTCCAACAAAAGCAAACTGGAAGGACAAGAATTGGCATGCATTCCTCTAGCGGAAACTACTCAGAGACATACACAACTCAACGCAAGCATGGTAAACACCCAACCAAGAACAATTAAATCAAACAAACCTACTTGTGAACACTGAGAAAGGAGTTTTCCCCACGCAGCCTTGGGGTTCAATTTCGTAGGGCGCTTCTTGGACCGACCACCCGTCGTCGTCGCCGTCGCCGTCGCCGCCCCGCCAGCCGCCTTCGATTTCTCCGCAGTTTCACCTGAATTTGGCACAAATTCATAAATCCCACCAATCGAAAACCCGCATGCATGCAGAGAAACAACAACCCCACACAACAACCGACGCAAAACACGCGAAAAGGGTTTGAATTTCCGCACCTAGACACTGAGGGGACACCAAAGCCTCGGCTTCAACGGGCGCAGAGGGAGATTTATCCGGCGACATCGCATCAGAACCGTCGACGGCCTTATCGGGCAGATCAGAGGGCCGCAGCTCGGGTTCGGCGGATTCATTGGCGGTTCCAGATTCGTTGACCGGAGCGATGGAAGGGGCGGTGGTGGATGAGGAATCCTCGGAGACCTAGGTGAAGAGAGAGAATGGATCGAATTGGATACCCAGATGGGGAAAAGGGGAATTGGCGTGGAATAGGAGAGAGAAAGAGAGTAAAAATTGTACCTTGGATCGTTTGGTGTTGTTGGGGGGAGAGGGCGAAGAGAGAGAGCGCTTGGAAGAGGAGGAGCTGCTCCGTCTGGTTTCGACCATGGTGGTGTGGGTTCTGTCCTTTTCGGGGGAAGATGAGAAAACAGGCTATGACTAAGAATGATTGAGGCAGATCATGTAAATGTTGTCAAGGTTTGTGTGTTGCTGCTTTTATGCCATTCTCTTCTACCTGTAGGGATAATCAATCAATACAATAATAATAATATTATTATTATTAATTATTAATACATTCATAATTCATAATATTGCCCATTATAAAGTTTATTGGTCAACACTCTAATCAAATTATCTTATATGACTTTTCCTTATTTATCATAAACTCCATAATTTTCTACAAATAATAATTTTACAATATGTATTACTTTTATTCTTAATTATGAATGAAAATAATGTAATTCCTGATTAGTTGATAAAAGTAAATTCTGATAAATAATTATTAATTTACCTAAAGATGTTCTTCTTTTGTTATTGATTGACATGAAGGGGGTAGGAGGTTGTAATTTGTGAAAGGTGGAGTGGAGAGTAGGGAAAATCAAATAGAGGACATGATTCGTGATGTGGGACAAGAGTCTTTCCAACAAACACATTCACATGTGTATGATAATTTAAAAAGTGACTCAGAGACACCCTTGTTTCCTGATTGTACAACCTTCACACGATTATCAACGGTCTTAAGATTGATGAATTTGAAAGCAAAATATCGGTGGAGTGATAAAATTTTCACAAAATTGCTTGAGTTGTTGAAGTTAATGCTTCCAAAAGATAACACGTTGTTAGACCGTCATTATGAGGCGAAAAAGGTTTTGTGTCCAATGAGGGAAAGGAAAAGGGTATGGAGTGTGTGGAATTGGAAATGCCAAATTGGGATTAGTGATTAGGAATTGAGATAAGAAATTGTTATTTGGGAATGGCAAAAATGGAAATATTTGGGGATGAGTGAAAAGAAAAGAAAGTTATGGACACATTGACACACATGCATGATGTATGTCCCGCAGCCAACCAAGCGGTGCAGTTTCAGGATGAGTCTTGTCTCGCCGTCAAAGTCTAATCTCAATTTAATTTTAATCGTAACCCCCTCATCATCATTCATGAATAAGGCTAAATCAAATCTTTTAGATAAATCCGCTAAATACTAATATTTTCAGTTATTTTAAAACTTCCATGCACGTGTTTCTTCTGTTTATTTTCCTCCTAAATATTAGAATTGTCAAACACAAATGTTAATGAATGAAAATAAAATTTATTTTAAAAAATGGAAATAATATAGCTTTCCAAAAATAAAATAATAAAATTACACCAATTAAATCAAAGGTTATTAGAAAATAATTAGTTTTTTTAGAGATTAAATTGTATTTTTATTTAACTATTTTTTGGATAATTTACAATTTTAGTCTTTATATTTTTTTAATTATAAAATTTTGTTTTCTTCTATCAAATTAACATTTATTAATTATTAAATTTTAATGTTTACGTGTGTTTAAGAGATGTCAAATTTAATGACATGATATTTAGAGATAAAAAATTAAATAAATAATATTTATTAATAAAATAAGTATTAATAAATATTAATTACTCGTTAAAATAAATATAAATAATGTTATTTTTAAATTTTATTTTTATATGTCACATTATTAAATATCATGTCATTTAAGCAATAATAAGATTACGAATAATTTGAAATTTTCAATCAACAAATAAGAGACCAAATATTTTTATTTTAAAATAAGAAAACTAAAATTACAGATTGACAGAATTAGAGGAATTAAAAATGTAATCTAACAATTTTTATGCACATTCTATGATGATTTTAATTTTAGATTTTGTATAACACTTTTTTTATATTTAACTTTTTAATTGTAGTTTTGTCACCTATGTTTTATAATTTTGTAGACTTTCTCACTCAACTTTTAAATTTATACATTTTTTCGTTTAAGTTTCAAAATTTTGTAACTTTTATCATCTCATTAGTAGAATGTTTGATATGATAAGTTTATTGTTCATATAATATATTAATCATTAATTAGATTTGACTTTATGATGTGATATATGTGTCCTGTTAACAATCAAAATATCATGTCAATAGCACATTGATGATTTAATGAGTGACAAAATTTATAAAATTTTAAATATTAGGCTAAAAAATCATAAAGTATGAATAACAAAAAATATAATTTAATCTATACTTTTTGATAGAGGTCTATCCCAAGAACATGATCATGAAGAACTTGAAGAGGGCACATTGCACTTCAAAGGACCTATAACAAGGGTTAGGAGTCAAAAGCTAGAAGAACGTATTTCAAGAAGGTTTTTGGTGCTTCAAGAATCCCTATAAAGGATGGATGGAAGGATCATAAATTGGAGTTACCAAGTAGATTAGTTTGGCACCTTTGTGCTTGTAAATAATTTTGAGTTGATAGTGTGTGATGAATCAATGCAATAGGAATAGTTTTTGTTAGGAAAAATAGAGACAACATTAGAGACAAAAAATTGGTAATTAAATTTTAGTTAAGTGACCAACTTTTGCGACTATATGAACTTAGCTTTCTGTTTCATTAGAGTGTTATCCCGCTTAGCGAGAATTTTCCTCTATGGTTGTGGTTGTTTTAGTTGAGCGAGAATCTCGTGATTGAGCGAAAATGACGCAACTGCAACTATTCTTCGAATTTGATTTGTGCGCTAAACATTTGTTTTAGACTTTTAGTGAGCTAAAGTATGTCTAATACACTTCTAAAGTGGGTTAAGTATAAATAGACTTTGTCCACTCATTGTAAACACGTTTGGAAGTCATTGACTGATAATTTATCTCTTGAAGAAAATTTTCTCTTAGTTCTTTAACCTTTGTGGTGAATCTCCATTGACTCATCGATCCGCTTAGATTGTGGTGTCCATCCATTTTTTTCTCTATTCTATGTTCTTCCAATTTTGTTGCACATTATGAACTTTCATATGTATGGAATGATGATGTATTTGTCGAAAACGATCAAAATTCTCCTTTTCGTAGATCAAATCCTATCACTTTTTTATTCCATAACTCATACTATAATAAAGCTTAAAGTTAAATAGTTATGCATTGTTAGTATAAAAAAATAATAAATTATTAATTAATTAAAAATTATTGTTAATATAATTTTTAAAGTAATTATTGTAAAAAAAATTAAGAAATTTACTATACATAATGATTTATGATGAGAAGGCAATAATATATTTTTATTAACAACAAAACCTTATAAATATATGTAAGGACTTGTGATAATTTATTTACCATAATACTTTGGTTTACAAATTTGGAAAATAAGTAACCACAACAATAAATTTTGAAAAGTTCACAATAAAATATAATGTATATTTTTTCTATATTTAAGATTAAAATATTTAATAAAATGAACATTTATTTTCTAATTTGTTAAAACTCAACATGATTTCTATAGTTATTTACTTATTACTTTCAAAGAAATATAAAAGTTTAAAAACTCAAAGAAATAAATAATAATAATAATAATAATAATAATAATAATAATAATAATAATAATAATAATCAAGTAATAAGTACGAAGGAAATATAATTAAAAATACCATGCAATAAATGGCGCAAAAGTTATTTCACACATTTAGAAGAAAAAAAAACTAAAAAATAAATTTAAATAGTTCAAAGTATAATATAGTGTATATTTTTCTATATGTAGGATTAATATATTTAATAAAATGTACTTTCATTTTCTGGTTTGTTAAAAGTCAATATTTGATAGCTATTTTATTATTTTCAAAGAATATTAAAAGTTTGAAAGGTCAACAAAATGAAAAAAAAATAAAAAGGTAAATTTAATAAAAAGAAAAATAAAAAGTAATAAATAATAATGAAATATAATAAAAATACCGTGTGTGTGTGTGACTTGGTATTTTTCATCACGTGAAAATATCTACTCTATTATTAAAATCTTTTTACTTACACTTCTTCTTGAATTTTTTTTTAATTTTAAAAATAAAATTTATTTAAAATCTTAACTGAAATTATAATAAAAACGAAATATTTAGTTTTGTAACTAAATTCATAAGTAAAAATATAATAAAAATGGAATATATGGTATTTAACTAAATTCATAAATAATTAAAATAGAATTTAAAATAAATTAGAGATATAAATAATTTAAATTAGATTATTCTAACTAAAATTTGTTATTATCTATTTATCTTTACTTTAAAATTGTATTTTCATTATTTATTTATTGACTTCTTTTAGAGTTCTATCAATTTTTTAAACCTCATCTTCTAAAGCATCAATATTTCTCGAAAATAATAGAAGACATTATACCAAAATCTGGCTCAAAATTACACTATAATTTTTATAATATTGTAAATAGATAATTGGCATCAAAAAATCATACTCAAGGTGATTTTTTTAAATGCATATACATTTTTTTAATTTGTGTATTTTATAATTGTCATTCTCCATCAAAGTTTTTTTGGTTTGTTTGATTGAAAATTGTCTTTATTAGTTTTGTTGTTTTTATGCTCATCAAGAGAATTATTATGGTATTTTCTTGAGTTTTATGTCATAAAAGTCATGGAGTTCATACATGTCACAACTTGAATAAAATATGTGACACCCTCTACCCCACATACATAATACACAATAAATATAAAGTACATTCTAGAGTAAATAAAACTTTCTTAAAAATAAGGTTTCAAAATACATAGATAGAGAGTTCACATTCATATTTCATAAATCGTAGTCCAATACGGAAATGATGACAAAATAAAACATCAATCTTTCTTAATAACAGTAATGAAACTCCAATGCTAAACCTAACTAAGCTCCGATGTCACATATCCTATCAGAGCATGCCCAACTGAAGCCTAAGCCTCATCACCAACATCCTCATGCTGATGATCACCTGCAACACAATTTAAACACAGACAAATAACAACAAAGGAGTGAGAAACATCTCACTCAGGTTCAAGTGCAGAAATAAATGTTAGATAACACACACACAATAGACATAAGTCACAAGTACAAATCACATGTAAACATTACGCATACAAAATCAATATGACTTGCACACTCATTTATTATGGAATGATGTCATGGACTCGAATCATAAATGCATGCATGTGGCACCATACGGAAGTTTCACTTTTTTCATCACTGGTGACCCAACGTACACCTAAAATAAGTCATTTCATGACATTGCCTGTTACATCACTGGAATGCGGCCTAAGCTGCACACCTGGCATAAGTCATTTCATCACATTGCCTGTTACATCACTGGTATGCGGCCTAAGCTGCACACCTGGCATAAGTCATTACCTAAGCAACATACCTGACATAAGTGATTTCATCACATTGCCTGTTACATCACTGGTATGCGGCCTAAGCAACATAGCTGGAATAAGTCATTTCATCACATTGTGTGACACCCTCTACCCCATTATTAATATACAACAAATGTAACAATAAAATTTTTCTTTTCTTCTTTTTGGGTAATTAAAATCTTTCATAGTTTAATAACATCTTTCATGTATAAAACAATTGTTTCAAATATTATAAGGTAGAAGATTCACATTCGTAACTCATCAATCATAAAAAGTCAACATATAAGTATTAAGATTCAAGAAATCATATAAAGGAAAATATAGATTAATTCCAGCAAAGGTGGCAGAGCCTCCTAGTTAGGAATTAATTTATAACTTTGAAATCATATAATAAAATAGTATAATAAAGATGTACATTTTGGTCTTTTCTCAGGAACGTTCAAAATTACATAAGAAGAGAAAAT
Source organism: Cajanus cajan (assembly GCF_000340665.2). Classification (NCBI taxonomy): domain Eukaryota; kingdom Viridiplantae; phylum Streptophyta; class Magnoliopsida; order Fabales; family Fabaceae; genus Cajanus; species Cajanus cajan. The sequence goes on from NC_033805.1 coordinate 23,725,614, forward strand.
TAAAGCTTTTTAATATAATAACATCCAAAATAAACCTAGCTATGCCCGACGTCACATCCTATCAGAGCATGCCCCACTGAAGCCTTAAGGAACACAATGAAAGAATCAGAAAGCAAAACAGAAAACATTCATATTTTGTCTGTTTCTCATAGGGTTTCCCGTAGGAACCCATAGAGCACTCTAATTCATATCAAAACATGATCATTCTCAAAATCAATCACATATCTACAAATCACATTCAACAAGAAGCCCAACAGAACAATCAGAAGGCAAAACAGAAAACGTTCATATTTTGCCTGTTCCTAGAAACATGCATCAGGCAAGGGATTGGAGATCAATCCTACTACCCAACAATTATTCCCGCACCTTGAGCGAGGTTTCTCACTCCCCCTTACCTGGATAAGCAGAAGACAAAGTAGAGCGGAATCTGGTTGATCTCTTTCTCTTAGTTCACCTTGGTCTCTAGAAAGTGTGTCCAGAAACAGTGCACAGGTACTCTATTTATAGATTTTCGGAGAGGCCAGAACGGCCCGTTTCGAATCTGGAACGGCCCGTTCTGGATCCTTGTGGAATATGTAAACTTGGCACCTGGAACGACCCGTTCTAAAACTAGAACGGCTCGTAAGAACAGCTCGTTCAGGGTCTGCGTGTTAGCGCACAACGACCATATTTGGAACGACTCATTCTAAAACTAGAACGGTCCGTTCTCAACTAGGGTTACAAGCCTTTTGGGTGGTTTGGAACGCCCCCGTTCCCAACTAGAATTCGTAGGCCATTTAAGTAGCTTGGAATGACCCGTTCCATTTTGAGAACGACCCTTTTAGGGCTACTAAATCACGCTTGTTTTAGTAGTCTAGAACGGCCCGTTCCAATTTTGGAACGGCCCGTTCTGGGCTACTAAGTCACACTTAAAATTACTAAGTTACCCTTATCAAAAGCATGAAAACTAGGGTGTTACAGTATATTTGTTTGTTATTCTCCTAATTTAAAGTTGTTACTTTTGGTATTGGATTAATCTCAATTTGGTAAGGAGGTTGTTGCATAAGAAGAAAAAGAGTTACATAATAAAGAATAATGACAACATTTTGACACTCTTTAAATGATAATTATTATTATTTATTAAAAGGACCATTTAATTTCTTAAACCTCTTAACTAGGTGATAGTAAACAATAGAATATTACTAACTAAAATTAAATTTCACATGCTAATAAAGATTAAAACAGTTTGGTTTTGTTAATATTTTTTTTTCTACTTTAAGAACCAGATAATCTATAATCAATAAACCTATCTTATAAATAAAATATTTATTTTATTTAAATATATAGGTAACTAATTTTAAAAATTATTTATTATTTTAAAATTTAAAATCTATTAACTTTTAATCATTATTATAGTGAGATTGATACATGTAACAAAAAAAATAATAAGATGGAGACTTGTTACTAAAAGTTGCCTAGATCTTTTTAAATCTCATTTAAATATATAAATAATTAGAATTAAAATTTATAATAAATTAGATGTACAAAAATGATTTAAATAATTTATTAAAATTTTATCAAATTTAAAAGATTATGTTTGATTTAAATTAAAATATAAAAAATGTTATGAAACATGATGGTGATTTTAAACAAAAGATTATTTAAAATAATTCTTTATAATTAAAAAATATATATTTAACTAAATCCGAAATCTTAATCCATAAACTCTAAAATCTTAAATCTTAAATATATTTTTTTAACAAATTTTTTAAATTATCCAAAAATAATAAAAAAAATTTCAAAGTTGTCAACTGAAAAAAAAAATCATCAAAATAATTACAATATTTGTAAATTTTTTCTTCATATTATAAAAACTTTTTTTTTTAATTTATCAAATTATCTAGAAATTTAAAATTAAAAGTTTTAAATGTGTCAATAACAAAAAGTTACTAGAATAATTACGAGATTTATAAATTATTTTAAACAATAAATAATTTTATTATAAGAAAATAAAGTCATTAATTCTTAAACCATAAATCCTAAACTTTAAATATATATATTTTAATTTATCAAATTATTTAAAACTTTAAAATTTAAATTTTTAGATAAGTCAATTGTATAAAAATCACTGGAATAATTTGTAGTTATTCTTTTTACATAAACATAATTATATTATAAAACCATTTTTTTAATTTATTAAGTTATCTACAAATTTAACGCATGTCAGTCACACAAAAAAAATTCACCAAAATAATTACGAGATTTGTAAAATTATTTTCACCAAAAGATAATCATATTATAAGAAAATAAAAACAGTAAACTATATACCCTAAATATTTTTTTTTAATTTATCAATTATAAAAAAAATTAAATTTAAAATATTTCGGTTATAAAAAAAACCCAAAATAATTATAATATTTTTTACTAGAACACAATTATGTTATAAATCCTTTTTTAATTTATCAAATTATCTAAAAAATTTAAAATTAATAATTTTAAATGTGTTAGTTACAAGAAAATCACCAGAATAATTATGGATTTTGTAAATATTTTCATGAAAGAAAATTCTATTATAAAAAAATTAAAGTCACTAAACTCTCAATTCTAAAATATCATAAACCCTAAATATAAAATATATTTCAAATTATCTTAAAATTTAAAATTAAAAGTTTTGAATATGTTAGTTAATAAAGAAATTCACTAGAATAATTAAGATATTTGTAAATCATTTTCATCATAAGATAATACAGTTTCAAGAGTTATCGATCTATTTACTTATAAAAAAAATTATACTCATACAAACTTGTTAAAGAAGCTTATTCTCAATACAATTATTTTAGTTTTTACTTATATATATATATATATACATATATATATATTCTCTATTGTAACAAAAAACCTCGGCTTTCATTTTCTGGACCGTCAACTTCAAGTCGTCGGCCTCTCTCCTATGGGCGTCGGCTGCCCTCTTCAGTTCTTCGGCCAACTCGGTGACCTTTGCATTGGCGGTCAATGCCTCCTTCAACGTCGCCTCAGCCTCCTTAAGTCGCCCCTGCAACCTCTCCTCGGAGACAGCTGACATCATCATAACATGCTTAGCAATTAGGGAGGACGTTTGGCACAAGGAAATTCGAACCGGCCACGACCACCAAGGTTAGCAAAAATGACTACACTAGGAACATGCACACTACTACTAGCGGTCGGAAGCAACATCTGTCATTCCACGCCGAGAACCACAACCCTATATAATTAAATCGTCTTCGTCTTTCCCATCCTCGACGCTGCGGGGGTTGTATACCGTATGGTGGCTGACTAGGCCGAATACCCGAGTTCGTGGCCGACTAGGCCAAATACCCGAGTCTGTGGACGACCAGGTCGAATACCCGAGCCCACCGACCACTCACAATCTGAACGGAACGTGTCGGTGTGCTCGGCCAAGTCACGGATTTACGCCAGGATAATTATGGAGAGGTTAATTTATGTAATGCACTGGATTAGCCCCCTAATTTCCCGGGGCCCAGTCCTTAATCGGGCCCAATAAGAATCACTATAAATAGGACCCCAGCGAGGTACGTAACTAACTTTCAACTACCACATTTATTACGCCGAGCACTTACTTGAGCGTTGGAGTGTCTTTGCAGACACACCCCCCTCACATCGGACTATCCGGATAGGAACGAAAAGACCGAGACCCAGGATCAGACCCGCTACAACAAGGATAAGTGAAGTGTGTATCCTAACACAAGAACATTT
>NC_033805.1:23733885-23751138 GCF_000340665.2 Cajanus cajan
ATGGACCACTTGTTCAACTGGTCCGTCAGAGAATTCACCGATTATTATATTACAGGTTACTCTTCATATATAGTAGCTAGCATTGCCGTTTCCGTGTGTGACGTGGAATGAGCATTCCCTCATGATTGAATGTCTTCAACGCTGTCTAAGGTGATACAGTAGTATTGATTAGAATAGGGTCACTCAACAGAAGATGGTTGGTCTCTTTTAGGAGGTGATCTTACCCAGATGGTCCCTCCTAGCTACAATGGTCGTGAAGGAGACAACCTTCTTTGATTTGGAAATGGAAATTGTTATCGAAAAACACGTGCTGTTTGGAATTTAAGTCTGTTGTCTTGTTTCGTGTTGCTTCCATCGAACATTAATGACCGCAACAACATTTATAAAATGATAGTACTAATATTTTTCTGTTGTCATTTTTTGACTGCATTATCTTTTCACGAGTCTGTTATATAACAAGTGCTGCACACAAATACCTAAGGGATTATTTTTTTTTTTTTAGAAACCAACATGAGAATAAGTATATGTTTGAAAAAATGTTGAATTCTAATGTCATCCATATTTTTTCATTTCACGAGTATAATTACTTTGTCATTTGAAATATTAAAACGCGTAAAAGTATGCCCTGAAACATCTAAACATGAAACCAAAATGCCATAAACCGATATATTTTTACATAAAATATATTCTTATTCCTTGATCAACCAGTTAGCGTTGTCCTTGTTATTAAGACACCACAAAAAAGATAAGCTTTGGCATATTTGATTTCTGTTGTTTATCACCACCCATATAAGTTCATTCATCCACTTCGTCTTTCATTGATTTTTTAACTACATACACCCATGACATATCTGTTACATCAATAGATAGCAAACGAGACCTCATGACCCCAAACTGCGTGAGTTGTGACATTCATAATAAAAAAAGAACAAGAAATCTTTTTGTTTTATATTTTTGTGGGAAATGGGAAGGCGGATCCACCACTTTGATAGTGTTTGGAAGAATCCAAACTTGATCAAGTTTGCTATTGCAACCAAAGCCATGAAGAAAATAAAGATATGGAAATGAACATTGAATGGTTGGAGTTAAAACTTGGGTGAGGAAAGGTGTGCATTAACTGCAAAGTTCAGCCTTTTAGCCAACCATTGACAAAAGCATTCATGTGTGTCAAAAGGATACCAAAGTTAAGGTCTGCAGAAATGGAAACAGTACTGCTGTTAACAGTTTTCGTTTTTCAATGGAGGGTGTCCTTTATTGGGAACCCCATTACTCCATTTCCATTTGAGTTAACGTACAGAAGTGTTTTTGAACACAAATTAACAGGTATGTTCCACATGAATGAGGGAGGCTTTGTGATATTGCGGTGTTTGTCTATTGGGGGAGATTTGAGGCATGTAAACGCATGTGGGTGTCGGTCTTAGAAAAGAGAAGGGACCACGGGATGTGTATGGTCCCCTCTACCCCATATGAATGGTTTATAGCTGTAAAGGTTCCAAATGAAAGGGTTCTTCTCAATTTCTTGGATACTTTCGTACTTGCTCCATCTCTACACTTTGTTCCTTTCCTTTGTGTTACAATGACCCCATGAACTTCTCAAACTCTGAAAACCACATCTGCCACTGTTTCTTTTGATCTTTCTTAACCATTGTGTGGTTCCTGAAGTGATCGATATAAGCCATCTATATTATCTAACTCACTTCCCACGAGATTCCTCAAAATGAAGCCGTCTTACCATGAACTTATATTCAATTTCTTTATTTAAACACAATTCAACAGACAAGTTGTTTGGTTTGAGTAAAACTAATACTACCTCGCCTGTAATGTTTATTATAAAATGTTTTTAACCGCATTACATGAATCAATAAAAATTCTACAGTTTGGTTCGATTTGGCTGAGCCGAGCTCATGACTAGCTTAGGAAGGCCGAGCAAGGTCTCAACTATTCCACTCTAGGTCACGCAGATAAAATCCCATGTAATTATATTATTAAATAGTGATATTCGCACCGTATTAATCTAGGGACTACATTAATAGGGATGGTAACAGGACACGACGGTCTCCTCCTCGTCTATATTAATATCTTTTCATACCTATCTTAAAATTAATTAAATATTTTTTTTTTAAAATATAATAAATAAAATTTTTGACATAAAATAGTAATTACAAAATTACGTTAATCAAATTTTATTTGATATAAATTAAAAATAAAGTAAGATATTACATAAATTTTAAGTAATTTTTAAAAAATAAATTAAATATTTAAAATTTTAAAACAAGTACGAGTATGAGTACATGTACGGGATGGGTAAGTATATGTTCATCCTCATCCTCATCCCCGATTTAATGAATTGAGTATTATTTGTACTTGTACTCGTGTTTGATCAAATCAAATATTCTCCATCAAAATAATGGTGAGTTCGGGTATTCCCTATAGGTACAAGTTTACTTGTCATCCTTATACGCTAAAATATCAAATTACCTAAGACAATATCTTTACACTATCACTAAAATATATCTTCAAATATTTTACAACATTATCTCCAAACTTAAACATAAGATCAATCATTTATATATAGGACACTAGGTATCATTCTAACCCTAATTCTACACTTTAGACTCATCTCTAACTCAAGTGTTGGAGTGTTTTTGCAAATGCCCCTCCTATCGTCAACAACTGGAGTATGGAGAACATATCCCCTCTCTTGTTGGAGCACTTGTAGGTATCATGATTTACTAACTTGTTAATTTACTAATTTTATCCTTCTTACTTATCATTAAATTCTCATAAGAGAGGTAAAAGTATTGCTATATATTACAATTTATGCACTGATACAAAAAAAATTATAATTAGAGAGTTTAAAAGGTAAAAAAAATGATAAATAATAATTGGAGAAAATTTAAAAGGTATGAAAGAAAAATGTATATTCTTAAAATCTTTAATAAAGATAAAGGAAATATGAAAAATAAAGTTAATACTTATAAAAATTGTAAAATACCTTGTAAAAAGGACAATCAATTCCTTTAAAATGTGCCTTATAATAAACATGAGAAAGAGTATTGGATTTTTTAATAGAACTTTTAGAGGTGGTTATTCAGTTTTCTCCAAATAAAAATTTGTTATCAATAAAGTCAAATACTTCACATGCATCCTCCATTTTTTCTTTCTCTCCATTTCTTTCATTACTAAAGTTTTAAAGGTATAGGAAATGAAATAAATGGAAATAAAAAGAAATGGAGTGGATACAATTTTCGATCCAAATAGATAATTTAGCTAAAAAGGTACAAGTCAAACAATTGAGACAATAGTTAATAGAAATTATACATGCACACATAGGATTTGCTAACTTACACCCACTGATTTTTTTAGAGAGAGTAAGTTAGCAATCAGTGAGAGTAAGTTAGCAAGTTATAACTATAATTTTATTTAAAATATATTTGAGTGTAACTTGCTAATTCACTCATTCTCAAATATAAGTGAGTGTAAGTTAGGAAATGCTAGTAGTGTTTGCTAACGTACACCCATTTCTTTTTTAGAAGGAGTATATTAACTAGTCATAACAACAATATTTTTTACAAAATGCACTCAAATGTATCTTGCAAACTTTTAAAAAACAAGTGGGGTGTATACACACACAAATACATATATGTATGTACATATACATACATACATTTTTGCATATATATATATATATATATATATAGAGAGAGAGAGAGAGAGAGAAAAAAAAAAAGAAAGAGAGAGAGAGACAGAGAGAGAGATCCACTTACTTTAAGAGTAAGTCTTGAAAGATTTACTTCACTTAATAACTCTAAAATTTTTAAAATATTTGAAAATCAGAGACACAGAGAGAGAGATCCACTTACTTTAAGAGTAAGTCTTGAAAGATTTACTTCACTTAATAACTCTAAAATTTTTAAAATATTTGAAAATCATATAATACTTCATTATATAGATTCAAATCAACATATACAATATGTTTATGATTATCTGCCAATTTAAATTAATAAAAAAAAGTATATTGGGGAATCTCTCCTCTATATATATGTGTATGTGTGTGTAATGATTCGTCATGGTTACTACATTTTATGGAACATGAAAAATAATTTAACTACCTAAAATTAACAAATAAACAATTCATAGATGTCACAATGACAATATATATACATACATGCATAAAGGTTGCATCATCAACTAACCTATATATATATATATATATATATATATATACACACACACATAACTGGTTACATTAGAGTAACCCAAGAAAATCAACAAGAAGTCATTCATTAGCATGGCCTCACAAATCACAACCTACCTCCAAGTAATCTTGCCTTCCTCTCATGTAAACATGATCATCATAATCCAACTATAAGGTAGAAACATGCAAGGGTAAGTTAGATTTAAAAGAATATTCATACAACAAATATAGAAGTAAAGACAACTATACTAATCACCAACACCAACGTGTAAACTAACAATAAAGCACCTAATGGTCTACAACATACCCACACAACAAAACACCTCAACATGACATCCAATACTTTATAAAGGTAAACAACAATTTCATCATGAAATTTTTTTCATGTGGAAACTATAAACTTTCTAATTTTTATCTTCCATTCTTTTTTTTTCCTACATAAAGAAAACAAAATGTCTTTATACATACTCTTTATTTTTTTTATACTACTCTTTTGATCCATTTAAATAAAGCATAAAGGAATATTTTTTCCTCTTTCTCACCATATTTCTTTCTCTTATTTTCTTTTTTCATTTCTTTCTATTATTTTCTTTTTCCATTCAAATAAAGCCTAACAATTCTTCTCCAAGAACTCAATACTGATATCATAAGCATAACAAAATAAATTAAAAAATTATTACAAATAAAAAGGATGTTTTGACCAATTCTCTATTGAATGTTTAAACAAGCAATTGTTAAACCAAAGGTAGTGAGTTAGTAAACACTGAGAATCCTTATTGTCTTTGGTAAAGGTATGGTCATATGTGAAGGGTAGAGGCAGTGAGTGAGAAAGAGATCTGATATGGGTGGTATGATCAACATAAGGAAAATGGTCTTCATAGAATATGACATTGCATGAAGTCTTGATGTTGCAAGTGTGAAGATTGAAAGTGAGGTAACCTTTTGTGTGTGGTTTAAAGCCAAGGAAAATGAAAGGGTTGGCTCAAGGATCCCATTTTTAGATGGGATGTAAGAGTGCTAATGTAGCAAAGGCATCCAAAATCTCAAAGTGTGGTAATGTCTCATGGTTTTCCATATAATTTTTCAAATGGTGAAATGTGAAATATGTTGCATGCATGAAAGCGATCAAAACACCAAAAGGATGAGGGAAAATTTGATTGAAAGAGAAAACAATGTGTAGCGTTAACTTTAAAAGATGTTGATGTTTGCGCTCAACAATGTCATTTTGTTGTGGAGTTTCAATGCAAGTAGCTTGATGTATATATATAATGCCTTTAGATTCAAAATATTGATTCATTGAAAACTCAACTCCATTGTCAGTTCTCATAATTTTGACTTGTGTTTCAAATTGGTTTTCAACTTGTGTGATGAAATTGATAATATGATTACAAGTTTCAACCATAGTCATCATTAGAGAAAACCATGTAAATTGTGTGTGATCATAAAAAATGGTGAGAAAAAAATTATGCCTATGCATGAAAATTTTTGAGCATGGTCCTCGGATATCTATGTGATGTAAATTAAATGGACAGGATGCATGAGAATGACTTAACGAAAATGGGATTTTCTTTTGTTTAGCATGATGAGAAGTGTTACACACAAAATTTTTATTACTATATAACCATGGATAATATTGTTGTATATAATTTAATAATTCATATGAGAAATGGCCTGTGTGAAAATGCCACAAATCAATGAATTGAATATTACATTGAGATGAACAATGGTTGAGTGTAACAAGGGTGGTTGAAAAGTTGCAATAGTAAATGTGTAGAAACCTGCATTCTCATCAATTGTACCAATCTTCTTCTTGGTTTTTACACCATGGATAATACATGAGTTTTGAAAAAATGTTAGTTGACAATTAAGTGATGAGACTAATTTTTACATGGAAATTAATTTGAACGTATATAAAGAACATTAGTTAAGTAAAAAGACTCTGTAAACTTAAACTATGCCAGAATGAGTTGCAAGAACTTGTTGACCTAGGGGTAACTTGACAACAACTGGGTTAATGGTGTTATATGTAAAGAAGTAGGAAAGTGAAGAATACACATGATAAGTGGTGCTTGAATCTAAGATCCAAGATGTTGTGTGTTGTGTGTTGATAGAGCAAATTATTAGACAATGGTTACCTAAATAAGACAAGGGTTGTGTGAGACACATGGAAATGGATCCAATTTGGTTAATGTGTAAATAATTTTATGTCAAGCTTCCACTAGTGTATTGTTGGCTTGATACCATTAAGGAGAGAAGTGAAAATCCTGGTACTCAATAACTTGTTGTTGATTAGGGTCAATGACTTTACAATCATCCATCCCCGTGTTGTTCACAACTACATTTTTCCCATTGTAAAATTTTTTTTCATAAAGAAAATCCGTGTTTTTGGTTGCAGACATCCACAGTATGATCATTCCTCCCACAATGGGTGCAGATTTTGCCATTTCGATTGGACAAACTCTTATTGCCTTTAGCATCATGGTTTAAAGGAAAACCATGTTTGCAATAGCAAACATTCTCAGTGTGCCCAATGCGTCCATAATAACTGCACGTGGGAGATGAACTAGTTGCATTGATCGTAATTCCCTTTATACCAAGGCTGGCAACAAAATTATTTCCCAAAATTTGTTGTTCTTATTGTGCAACATATGAGAAGATCTTGGAAATTGGTGGTATTATATCCATGAGGAGAATATGAGATTTTACATCGTTGTATTGATTGTTTAGTCCACGCAAGAACTGCATAGCTTGATCTTCAAGTTTCCACTGAGCAATAGTGGGTAAGACAATACATGAACATTTCATCATGCATGTGCATATAGGATTAGGTATGAAATTCTCTAATTCATCCCAAATAATTCTGTTTTATGAAGAACCCAATCGCAAAAAGATCACCTTGCCTTGTCAAAGAAGCATCGAGTTGTAGATCTAAGATACGAAGGTGATCACCTTGAGAGTAGCGAGCTTTAAGATCCTTCCATATCTCATCTGCTTTGTCCATCCAAAGTATGCTTTAACAAATCGAGAGAGAAACCAAATGGACAAGCCATGATACCACCATGTTATTGCATCGACGCCATGCAAAGTATGTATTGTCAGATTTTGGTGGTTGTAGAACACTTTGATCAATGAACTCTACTTTGTTCTTCACATTAAGAGTAGTAATCATTAATGTGCTCTTTGAATGATAATTGCTAGAATCAAAAATAGGTGACATAAGAGTCATTGTTGGATTCTTACTAGCATGAAGATATAAGAAACTGTGAGCATAAGGTGTTTGATTTGTTTCTTCACTTATTTTTAATGAGAATAAAGGATGAAGACAATGCAATCTTAAAAAAAAAAAAGTTGAGTGTGCAATAGAACTCTTCAATTGAAGAGTTTTGAAACCATAACAAAACTTCACTTGAAAATTGAACAAGACGAAATGATTAAAAACTTAAACTTTATTATTGATAATGAACTATATATATATATATAATATATATATATATATATATATATAATAGATAAGAAGAACAAACTAATAGAAAAACAGTTATAAGATGTAATAAAAAGAAACTAACTTCAAATAACTAATTATAGATAGGAAGATTGAAAAATGATTTAGTGAATTGTATAGAGATTGTTGAATTGCATTCCTTTTAGCCTTATTTAGTGAGACTCAATTGTTCAAGTTCATAAACAATTATGCATGACATATGATCAATTACGACTAATTTCTGTTCTCCATATAATTACGTACGAAACTATGATTTACCCCAAAAGCTATAAGAAATTTAGACATCAACAAGTTCATAAACAATTATGCATGACATATGATCAATTACGACTAATTTCTGTTCTCCATATAATTACGTACGAAACTATGATTTACCCCAAAAGCTATAAGAAATTTAGACATCAACAAGATTTGTCTGTAACGCTGATAGAATAAAACAAGGTTACACCGACAGCTTACCTAATCATTTGAAGAAAGATTGTTAATTTTATTCCGAAGACGTAATGATTGATGGAGCCTTCTTTGACACAAATTTTGGCGTTAAGATAAGGACCTACATGAAATTGGCCGAGGAAAAATATATCCAACACTCAAGCTCCAACTTACATTATTTACTTTTGCACACGTACAACGTCAAATGTTAATTTTTTTTAGATGTAGAAATCAATAAATTTACTTCTCTCGGCAAGTATTTCTATACACACGATTATATAATTGCATTTCTGTCTATACTGAAAAGTAACCACTAAATTTACCTCTTTGAATAAAGTATTTTCCATACGAAAATCAAATTTCTGTCGATATACAGAAAATAATACAGTCATCGAAACTTGTTAAATATTATTTTTTAATCGTTATTAATTTGCCATTTAAATATCATCCTACGATGTGACTTCTGAACGAATGAGAAGGAAAACCAAAACCAAGAAGAAATACACCACGAGAAGATGGGGACCAATTGATAAAATTGGCTACGGGACTCCTCAACCTCGTTCAACTGCCTTCACCCAGAAAGAGCAGTGAAAAATGTTGGCATTTTGCAGTTTGGCAGACAATGATCTTGTTTTATTTACCTTCGGCAGGTTTATACAATAAATCCGTGAAAAGAGCTGCATATTGGTATTGTTAAACGAATCAGGTTCCAATTCCATCCACATGAATTAACTACTTTTACCCACCGAAATGTTGGTGACAACCAGTTTTTTCAGAGAATAATTAAGTTCGTTTCATGCAGGCAGATGAAGCCATTGCAATTGCTAAGAGACAAGAAATATAAAAAATAAAAAATAAATCTTGTAATCAAATAATTCAATTAGGATATCCTATTAGCCAAATAATCAATTAAGGCAGTGAAGTCAGATTGGGTATGCGGTTAGCTGCCCTGTCTTTAGCCTCGCCTCATCTATGTCCCCGCCTTCCTTGTCCCTCAGCATATTTCTAGAACCTCTCCGAATAAACACTATTAAATGAAAAATTAAAAAAAAAAAAAAAAAGTTACATTAATTTATATTATAATAATTGTGGCAGCAAACATGTCAATGTCAAAATATTGATTTTCACCATTAGCCCATACAATGAATCATAGGCCCAAGCATCCGTTGCTACGTCCTAATCACTGTATATTATTATCTTAAACCCGACAATAGAGCTTTAATTCATGATTTAATTTACAATCCGAGTATTATATTATATAGCCCCAGCTAGACTGGCAAGGCTAAAAGCCAACGACGTTGCTCACATATGCATAATTTGGATAGATTATACCCAACCTACTTTAAATTATATTATTTGAGACAAAATACAATGAAATGATAGGCTCCATTCTAACGGATCACAAGTATTTTTCACAATGGCTTCTTCCATTATACTCTCGAGTACTTTATGAAGAAATTAAAAAACACCTAACGAACACATGGAGCCCGGAACAACATAGAAGACTCCAAGTAAGCGAGTACGTGTGATTCGAAGGGCAAGAGGAATCGGTCCCCGCACCCTCTCATTAAGCAGACGCTTACAAGCAACAATGACATCAGGATCTGTCAACCCACATATGCATTGAACTTGATTTGTTCAACCTCCTACCTATGCTCTCATCATAACTCTTTTAAATGTGTTTATCTTTGAAATAAAAATTACATTATCCATCGGTGTCGATACTTGTGGGGGAAATTGAAGAGAGGATAATAGAAAGAATTGGCGAAAAGGACAAAATGAGAGACCGACAATAAGGAACGCAAAGTAGGTAAGATAGCTCATAAGTGTTCCGCCACTGCCACCGCAGCACTGCTTCCCTAAGAGATTCCGCGAGCTTAGCCTTAAGCTTAGTTGCCAACGCAATCCACTAACTCATTGGATTGTTTTCATTCCTTATTTGGCTACTGCTGCCGGCACAATGCAGAATTGCAGATACCCCCCAAAATCTTAATCTTAAACTTATGCTGTACCTTCTGTGTTCACTTTGGCTTCTAGCTATTGGTAAACGTGGACGACTAAGCTCTACACTTCAAAATATGTGTCTATCTCCTCTCGCTTATTATTACGTTATTGACTAACTAAAAATGAACTACAATGGATAACTCTAACAACAGTTCAGCTGCACTCTCTTCTTTGCTCCCAGTAGCAGCAAAGTAGCGGCGCCAATTTCCCAATACAAACACAAATTGATTATTTGAACTATATTTTTAAAACAAAACGGGACAAATGCAAGTTTTGCACATGGGCAACCGCAACCCAGGCCACCAACCTTAATCACACCCTGGTCGGTCTTAACCGCTTGGCTGGTGAACACAATCAAGATCATTCATGAAACAAGAGCAAATTCCTAATAATGAAACCCTAAACCAGACACACACCACACCTGACACCATCCATCAAAATTAATTAATAGTGTTATGTGATGACAGTTGCAGTGATTTAAACTAACGCGTTTATTAAAATGCACAATTATTGTGTTCTCTTCCCAGTCCCCACTAAACTCAATTAGACAGAGTTGTATCCTAATGTTCATACTAGTACAGAAAGTTAAGCACGGTTGAACTTGAAATACGCACGATAAAACAAATTAGAAAAACCACCCGTCTCTTTATTTTATCTTATTTATTTTCAGTCCAAGAAGCAGAAAATAGAAGATAGAATACAAATGACCTGAGAAACGAAGAGTAATATAGGGAAGAAAAGAAAAAGTAATGAAAAATGGGTAGAGTAAATATCTGATCTGTCTGTTCATAGAGAGGAGAGAATAGAAGAGAAGAGAAGAGGGGAGAAAATAATAATGAAAAGAAAAAATGGAGCGAAATGAGAATTAAATTAAATGAAGAGAAGTGACAAAAACAGTGAAGGGAATTTACCGGCGACTACCCTGGTCACTGAGCGTGTCCGTACAAATCATAAGGGGCCCAAAGTGTATCAAGCGGACAGGGCCGTTTGGAGTCCAATCGAGTCCAGGGCTTGCCACTACCGGACCAATGCAAGAGGCTAACAGGCCCAGCATGGAGGTCACGGCAACTGCCCTTGACGTTATCGCCACCCAGCCCGTGCTGGTTCCACCTATGCTCAATGGGCGCCACGTGTCCCGCAAAGACCAAAAGAAACGGCGGCAGCGACCCCAGCTCGTAGATCCGATCGTGTTTCTGGATCTCCATCCACCTCTCTATCCTCCTGCTGTACCCGTTCCGCCTCCACCGCACCAGATCTATCACCATCACGCCGGTGTTGAAGTAGCACGGCCTCCGCCCGGCGAAGGCGTTGGCGAAGCGGGCGTCGGACCAGAACGCCGGCGTGAAATACTTAGTGAAGTTGGCGTGGCAGTACTCGGGGGCGCCGATGGTTCGGGAGGCGAGGCTGGTGGTCCAGAGCTTGGCAATGTCGTCGACGACGACGAGATCGGAGTCGAGGTAGATGACGCGGCGGACGCAGGGCTCGAGGAGATCGGCGAGGTAGTTTCTGGCGTAGTTGAGAGGCTGTTCTAGGGCTTGTCTGACGGAGGTGGAGATGAGGTCGCGCACGATCTCCGGATCGAAGTAATAGACCTTGAAGTTCAATTGAGGGAAGGTGGATTTGACGAGGGATTCGAGCGCCGCGTCGGAGACGAGGAAGTGGAAGAAGATGTTCTCGGGGCACTGGGAGTGCTGGAGGATGGAGTGGACGGCGGCGACGGAGCCCCGGAGGTATTCGACGTCGAGAGTGATGGCGACGTGGACGAGGGAGGGGTCGCAGACGGTGAGGGTGGCGGTGGGGTTGTTTGGGGAGGCGCATTTGGGGGCATTGCGGAAGGGCGCGGCGCGGCGGAAGGAGAGGGGGAGGGGGAGGCGGAGGAGGTCGGAGGAGCGGATGGCTTCGGCGGGGTGGAAGGATTGGAGGGAGGGGGAGAGGAGGATGAGGAGCATTGCGGCGGAGAAGAAGCCGGAGAATCTCATTAGCCAGAGGCAGAGCATTTTGAAGGGTAGGGTTGCGGTTATGTCAGCCAGCGTGGGAAATGGGGTTTGGAATGTCAATCGGAGTTAGGATGCCGTAGGGACGAAGCGATAGTAGAAGACGAGGGAGTGGGAGAGGAATCCATGCTAAAGTGCGCACCCTCTCCTCTCTTCCTCTTCTGTTTCCTCCCTCCACTCCCTCACCCTCACCCTCACCCTCACCCTCACCCTCTGCTCCAATATTAATATTGCAATTCTCCACTCTCACCACTGCCACCCACGGAGCACCACTCTCACTCCCCACTCTCCACCTTTCTTTCTTTCTTTCTTTCTTTCCAGCTTAGCTTAGCGCTTCCGATCGCAATTTCCACCATAGAAATCTTTCACGGCCCCAGACACACAATTATAACTTCTTTTTTTATATGTTTATTTTTTTATATTTCCTTTTATTTATTTATCATAAAAATCAAATACCTTTCTTCGCTCATTGTCAAATGTCAAATAGAGAGAAGGGCCTTTGTAATTGTGTGCAAGGACCAGCTGTCCCTCGGTTCTGTCTCAACTCACTATACTCTCTTGCCACGCTTTACAATTATGCTTATCACTCTCCCCACCAACAATATTTATTATTTACATTCAAATTTTCCCATTATTCTTCCATAAATTAATATAAACACAACCTTTAATAACTTTTCCCTTAATCGCTCTCTAGATTATCGCTGTCTTTAGGATTTTCATTTTCATTTTTTGGATTTTCAATCTAATTTTTAAGATAGTTGCGAATCATGTATCTTCCTTAATATAATCCGAACATTATGTTATTCAAACTTTTACTTTCTCAATAATTTTAACTTTAAATAACGTCGGTATAGATTTTTATCATATTCATCCGTTGTATTTAATGTACTGATATGTGTATGTGGTGTGTATATATATTATATGTAATGTTTATATTAATATATTGAATTCTCATATCAAAAGTTATTTTATATGTGTTCCTGTGTTAGGATATACACTTCAATTATTTTTGTTGTAGCGGGTCTGATCCAGGGTCTCAGTCTTCTTGTTCCTCTCCGAGCAGTCCGAAGTGAGGGGGTATCTGTAAAGACACTCCAACGCTCAAGTAAGTGTTCGACGTAATAAATGCGGTAGTTGAAAGTTAGTTATGTACCTCGCTGGGTCCTATTTATAGTGATTCTTATTGGGCCGCGATTAAGGACTGGGCCCCAGGAAATTAGGGGGCTAATCCGGTACATTACATAAATTAACCTCTCCATAATTATCCTGGTGTAAATCCGTGACTTGGTCGAGCACACCGACACGTTCCATTTAGATTGTGAGTGGTCGGTGGGCTCGGGTATTCGACCTGGTCGTCTACGGACTCGGGTATTCGGCCTAGTCAGCCACGAACTCGGGTATTCAGCCTAGTCGACCACGAACTCGGATATTCGGCCTAGTCAGCTACTATACGGTATAATATGAATATTAATACACATTCAAAATGTTCATTTTAAGAATAGTTCGATAGAAAATTACAAAATAAAATATTTTCAAAATTTAGAAACAAATATCGTCAATAAATTATTTCAAAAATACAATTAAGTTTAATGCTCACGTCAACATTATATTTATATTTAACAAAATGTTGACGACATAATTTACAACTTCCTTAAAACTTAGGGACAAATCACGGAAAAAGTAATTAAGTCTTAAAAAAATAAATTTTGAATTAATAGTATAAAAATTAAATTCTTTGCAAACATTTTTTCAAAATTCAAATCTTGATGTCATTTTTGTAATTTAGATAAATAAAAAAATATTTTTCTTAAAAAAATTTTATTTATTAAAATTTATAAGAAAAAATTACAAATTTGCGAGAAATAATCATTACATAAAAAGTAAATAAACTTTAATCAATTATAAAAATGAACTATTCATGTTTCTCTTATCCATAGTTAGATATAATAAATATTTATATAGGTAGTTATTTAACATATATCTTCTGCATAAATATTATGATGTAATGCAACATAAAAATGTACTCCTCTGTTTTGTATAATATTAAGGTAGATAGATCTAAAATAATTTTGAATTTACGTACATTTTGGTTATAAAATGATATTATTTTGGCTTTCAGATTGGTAGGCACCCAGAAGCTCGCAAGATTCACGACATTGAGTATAAAACCGAGACCCGAACCAAACTTGAAAATTTTGATAAAAATTATTATTTTTCGGTAGGTTCGAGTGGATTTTACAAGTAAATTGAGTTAAAATTTTGATTTTATACAGGTTATGTTAGGCGAGTTTGGTTTTAAATTTTTAAATTTACTAAAAACCAAAGCCAACTGAAAATGAGATAAGTTTATATTTTTATTATTTTTGTATAACTAAACAACAATGGTCCAAACTTAAACGTCTTTATTTAAAGTATAATATAGTCATCAATTTGTAACTTTTTTTTCTTTTTCTCATAACCTAGATATTTCTTTTGTCTTCTCCTTCTTCATTCAATTTCTCAACACACTAGTCTATTTTTAGATTTTTCTTTTTGTTTATTTCTTTATCTTTCTTTTTTTTCTTCCTATCTCTATTCTGAGTACAACTTGTGCGACAGTGGTTTCTTATAAATTTTGTAATCTAACTTTAGATTTTTTTTGCATGTAACAACAATAGATTTTGTTATCTTTTATTTTTTACTTTTTTAGTTTGTAAATGTTTCATTTACGAATCTACTTACATCATCTATTGTTACTTTCATTATATTTTTGTACATTATTTTAAAAATATTTTTTTATCATTTTAAGCTTCACTTTCATTAAAATAACTTAGTTCACAAAAAATCTCAAACCCAATTATACTCATCCGTCCAAATCCGAATGCATTACAACCCGAACTGCCTCAAATCAAAAGTTCAATCGGTCATATATAAGTCAAATTTTTCCAAAATCAATTTACAAGGAGCTAAATATTTTCACCCGAATCAGACCGAACCCGCCCATTGTCCAGCCGTACATGACACCTTGCTACAATAAGAAGCAGCTAGTTCGTTCGATATCTAAGGGATACCTGTCAACGGAGCTATCGTACAACTGTACAAGTCACTTTCTCTACCAAAATAAAAAGAGAAGTTTTTATTATTTTTAAGTTTTATCATTTACTTTTACATTTAAAAATATTTATTTTAATTTTCATGCATACTTTTTAAAAAAAAAATATTTCTCTTTAAACTAAAAAATAAAATTTATATAGTTATAAAAATTAAAAAGTAAAATTTATAAAATTATTGAAACTAAACAAATAATTAAAAAATTAAAGAAAAAGGACAGAAGGCGTGATTTGTTTATTATGCCAGCCTAATGCCACGCATTGAATATTTATCATTCATGACCTTAATTACACATATTAATAAATTAATAAATTACTATGATTTTTTAACCTTTCTTTTCACCCCTAATAAAAGATTAGTGTTTGTTTGTTTATTTGAAGCTAGGATTTTCAAAATATATATAGAGAGAGAGTTAAACTCCGTCTTTAATTAGACTCACGGTAAGTTAGTAACTCATATTTTTATTCTTCGATATTGGTTAATTTTCTGAAATTTGATATATTTGTAAAAAGTTATAAATGTTTGAACTTTTCTAAATGAAAAATCAAAATATGCACTAAAAATTATATTAACGAAAATACATTTCTTATATTAATTTTGTTTGACTAAAATATAGACGACAAAAAATGTTAAGTCATTTGGTGTTTTATTATCACTGTCTATATACTTTTTTTATTAGATTTGAATTATTTTTATCTAAAGAAGTTCTGTTGTAATATTTTCTCTTTTTTATATTTTCATTTATTTTTTTTAATTCTTATCTGTTTATTACACACCTATATGCAATTGAAGCATGTTTGTCAAGTTTCTATTATCTGTTTAAAATTAATTACTACATATGAAAATTAATTCTATGTAACTTATAATGCATTCATTTCTCTTTTCTTAAAAATTATTTATCTATTATGGGATTGATTTTTCTAATTATAAATACATATAATTATATAATTAAACTGTCATTCTTTTTTCATATGAAATTTATTCATTTACACTTAATATTTAACAATAAAATTTACGGTAAATCTTCACGCAAGAAAACTTTTACTTCCCAAAAACATTTTTTTAATGGAGCCTCATTTTCATTTCTGTAATATATATGAGCTAAAAAAGCCCAATGCTTATATAAAAATAAAGTTTAAAATTGATCATATTTTAATTTATTTATAAGTGAAAAATAACCCTCATTTTACAAGCTGATTTTGTAAGGTTGAGTTAGGCTCAAATCCACTATTCTAAGATAGTATCAGAACTATCGTAAATTCTTAAAAATGGACCACTCGCCATGCATACATGCACCATGAACACGAGGAGATGTATTCAATTGATACATGCACTATGGGCATGAGGGAGTGTATTCAAGTCCCGTCAATCCTAGATCATTAAAAAATGGTCACCTATCATTTATCTACGTACCAAGTCCAATAGTATTGAACGTGAAGGAGACGTACTGAGAAAAATCCAAGTCCCACATCAATTAGAGATTAGGCAATTAAATAGTATATAAATGAAAAACAACTCTCACCTTACAAGTCGATTTTGTAGGATTGAGTTAAGCTCAAATCCACTATTCTAAAATAACTTATTGAATCACTTCCATTAGATTTCTTCCTCTATTAATTTTTTACACCACTACACTGTCTCTTCTTCATCTTCATGGATCTACATTCTGCAATAGTCCCTTCAAGCTTAGTGCTTCCTATCCTCCGCATTTCATTTTATTTTGATTTATTATTTTACTTTTTAATGTAATGTAAGTGTTTTATATGAATTTGGAAAGAGTCATATTGTGTTTCAAATTATAACTTGATTGAAGGAGGTGATTATTTAGATTATAAAACTATTAGTAATTTTTAATTGATAATTTTTTATTTAAATTTTGTTAAAATAATTTAGTTACGATCAATATTAGGGATGGCAAAACGGGCCAGCCCGGCCCGTTTTGGCCCGGCCCGCCATTGGCCCTCCAAAAATGGGGCGGGCCGGATCGGGCCAACCCGCTAATGTAAAACGGGCTGGAGATGCTGGCCCGCCCC
>NC_033805.1:23751616-23779447 GCF_000340665.2 Cajanus cajan
ACGGGCTTGACGAGTTGACAGATTGAAATGCTTGGCCCGGCCCGTGCAATTTTTGGCGGGCCAACGGGCTGGCCCGCGGGCCATGGCCCACTTTGCCATCTCTAATCAATATTCGATTACAAGGTCTAACACCATATTATTCATACTAACTTAAAGACTTGTCGTTGATGAATTCATTTTTAGATGTTGACAATCTTCATGAATCATTCATTTAAGTTATTATAGATCTTTATTAAGTTATGATTTTTTTTAATACTTTTATTTTAAAATAAAATAATAAATTTCTATTTCATTCCAGATAATTGCCAAAAATATGCAATATATAAATTGATATATGGAAATGAAAATAATGCATTATGATTCTCACATTTTCTTTTTGGTAGGAAGATAACACGGTTAAGCTTCCATATATGAAAAATATTTCATGAAAAATGTCATGCATTTTTTGGACGTAATATTAAGAGCATGTTTCGGACATTAATATTATCAAATCTCGCAAATATTTAAAAAAATGACAAATATTTATTTTTAAAATATTTTTAAAATAGAAATAACAGGCCATTGTATTTATATAGAAATACGCAATATTTTTACCATCACTTCAACTCAATTAATTAAACTTCATTTAAGTTATTATGTATTTATGTTTATTTTATATTTTCATGCACTGTGTGTTTGTCTTTTTTTATTTTTGGAGAAAATCATCCTAAATTTTAATCCCTATATAAATTTACACAATTTTAAATTTTTAATTGCAAGTGAATAGAATATGCATCGGAAATATAAAAACTTTTACATTCTTAATCAATTATATATTGAGTTAATCTCCTGTATATTGTTAGTATAAAGTTTTTTTTTTACGTTGGTACCAATTATATATTTTAATTATGTCATGTCACTAGAAACACATTTACTTTTAACAGTGACATGACACAATTAAAAGATATAATTGATTGTTAGTGTAAAAAAATTTTACACTGACAATGTATAAGTAATTAACTCTTATATATATATATAATATAACATAACATAACATAATATAATATAATATAATATAATATAATATAATATAATATAATATAATATAATATAATATAATATAATATAACGAGAAGTGATCTACTTATTTATAGAGTAAGTCTTGGTAAACATACATCATTTAATAATTTACATCAAATTTTAATGATTCAATCATTTAATTAAAAGTTCTTAGTACATAGATCAAGTTTGCAAAATTATAAAAAAAATTAAAAATTATTTGATACTTTATTTCATTAATTTAAATCAATGTATAAAATATTTTTATGATTATTCATCAATTTGAAATAACGAAACAAAATATCAATTAATTTTTAAATTTTTTAAAACTTTACAAGCTTGATTTATATATTAAAAAATGTTAATTTAATAATTGAATCGTTGAAATATAATGTAAAATATGAGTTATTAAGTAAAGTAAGTTTAAATAGATTTATTCTTAAAAAAAATAAAATCTCTTCTTATATATAATAATTTAGTTAATTTTTATAATAATTATTTTAAAATTATCTCTAATATAATTTTGGCTAGTTGACTATATATATAAATTCTATACAAAATATAAAAATTAAACTCTTCTGTTATTCGGTTATAGAATATTACCATTTCTACTAACTGGCTCTTTTACTTGGTTACTTCAAGTTTTCTACCCAAGAGCACTTGATTGTGGTATCGGTCTTTTCAACATAAGGGTTTTTCTCCATTGTTGGAGTTGAGCATGAGGTACAACGACGGGCAGTGTTCATCGTGTTAACTGAGTTGTGGAGATACATTGTGTTCCTGCGTGGGAACACTCCTCTCGTCGTTCTTCCTTCCTGATCTCCTAAGTCTTTAGTCCCGACCGAACACTGTCTTCGAAGGGTGTGGAGGGTACCTGCAAAGGCACTCCAACGATCAAGTAAGTATTCGGTATGGAGCAATAAATGCCTTTATGTTGAATAGTAACGTACCTCATTTATGTCACATCACCTGTGTATTTATAGAGACACAATTGGGCCTGGTGGGCCTTCAGTCTTGGGAGATGGGTAACATCTGAATTAACCTTAATCTCTTCCTAATCAGGCACGGTAATTACTGTATAATAAGTGTCTAATTTTGTCACGTGTTGTTCTGACTGGTTTTTGTTGAAGTCCTCGGCCAGGTACAAGGCCGAGAGGGTATTCGGCCTATCCTAAGGCCGAGGAGGTGTTCGGCCTATCCTAAGGCCGAGGGGGTGTTCGGCCTAGCCTAAGGCCGAGTGGGTGTGGTAGTGTGTATACGGCTGGTCCTTGTCGAAGTCCTCGGCCCGGTACGAAGCCGACAAGGTTTTCGGCCCACCCTAAGGCCGAGGAGGCGTTCGGTTTAAGTCAATGCCGAGGGTTTTGCTCCATGCTCTTCTGAGTTGGTCTTTGTTGAAGTCCTCGGCTAGGTACAAGGCCGAGAGGGTGTTCGGCCTACCCTGAGGCCGAGGAGGTGTTCGGACTATCCTAAGCCCGAGGGGGTGTAGTAATGTGTTACATCGGTTCGGGTCCCCCTTTCGGCCTACTATCTGACCGAAGGGGTACCCATCTGTGAACAGCGTTGTCAGTTCGGGCACCCCTATCGGCTTATTGCTTGACCGAAGAGGTGCCTCCTAGTACACATTGTACATAGGATTTTCTCATTTTTCAATGTTAACCATGGTGTGTAGAGTCGAATCCGGTCGAGTAGCCCATTTTAACAACTTTACTTTTAAGGTAAAACCTTCCCAATCGATTGTCGATATAATTTGATTATTTGAGAACTGAGATGTGCCAACTAAGCGATGTTGACTAGGTCGAGAGCAGAGCAACTGGTCCAAGCAATGTGGCTCCTTCAGCCGATAACTCATATTTGATGTTGGTCTCTAATTCTAGGATTGGGTTTATCATGAATATAGAGGAGTATTCAGACTAGATCTACAATAAAGTGTTCAAGTACTCCTCTAAATTTACAGACGAAAACTTACTAATGCGTTTTGTTAAGAGCACCAACATTATCCAATTCGAGTGTGGTGATCTTCTAAAAGCCCAAAGACTACTAGAGGGGGAGAGAGTGTGCGGAGAAGCCAATGACGACAAGGTGTGCTTCTTTTTTTATGTACGAGGGTCACTTCAAGCCTTTGAAAGTTCGACTCCCTTTTGACACTTTTATCACCGGGGTGTTATGGATGTTCGGATGACTATCCTTGATCAACCATGCTTAGGGGGTCTTGTTTGAACTTTACACTACCTCTTTCAAGAATTTTAAGAATGAATATTTCAAGGTTTTGCTGAACTTAAAGGGGCACCTTTCTTTTGTGGATCCAATTTCTGAGAATGAGGAGAATTCAGCTCCAAAATTTCCTTTCTATTGGACTCAAAAGTCACTCAAGTATAAAGTGTAGGAATTGAATACCATGAGTCTAGAGGAGCAGGATAACTTAACAATTATTAAACAATTATC
Organism: Cajanus cajan; assembly: GCF_000340665.2. Taxonomy (NCBI): domain Eukaryota; kingdom Viridiplantae; phylum Streptophyta; class Magnoliopsida; order Fabales; family Fabaceae; genus Cajanus; species Cajanus cajan. Next base: position 23,755,097 of record NC_033805.1, read on the forward strand.
ATTGTCCTTGAAATACTTAAAAGTTATTAAGAAATTATGCTTGATCTAACATAGCATTATCCATATATTGGACATTAAGTTACGAATCTATCTTTTGATACGTGGGCGATAATTGACAAGTGTTTGATATGAAAATTCAGGACATATCCAATACACTTAAATTACTTTGTTATATCAAGAATAAAATAAGGTTGCTTAGTCATCTTAATTCCATGTATGTAAAGCAAGTTAATTAATTAATTAAATTAAAAATTACTACTCCTGATATTTTATAATAATCGTTTAAGATTGTTTTACATAAATCAATAGAAATATGATAAATTTTTCTATTTTTTATATAATGATCTTGATGTTTCCTATTATATTTTGTTTCACTTTTATTTTATAATAAATACATATTAATCTTCATATATAAATTAATTAATTTGTAGATAAAATATAATGATATAAATAATAATATAATAAAAAGAAACGAAAAAAGTAATGTTTAACTAAGAAACTGAGGTTCTTAACCCTAAGAAATTAAGATTCGAATACAATAGCGACTTCATGTTAAAATTTATACATAAATATGGTATAATGATTAGAGTTATATAATATTTACGTTTAATGAATTCTAATTCCAACATATTTCACTGTAATAGTTAAGTTTATGTTGCATGGTAAGTGTTTTTTTTTTTTAAATGTTTCTACTAGTGAAAAAAAGTTTTTAAAATCAATTATTTTTAATTTTTAAAATTGGTTTTCTAACTAATTTTAAAAGATCCGATTTTAAAAGTTAGACTTTTAAAATCGGTAATTTAACCGATTTTAAAAGTTAACTTTTAAGATCGGTTATTTTATAACCAATCTTAAAAGTTTTGACTTTGTAAAAATTAAAATTGGAACGAGCTGTTCCAGGTTGTTAAAATGGCCTAAAACTATTGTATGAAACAGGTTGTTCCAGCATAGTTTGTCATGACTTAAAACCAATCCAGAACAGACCGTTCTCCTTGCAGCACGGGTCGTTCTCCTTGCAGAACGGCCCGTTCTCCAATTTAGAAAATGAGAAGCTGGAGACTTTAGATGAGAGCACGAGAGAGTAAAAAAATGAATGGAGAGAAAGATTAAAGAGAATGAGAATGGAGGGAAAGATAAAAGGTTTTTTACGATACTTTTAAAATCAGTCATAAAATAATCGATCTTAAAAGTATTTTTAAGATCGGTTAAAATTTAACTAATTTTAAAAGTATTCATATTATTTACAAAATTATCATCATGTTACTTTTAAGATCGGTCACCTTTTAATCGATCTTAAAACTCTAATTTTAAATCTAATTTTTGTCCTAATATTCTATTTCTTCAACAAAGTACTTTTAAGTATTATTTTGCTATCAATACAATTTTTTATTTTTACCACTTAATTAGATGTTGAGATATATGCTGCACATTGTTGTAAGTCATCGATCGGAGTAACAAATTTATTTTCACTCTATACTGTCTCTGATTGGTTTGCCCGTCAATTCTAGAGAGAGAGAGAGAGGGGATAACAAATCCTCTAACAAGTTAATTTGAAAGGAAAAAATGAAAAATAAATTAACTGAGAAGTTAGATCAGGGAAGGAAGGTGATAGGATTGAACGTGATTATCAGAATAGAGAAGCGTAGTAGTACTGGTAGAAGAAAAAAATCTATCACAATGAAAAAGGAAAAATTCACAGTATTACTATTAGGGCAGAGAAGGTACCCTCTGGAGAGGAAGAAACCCACATAAAAATAAAAATATAAAAAAGGCAATAATTTCTGAATTGGAAAAAATTGGTGGTTCCAAAAGAGGGCCCGCAGAATCTAACCGGGGTTATCGTACGCAACGTCGTTTAGCTCTGTGATACATCGTACAGCACATTTAAAACGAAAGTCACCGAAGACGAGGGTTAGTCGGTGGACCAAAAAAATATCAAAAAGGCTATGGATTCAATAATCACGTCTAATGAGGTTGTGGACGTACTGAATTTAATACAAATACGGTACGATATTTTGACAAGGCTATCATGTGTTTGGATGGGTTTTTTTTTTATAATAAATTCATTCAAAATTATTAAGTTATGAATTGAAATTTTAAATGAGACAAATAAATTAATTAAATCTATAATATATTTTAATATATATATATATCAATGTTAATTTAACATAGAATGTAAAATATATTAATTTAAGCCACTAAACTTTATTTGTTTTTTTTCAATAATATATTTATTTACTAAATCAATTTTTATAAGAATAAAATGGTATCTTCAATAATGATTTTATACTAAAGGCAGAAATTAAACTATATTAATTTAAGTACTAGAAGGAGCACATTACCTAGGGATAGTTAGTAAACTAATTCCATATAGGCTTAGTCATGCATACTAAAATCGTGGTAAATTCATACTCAAGTTGTTTTATCCCTGATAGATATATAAGACTTTCCTAGTTTAAGTTGCGAAATTTAAGAAATCATGATGCATTGTGAATTGATATCCAAATTTGTTGTTGATCTAGCAAGTAAAAAAAATTGTATTGTTAAGTTGGCTTAGTAAAGTCAAGTGACTTAGACTGTTCACGTGTATTGTAAGAAATCTCTCAGTTGAAATATGTAATGACGCATGAGATGTTGTGTTGACAAGTTGTTATGTTGTTTATTTGTTGTTATGTTGAGATGATGATCTATATTATTTAAGTTGTTATGTTGTGAGTTGTTGTGTTGTTTGTGTGTTATGTTGAAAGGTTGAAATGATTTGAGTTGTACAATTATGTTGGTTAGTTGGAATGATGTATTGTATGTTGATATGAGTTGCTAAATTGGACATTAGGCCATAGTTGAGTTAAGATTGTGAAATTGTGATATAGTTGTATTTTGTTTCTATATTATGTATTGTTTTGTTGTTTTTAAGTTTACCCTTACATTTTTCTTGTGGTTAGACTGCGATAATCATACTTGTTATGAGAGTATGGTAGGATAGGTTGGGGGATGAACACATTTTGAAAATCATGTTGGAGGATGATGAGGTTGTTTTGGACTACTTTGATGTAGTTGATTTATAGTATGTAGTTGCTGGATAGATAACTCAAGTTTATGTTTTTAGTCTGGATTAGCATATATATGTAAATGTATCGTTTATAGTTGTAGTCCCATTAAAAACTTACATTTTTAATTTTCAATTGATGAATTTTACACCCACCCACCCACATATATCGTTAAATGTATATCCATAAATTATTTACATGTTTACCCTAAATAATTAAACTTATGTTTTTCACTACCTAAATTGTTAAGTTGTAAAATGTAAAAATCAAACTAAATAAAATCAAATTAATTATCGGATTAGTCAATCTTATTTTACTATGAAATTTGATCTTGTCAAATCCACATTTACATAATTATACAATGTTGTTTGTGGAAATATAAGAGAACTCTTACATATAAAATTAAAGAGAAATTACTCTTTCCAACATTCTTTCTATTTAATTAATTTAATTTGATTTTTATTATTAAAATATTTAATATGATAATTATTTTTTGAGAAATCATGCAATTTTTTTTGTCAAATTTAGACTAACGTAATTTTTGTGTACATGTAGCACAATGAAAAAGTGACGTGTCGTTATATGTAAAAAAATGTCATTGTTGTACAAAAAGAATAGAAAAATAATAATTTATTTAAAATTAAAAAATTATGAACTTGTCGTTATTGTGCAGAAACATTTTAAGAGTTATTCTAGTTGTATCGGGTTCCAACTCTTTCTAATATATCAATAACAAATTCTGTGTTTTAAACCTAAATTACTCATGATTTAACTTAAGATGTATTTAAAAAATAACGCAATTCAAGAAACATCCTTTAAACATGTCATTCTAAAGGGATCAAAATAAAAAATACATGCCAATCTGAGGGTCAAAGTCGAAGTTGTTAACAATTTTTTTTTACTCCAACCACCTTGATAAATTATTAATTTTATTAGGCCATTGGGAATGGAGATACTAACAGCTGATTTTTTTTAATAAGTATCAATCGATTCAATCCTTATTTAGAATTTATTATTGAATTCTTGTTTCGAACAAGTACTTAAGAAATTTTGATTCTTATGATAATAAAGTCAATTTCAATGAATATGAATTATTGAACAGAATAAGCCTAAATAAACTTTCTTAAAGTAAACAAATCCTTTCTTATATATATATATAAGATCCATTTAAATATCTCAAATGATATATTGGATGGTAAATGTTCTTAGCTTCTGCAATGATATCAAAAATTAGTTGAAAATTAATATATATATATATATATATATATATGTGTGTGTGTGTGTGTGTGTGTTTGTATGTATGAGTCATTTTTGGTAAAATTAATTTACTCAATAATATGTTGTGTATGTTGAATTTTAATGATTCTTAATATATAAATTAATTCTAAAAATTTATACAAATTTTGGAAATTATATAATACTTTGTTTCATTAATTCAAATTATTGGATGATTATAAAAATATTTTATACATTAATTTGAATCTATATATCATATAATTTTAAATTTTTTTAAAAAATTTGAAAACTTGATCTATATATTAGATATTTTTATTTTAATAGTTAAATCATTAAAATTTAACAGATACATAAGTCATTAAGTAATTACTTTTAGATTAATTTGATCTCATCTTTTTCTCACACGCAACGCAACTTTTTTTTTTTTTTTGTCTATCTCTCCCTGTATATATAAATGTTTTTTTTACATGAGAGAATCTTATGAGTTTTTTATTTAATTAAATTTTTATTCACCATAATTATTTATGAATTAAATTTTAATATTTTTAAAATAAAATAAATATTTAATTTATATATTTTACACACTAAAATATTATTTAATTTTAAAAATAAGAAGCAAGACGTCCTTCATTGAATTTATTGAAATTTTTAATAAAATATTTAATTTTTTTTGGAGTTCATCTAAAATTAAAACTATACTAAGTATTTTATTTTTTAGGAGCGAATAATTTTAAATTTAATTTATAAAAATTTCTCTGACACTTTATAATCTTAGTACAATTTTTCTTCACACCTGTGGCTGTGCGCCAGGTTCCAGCCTGGCATCTGCCGGTGTCCATGTGCTTCACAGTCTGATCGAAACAGTATCCAGCTTTTGCCTACTTGGCTAGTAACGTACGACACCGTATTCCCACTTTAATAAATATCTTAAATTATTATTTTAATACATACACCATATACCCAATGTGAGAGATTGTGAGGTTGATATATGACGAGTTAATGACGCCAGTGTAAGCTTTTTTACAAAATAATTACAGTGAAATATTATTTTAGAATAATATAATATAAAACGATTAAAAATAAGAATAACAACAATGTTATATAGAGTTGATTCGCATCGGTCCAAGTAAGGAAAAAAAAAACTAAAAACTTATTAGTAGGAGTAATATTGAATTTAATTTTTTAAATAAAGTCTCAAATTTAAATTTTATAGGCAAAATCTTATGATTAGAAAGAGATTTTTATAAAAGTAGTTAATCAGGTTGTTTAAAGAAAATTAGTAAGTATGTAGACGAGTTTGGTTGGATTGAATTTAAATTCATTTAGAATAGTTTATGAATAATTTATTTGTATTTATATTATTTTATAAATATTATAGAGAATATTTGAACAAATTTATAAAATATTTTATGAGTAATTCGTAAGATATTTTCAGTTCATTTTGTTAAGTTGTCTAATACAATTTATTACTTAGCTTATGCAATAATTTATCAAAATATTAAAATTTGAATCTTGTTATTAATATAAATATTTTTTTTAATTCTTTCACTAAGAACAAGTTTTATATTTTCTCATTACTTCCTTTTTTGTTCTCTTCTCTAATTTTTTTCTTCTGTTTCTCCTCACAAAATTTGCATTCCCTTATTATACCAAAAAAATCTTAACTTTATTTTTTTCTCTAAATAGCACATCTAAAATAATTTTGTTGTTGATATTTATACAATAATTTTCTTGATCATTATCTTATAAAATCTATAAAAAAAAAATTTAATTTTTAAGATTTATGGCTCTTAATTTTTAATCATGGTTATATATATATAATTTATTTCTCGTATTTTATTATTAATTTATGTTTTATAAACTAAAATAGGTGAATTGGTGACTAGTCATTTTTTTTTATCATTTTTAATATTATTATGATGTATAACGTTATTTTTACAAATAATTTAGTTATTTTTTATATTTTATTTTTCCTTTCGGTCAAAATTTGAATTGTAATATTTTTTTTTAATTTTAAAAATGAGAGAACATCTTATAAGTGCTTAAATAATGAAACATCCGAATACTTTAAAATTATATAAATACTTGTTAACATGTACATCTAAATATAATTACTTATTAAATTTGAAGCATTTATAATATAAATTCTTATTATATAAGAGCTTATTATATAAGATCTTGAATAATTTGTTTGTTCTAACAGACCCTTAGGTTATTTTATTAGCCAACACAATTAAAACTAGTTAAGTTATATCTAGCCAGGTTTGGGGATTTTATTTTGAAGTGACCCAACTCAAACCAAGCTAACTACAATCAAATTGGGTCAAGTTGAATTCGTAACACTATGTTTTAATTTATTGTTTATTTAATTTTATTAAATAAATAATTTATATTGATTTGTTGTTTTAATGTTTTATAACTTTAATGATTAAAAAATTCTAATGAGTTTAATCATTTGAAAGGTTGTTTTGAGTCAAGGTCAAAGTTAATCAATTTTAGGGAAAGGTATATAAGATTTTTCTTAAGACTTGAACTTTATAAGTTCATTTCCTTATGAATTATAGGAAGATTTTTAGAGAGATAGACTTTGGAGTCAAAGGAGACTCTTCTACCTTCTGACTTCACTAAAGAGCTCTGATCCTTCCACAAAGTACCTTCAATAGGAGTTAAGTTGTGATTCAAAGCTTAGGGAGTTGAGGATCAAAAGTTTGTGGTTGTCGTGCGGTGAGGGCTCAAGGGCGTGTTCTTCATTGTTCGACCTTCTTCTTCCTTTTTTTTATCGATTTGAGGTAAAGGAAACTTGTAGCTTTATCTTGTTGTGTTGCATGTGTTGTATCTAGCCTAAAATCCTCAAATTATAACTATGTTGTTGACTTGACATGTGGAAATCTTGGTGTTTTAGTTTTTGGTTGATATGATGCTTTAAGAGAGGAATAATGATTTTAGAGTCCTATTGCGGTTACATGTGGTATATTTTGTATATGTGTTGAAATGAGGGTTGTATGTTGGATTTGCTGAAGAATGGAGGTGATTGTAACCATTCGCAATTTCGTTGAGTGCAGAAATCGCCTTCATGTCAACACAACTTCATGGGGCCTAGCATGATGCAAGTCAAAGACTCATCGCCTCACTATGTTGAGCATAGAATGAGTGACATTGGGCATGAGTAAGTTAGGAGCTCATTGACTTGGTTATGTTAAGAATGGGTTAAGGGGCGCTAGACATGATTGTATTAGGAGCTCTCTAACTTGCTGATACTGACCACAAGATGAGTGGCACCAAACGTGAGTAAGTCAAAGACTCTCTACCTTGGTAACTCTATGTGCAAGATTAGTAGTGTTGGATGTGGATTACATAGAGACTATCTATCTCATTTTTGTCAAACAAGAGGGTTAGTGGTAAATTCATACCAAAGCTATATGATACCTGACGATGGGTACCAAATATTCCTAGTTTAAGTAATGAAATTCGAGAAATCATATTGTGTTGTGGATTGATATCCAAATTTTTTGTTGATTTAGAAAAACCAAAAGAATTGTTTTGTTAAGTTAGTTTGGTAAAGTCAAGTCACTTAGACTACTCACCTGTGTTGTAAGATATCTTTTAGTTGAAATGCGTGACGACGCATTGGGTTACTATGTTGCCATGTTGTTGTGTTGTTAATATTGTTGTGTTATTTAGTTGTTGAGTTGTTGATAAGTTGTATTGTCCATATACTAAGTTGGAAATGGTGATGAGTTATATAATTTATGTTGTATGTTGATATGTGTTGCTAAACTGAGCATTAGCTTGTACTTGTGTTGTGATGATGAAATTGTTTTATAGTTAACATTATCTACTTTTATATTATGTTGTTTTCTTGATTACAAGCTTACCTTTGCATTTTCCTTTTTGTTGGATTGTGATTATCAAATTGCTATGAGATTAGGGCAAGATTAGGTTGGAGTGTGAGCTAGATTTTGTGGTGCCATGTTAGAAATGACATTGTTTTGTTGTGTTGTTCTAATGTAGCTTGTAGATAGTAGTTGTTTGACAAATAACTTAGGATTTTATGTTTACAGATTAGATGATTATGTGTGTGTGTATGTGTGTACGCGCACACACACACACACACACACATATATATATATATATATATATATATTGTTACATGTATATTCAAAAACTATTACATGTTAATCCTAGGTAAATATTTATGTTTTTTTATTACTTAGTTGCTGAGCTGTAAAGTGTATTAATCTATAAGGTTGTTACAAAATCATTAGGTTACACAATTAAAAAATTAATATATTTTGAAAACTGAATCAAATTAAAACAAGAAAAAGGAAAGATACTTAATGCAAATTTAATACATAATTCAAAGTACAAGCAATACTACAATAGTCATACATGAGGAATCAAAAATATCCCAAATATACATACGTTTTGTCACTAACTAACAAATTTTAAATTACTTGACAAGTAGAATTAAATTATTTTTTTCTTACTTTATACCTTTTACAATATAACTAATCAACTCATTATTATAATATTCGATGAAAAAAAAAGAATTTAAGTTAAATATATATGCAAATGATTTATTATGTGTTGTGTTATATGTGTTGTTTTTAATTTATTTCAATAACTTATTGTTGGTTCAAATTCATGAGATATCAAACTTATTGATCCGTTACTCAACTCAATTACAAATGACTAACATAGATATTACTCAATCTAACCTAACTTATAAAAATGTAATTGAGTTGATTTGAATAGGTCGATTTTGCGTGTGCATCATTACCCACTTATAACCCTAAAGATTAATCATCCACAAAACTAATGAAGTTGCTATTTACATACATTTTATTTTATTGTGGTTTTTTCTTCTTCTATTCTCTATTTTATTTTATCATAGCTTACTTTTACTCTCTATTGTATTTATTTTTGTTGTATGATACTCTAATTCTCTAATTTATTTTATTTTGCTGTGGATCATCTTTCTTTCTATTTTTTTTAATTTTTTTTAAACTCATGTTATCTAAAAACTTTGTTTAGCTATTTTTTTCTCTAGTTTTGAGAAAAGATAACTTATGTTAATATAATCACATGAAGTGTTTGTTATTATATTAAGTATTTTGAACATGATATTTTTTTTAATATTTTAAATTAAATTAAATATTATACTTAACAAAAAAATGTAATTTAGTATTATTTAATTGTTTCTAAATAATCTTTTATGTTCTTCAAAATATTATTGAACAATATTTAATGACTTACATATTTTATAATTTATAAATTAAATTTAAAATTTCCTAATTTATATTATATATAATTTGAAATTATAATTATAACTAATTAATGAGTTTTCAAATATTTTATTTGTTTTTATTATTATTAAAATAATTAAAATAATTTTTATTTGGATCAGATAACTAGTTTTATATAAATTTGATTTTTTAAATACCAAATAACTTTTTTTTTATCACAATTCGAATTAATGACAAGATTTTTTTCTCTCTCTAAAAGTATATGCTTTAACAATTTAAATACTAATTTTGTTTTAGTAATTCAAAACCCTTAAATTATATGATCCAACATATTTGCAAATATTAACGGATGATATATAAAAATTTATATAACATTTATGCGCATGTTATTTTTATCTCTCTCAATATTTATTACGATAAGTTGTACTTTTAATTATTTGTCTTATTTTTTAATTTATTTTAATCTTTTATGTTTTAAAATATTTATTATGGTTATTTATTTTTTAAATTTAGGTTAATTTAATCATTTTAATTTTTTTTGACCGATTCATGATTTGAAATTTGTTTCATAAGATTCACAATAATTAAATGTGTAACGACCTGTCTTGATTTTGACACTGTATGACACAATTACTAGTAACAAAAAATGTCTAACTTAAGACTATATACTCACAAAGAAGAAAAACATGTACTATATTACATGCATATAAAAGTAAATAATTACATAAATATGTGTAATATAAATGTAGTAATCCGATAAATGTAAACTATGCTTCATAAGTTGTCAGTCAAGTAATTATTACTATTTACACAAGTCTACCATCAACTAATAGTTAACAAAATATCCTCCACCTATGTCACTAGATGACCTCCACAACAAAACTTCAGTCCTATCCTTGTCTTACTCCAATACCAAATATGATTATCGTACTCCAAATTACATGGAAACACATCAGGGTAAGATAGAGTAAAAAAGAAACAACATATATATAACACAGGAACATCACATCATCATCTCATCTTCAACAATAAAACAACAGGATATCATAGTATACAATATAGTTAAACACAACAACTTAAGTTCAACACAGTAACATATTTCATCATAGATCAACATAGCATATGAACATCACAATCTACTCAATACATCATATACTCAACATAGCAACTATATGCGTCATCACTCATTTTAACTAGGAGATCTCCAACAACACAGGGTGAACAATCTAAGTGGTTTGACCTTATTGAACCGACTTTTGGGTTTGTTAGATCAACACAATTTGGATATAAATCCACAATACAACAACTTGGTTTCTTGAATGTCGTCACTTAAACAAGGAAATATAGTACTACTATCAGGGTGGAATAGTTGGGTACGAGCCCACCACGACATTAGTTACCTTAACTAAGCCTCCTATGGGATTAGTCCACTGATTACCTTCCAAATACTACGTCCTTCTGATACTCGATTAGGAACTAAGTTCTTGACTTCAAACTTAGTTGGTCACTTGTAAACATTATAGCTTGAACTGGATCCTATTCTATGGTCACTTCATACATGTGTGCCTCGACCTTGCTCACATACGGTACCAACACAGTCCTAGAGGAGGAACAACACATTATCCACTTCAATGGTCAGCTTTCCAAGAAGAGTTTTTCAACAAATTGGGCTCTTGGAGCACCTTAACACAATATCCACATAATGAGATATGTAACTTTCGAAAAACTCTCCTTTAGTACTAGGTGGTCAACATAACTCAACAACACGAGAAGTCCATATATTCAACACAACAATGAATTCAACATACAACTTTACATTTCACAACTCAATCATCACCACTCATATTTAACTCTTTAATCAACATACATCTCAGCAACACATCATACATTCAACATAACTACATAGTCAACATACAACTTGGTCAATACAATCCTATAACTCATATCTAGTACTCATTTAACAACTCAAAATAAAATCACCACATACTACTTCATCACTACAACTCATTCATCATATCTTCATTTAACACCCAAAACTACACACTGGTGCCATTCAGGTAAGGAGCTCTTTGCCTCGCTCGTGCTTGATGCTACACAACCCGTGCCTGGTGTGGCTAAGATAAAGACTCTTAAGACTTCATGCTTAGCATGGTAAACTACCACGCTTAACCCCACCTTAGGCATAGAGTCTCAGCTTAAGTCTTGCCCAATGTCTCCACCTCGGTGTCCGACAAAATTTAGACAGAGAGCTTTGACTTTGCCATGTTGGGTGTCACTCAACTTTGGGTCTAATGTCACCAACTTAGATAGCTCTCAAAGTTCCCACGCCCGACACCATTCAACCACGTCTAGCGCCATTCCAATCCAAGACAAGTCTCTTTCCTCACACCCAGCGTTACCAATCCTGCACCCAATGTGATCGAAATATAAAGCCTTAAGTTAGAACAACACTCAATGCTTTAAAGGTGCACCCAACATGACATTAGAATTCTGCATATGCAGAACTTGATTTTGAGCCACACCCTGAAATCCAACAAGTTTTCAACACATACAACATAAAACATCAAGCATACACATCACAATCAACTTAGAAATGTACTCAAATTCAACATGCAAACAAGATTTTTGCAAATAATCAATGATTTTGGGGAACAACTCCAAAACCTCATTTCCAACCTTCTCCTCACTTTGAGTTCATCAACACAGCCACACACAATTTAGATTTCGCACTACACACAACTCAAAATTAGTTTACCAATCCTTAATTCATCCAGCACACAAAAAATTTCCAACTTCCCTTACCTTGAAACTAAGAAGAACCAGTGAAGGAGAATAAAGGAAAATCTGCAACACAACTTCGAATGGATCTTCAACCCAAGTTAAGGCTCCTGAGCACCTGAATCCAACAACAATACAAATTGAATGAAGAAAGGAGAAGATTGAGAGAAAAGAGCTCATGAAACATAGACCTTCTCTTTAGAATCGTTTCTTTAGACTTCTGAAGGAAATGAGTTTATGAGACTCTATTTAGAGAAAAACCTTATATACTCTCCTTTTTGGGATTGAACTATATCTCTATCTAGGGAAATCTCTTCTTAACACCATTGAAGTTTCTAAGGAATTCTCAGACTCCCAAGCCTCTCAACACTGATTAACAAATCACTCAACAACATAAAACAACCAGGAGTAATATAACACTATCACAACTTACGATGTTACAAAATGCAATTGAAGTTCAAGCCGAATGTGTTGTAAACATGATACAAAGCGAGAATTCAAAAAAAATATTTTATATTATTTTTTAGTTGTTTATGAAATATATTTTTCACATGATTTTCACTTTACTTATATTCAAACGTCAATTACATTTTATAATTTTTATATAGTTGAATTTAATGCTACAAACTTCATGTTTTAAATCAATTAAAAGTGGATTCAAAATCATGTTAAAAATTGAAAATAATCGTTATTTTAAAAAGACTAAATTAATTTAAATATAAAAAATAAAATATCAAATGAACATTTTAATAAATAAAAGATCAAGATAAATTTAAAAATTAAAATAAAAGACTAAAAATATTATTCACTTTTTATACTAATATCATTTATTATACTTCAATATTCTCTTCCTTTCCCTGTATAGAATTTGATACAGCTATATAATTTCCCTATTCAAATAAAATCTTCAATTCCCATTTGTAATTAGCACCTGAAGCCAGAACTTATTAGTAAATTACTGTATGGGCATGTTTGAGAAAGTTACTAAATTTCAGTTATTTTAATTTTTAGAATTTTTTTTTAACAAAATAAATTGTATTTTTTTTTTGGTTACAAGAGAGAAATAACATAAAACAAAACAAAGAAACCAACAACTAAGTGTACTAAACTAAAAACGCGGCACCAACGTGCCTACAGCATCTGCTAAAAGCAACGAGCTCATATCATCTGGGGCATATTTAAGACAATAAATAAAATTTGTAAAAAAAAAATCTTTTGAAAAAATATATTTTCATTCGTCGAAATATTTGAAAGTTACAAATTTTTTTCAGTTTTTTTTCTTTTAAAGCTAATTTATTGTGTAAAAGTAATTTTTTATACCTAAATAAAATTAAAATCTTAAAAATGTTTTAAAAACTTAATTAATCATAAATTTATAATAATTATAATTGATTGTAACTCTATTCAACTGTTAAAATAACCCAATTTCCATATTTATCTATCTGACCACATTCTACACATATCAAATTAATGATTTGCTGCATCATCACCATGTTTGTTTTTTTATTTTATTTTATTTTATTTTATAAAGATTATGTAAGTGATGACTTGCTTCATTAGGGCAACTTCAATGGAAGCAACTCATTTGAGTTGCTTCATGTATTGAAAAATGAAAAAAAAAATGTCCCTAATATGGCATGTCAACATTAAACAACTCAAACACAAATTTACTCCAATGCTAAGAAACTTTAAGAAATTCAACTTTTAGAATTTTTTTCTAATTATTTATGAACCAAATTTAAATTTATTAAAAAAGATAATTGCACTACAATGAAAAAAATAAATTATGAGAAAAAATACACAATAAGTAGATATTAAAAATAAAATAAAATAATAGTAAATACATAAATTTATACAAAATTAATTTTCATCATTATTATTTCTGAAATGTTTCCAAATATATTCATTAAGATCTGGTTGAAATATGGTAAGGAACGGTTGCTTGAAGAAACGGTTGCTTGAGGAAACAACTCTCTCTCTCCTTCAAGCAACTCATGTTGTCACGTCAGAGTCTTCTAAAACAAGAAACCGGGACTTGAGTTACTTTATGAGACAAGCAACTCTCATTGAAGTTGCTCTTATCACCATGCATGTTTTTCGGATAATCGATCGATGCTAAAACAGAAAGATTCTGTAAATGAGAAAAGTCTACGTGTTATTTGGATACATTCTTCAAATAATTATTTTTTATTTATTAAAATTATAATAACGATATCAAATATTTTATATATAAAGTTATGTGCATCAATATATATTATTCTAATTCTTTCGTCACTAAGTTAATCATAGTGTTTTTTTAATAAGTATTTATATGAGAAAAAATATATTTTATAAATTTGAATTAGTTTATATACTTCAATTTTGAAAAATGAAAATCTTTTACAAAAATCAAATTCGGTAAATTATTTTTAACTTATAAACAATTTTCATTTACCTTATTTTTATTTTTCCTATAATTAATTATCAAAAGAAAGTTAAATCTGAAATTTGGTGTACTTTTCTCTCAAGTATCATTAGAAAAAGAAAATGCAACCACCAATCCACCATGGATGTGAGATCGTGCTAGTTGGCTATTCAAAACATGAAAAAATAAATAAAGTGGATAGGGTCAAATCAAGAATTAGTAATGTTGACATGATATGATATATAATAACGTATAGGAAATACGTTAAGTAGCCGTTGCTCGTTGGAACTAGTTTGTGCATTGACCTCGCAACCCAAGTAAAGTCCCATTTTCGTCACCTAATCTACCTTCGCCCATAAGAAACAGACATTTTCATTAGACCATTTCCCACGCTCATCCACATCATGTTAACGTTGGGTTTGTAATGTAGCACACGAGTATTTGTCACTATACTTTATTTTACTATTTTTTTAATCCAATTAAAGGATTATACAGTAGAATTGATGTATAGAGTGATTCAATTGGTGATAAAACATTGAGTACTACATCCTCCGAAAAAAGATACAAAATACAGTCCGAATGTTTAAAATATTTATATTTTTTAATAAATTTATTATAAAATAATTATTTAATTTAATATTTTACAGTTTTAATTAATTTGTTAAGTATTCGGAACAAATTTCGGACTATCATTTCGGAGAATGTAGAATTTTTCTAAAATATTTGGTGAGTGTGAAATCAATTTAGAAAGCAACTAATTGTTGCTTCAGAAGATCACAAAGAGTTTAATTCACGGTATTCATGGTGTTACTATAAGATCATATATATATATATATATATATTTCTTCCATTATTAAAGTTTTATTTTGAAAATATAACAATCCGTTATGATCGATATAGTTCCTGAAATCATCAACTAGCAGTAAAATTATTCACATACTTAAAATTTTATTCACTCTACATGGATATATACACTATGACATATATATAAGTATAAGTGTGACTAAAAATAACTTTATAAAGATATATAGTATATGTACAATCATCTTGTATAAAGCAATATAAAATTCTAAGTTGATTAAACGCTACTACACAAATCATCAAAAGTAGTCTAAGACAAGATTGTACCGCCAAAATGATCATGCAATATCTACATGAAGCCCATTTCGACTAACCTTATCCTGCTCCTATAAAATACATTATCATCGCAGTCCAAACTATATGGAAAACATGCAAGGATAAATTAGATTTAAAAAATATACTTGTATAGGAAAGAACATCTATATTATTCACCAACATGTAAACCAACCAAAACACCTCATGGTTTGCAACACCCACAAAACAACACAACACCAATATGTTTGAAAGTTATACATGTATAGTGTGTTTGGATGAGGAGTTTTACAAATTCAAGGAATTTTAAATTCTTGGTATTTGAATTACTTTGATTTCAATTTCTATCATTCTTAAAATATTTTGTTTGGATGAATCAATTTAAATTTCTTAAATTTAAAATTGTTAGGTTGAATATGATAATTTGATTCCATCATAGTAAAATTGATTTTAAAAATATATTTATATGCTGAGATTTTTAAATTAAATTTTATAAAAATAAATATTAATCCATTTTTAAATATTTTATAATTTTAAAAATTAATATTAGATAATATTTAATAATTTTAAATCTAATATAAGTTAATATTTAATAATTTTAAAAATATTTTTGAATATCCAATAATTAAAAGAATGAAGAGATAAGATAAAATATATAGGTAAAATAAGAAAAATAAATATGAAGAATTTCAAATTCTCCCATTTTTCAGAAAATTTTAAATTCTACTATTTTAAAGAATTTTACCAATACTTAAATTTCAAATTTTTTTTATAAATTCCTCAATTAAACAAAATATTTCACCTTAAAAAATTTAAAATTCTTCAAATAAATAAATTATCCTATATAAATTCTTTACTCAAACACACCTTAAGCGTTAAAGATTAGTTAATATTTATGATCAGAAATCATCGACAAATGTGTAATACGTACGCGTTCTAAAGTTTTTTACATCAACTATGTCAATTAATAAAAGTATTGTATATAAGTAAGAGAAGATTCTGACCTCACATGTCTATTTTTTGTAAGATAAAATTGAATTTTAAATCCACACTTTATATCATATCAGAGTCTATCCTATGACCAAGTATATAAAGGTAAAAGTTATTCTCATTTTACAGGTAAAAACATGATATATATATTAAATTTTAGTTTGGATAAGGGAATTTAATTCACACCATAGGAAAAATTGATTTTAAAAATAAACTTCTATATATTAAATACAAATTTTTATCTTATTGAAAAATATTTTTAAAAACTTTTCTTCATTAAGGTTCTTTTAACTTCTTATCTAATTGAGTTTTTTTATTTATCATAACTATTTATGAATTAAATACTAATATTTTGAAATAAATTATCAATAAATAAAAATATTTTTTTACAATGTATATTATTTATCATAAATCTAAAATATAATTTATATATTTCATGCATCAATTGAACCATAGAAATCCTTATATACTCCTCTCTCTAGAGTCAACTAAACTCTAAAATCTACTTACTACGTTACAATACCCCCCAACAAATAGGAATTTTCGTCCCCGAAAATAGGCTTACCTGCAAAGAGGATTGGATATCGTTCCTTGAACTGACTCTCCACCTCCTAGCTCGCCTCACCAATAGTTGTATCCCAAAAAACCTTCACCAAGATGGTGGACTTGTCCCGAAGCTCCTTCAACTTGTGATCAACCACAACTACCGGTCTCTTCTCATAGGTCAAGTTCTCTCTAACTTGCACCTCATCCAATTCCACCTCGTGACTCGGGTCTTTGATGTACTTCCTCAACTTAAACGTGAAATACATCATGTAGGTTGGACAGAACTGGAGGCAACGCCAACTGATAAGCCACCGAACCTACACGATGAAGGATTTGGTAAGGACCAACGAATCTCGGTGTGAGCTTCTTGGCCCTTACAACCCTTCTTACTCCAGTAGTGGGTGTCACCTTGAGAAACACGTGTTCTCCCTCCTCAAACTCTAGAGGTCTCCTCCTCTTATCAGCATATGACTTCTGTCGACTCTGGGTAGCTCTCAACCTCTCCTGAATCTGTCTCACCATCTTACTAATCTAAAGAACTAACTCCGGACCAATCACTACTGACTCACCCTCTTGAAACTAACACAATGGAGTCCTACATCTTCTGCCATACAAAGCCTCAAAAGGCGTCATACCAATACTAGAATGACAACTATTGTTGTAGGTAAACTCCACTAGTGGTAACACTTCCTCCCAGCTACCTAGATGATCCAACACACAAACTCTCAGGAGATCCTCAAGTGAATGAATTTTTATCTCCGACTGACTATCTGTTTATGGATGATAAGTGGAGCTCAACCTCAACCTTTGTCCCCAACTCTTGATGCAGAGTCTGGCAACACCTAGAAGTAAACCTTGGATCTCGATCAGAGATAATACTGGAAGGCACACCATGCAACTGTACTATCTCTCTGATATACAACTGTGCAATCCTCTCCAAGGACCACCTCTTGTTGACAGGAAGAAAGTGCACACACTTTGTCAACTTATCAATAATCACCCAGATAACGTCACTGTTCTTAGCTGTCCTAGGTAACCCAACTACAAAGTCCATAGTGACACTATCTCACTTCCACTCTGGAATCTCCATCAACTGTAAAACCCCTCCAGGCCTCTGATGCTCAATCCTCGCTTTTTGACGAGTCAGACATGCTATCACAAACTCTGCTATCTCCCTCTTCATACTAGGCCACCAGAAACTTTTCTTGATGTCGTGATACATCTTAGTCATACGGGATGTATGCTAAGGCGACTACTATGCCCCTCCTCCAGAACAACTCTCCTCAATTTTGAATCCTGAGGTACACAAATCTGACCTCTAAATCTGAGAATCCCATCAGCACCAAGCTCAAAACTAGCTGCCCTCTCGGTACCAAGCAATCCTAAAATCCTCAACAACTCTAGATCCTATAATTGCTTAGTTCCCACCTGCCTCAAGAACTCATTAGTTATGGTAATCATACCACAACTAATGTGATCTTGAACAACCTCCACCTCTAGTCTCAAATCTCTGAATTCCTCAATCAATTCCAACTCCCTAATCATCATAGCCGATATGTGAATGAATTTCCTACTCAATGCATCTACTACCACATTCGTCTTTCCAGGATGATACATCAACTAGAAGTCAAAGTCCTTTAGGAATTTCATCCACCTCCTCTGCCTCATATTCAACTCCTTATGATCAAACAGGTATTTCAAACTCTTGTGATCACTGAACACACTAAACTGCGCACCATACAGATAGTGCCTCCACGACTTCAAGGCAAACACCACAACTCAAGCTCCAAATCATGAGTGGGATAGTTCCTCTCATGGGTCTTAAGTTTCCTCGAAGCATATGTCACTACTCTCCCTCCCTGCATCAACACACAACCCAACCCCTAGTGAGAAACATTACAGAACACATCAAAATGTTCACTAGTGTCAGGTAACACCAAAATCGGAGAAGTAGTCAACCGTCTCTTCAATTTCTGAAAACTCCGCTCACAAGCCTCCGTCCAAATGTAAGGCTAATCCATTCGGGTCATTTGAGTCAAAGGCATTACTATTCGAGAAAAACCCTCTATGAATCTCCGATAGTAGCCCCCTAACCCAACAAAACTCCTAATGTTCGTAACAGTCCTTAGACGCTCCCACTGAATCATAGCCTCTACCTTGGCCAAATCCACTGCAATCCCTTCTGCCAATATCACACGCCCCAAAAATTTCACCTCAGACAACCAAAACTCACACTTGGACAGTTTGGCATACAACTGCCTCTCTCTCATCACCACTAAAACCAACCTCAAATGCTCACGATGATCTTCCAAAGATCTAGAATATACCAATATATCATCAATGAAGACCACCACAAATCTATCCAAGAATGACCTAAAAATCGTGTTCATATAATCCATGAACATCACCGGAGCATTAGTGACACCGAAAGGCATCACTACATACTCATAGTGACCATACCTAGTCCTGAAAGCAGTCTTTGGTATATCACTCTCCTTCACCTTGATCTGATGATATACGGATCTCAAATCAATCTTCGATAACACTGAAACTCCCCTTAGTTGATCCATAAAATCATCAATCCTTGGAAGTGAATACTTATTCTTTATCGTCAACTTATTCAGTTGCCAATAATCTACACACAAACGAGCCCCTCCATCCTTCTTCTTCACTAACAATACCGGGACACCCCAAGGAGAAAAACTAGGCCTCACCATTTGTTTCTCCAACAAATCCTCAATTTATTTCTTTAGCTCTACCAACTTAGCTGGAGCCATCCTATAAGGAGCCACTGATACCTGTCTTGCACCTGATACCATATCAATACTGAACTCTATATCATGCATAGGTGGCAATCCCGTCATATCATCTGGGAACACCTCAGGAAACTCATTAACAATCTCAATCCTAGTGATGGCCCTCTCCGTCTCAACACTTAAAGCGACAAACAACATGAAGCACTCAACTCCATCTCTCATCAACTGCTTAGCCTGACCCGCTGACAACAACACCTCATCCTCCAACTGAGGAAATACCAACTCTCTCCGAGTATAATCTATAAGGCTATGATGGGCAGATAACCAATCCATCCCTAAGATTATGTCGATATCCATCATGAGTAACACAATCAAGTTCACTCGGAACCTCCTACCAAACACCTCTATCGGGCATCTCACACACATCTCCGACGTCACCACAAAAACTGAAGGCAGAGTAGACACAAACAAATTAACATGCAATGTAGATACCGATAAACCAAATCTCCTCACACAATCAATAGAAATAAAAGAATGTGTGGCACTAGAATCAAACAAGAATAAAACATCCTCACCTACTGCCTTCCCCTTCCCCTTCACCAAATCTGATGAAGTGGAAGCCTCTATACCTAGGGATGGCATAACATAACATAATATAATATAATATAATATAATATAATATAATATAATATAATATAATATAATATAATATAATATAATATAACGAGAAGTGATCTACTTATTTATAGAGTAAGTCTTGGTAAACATACATCAAGACATACGAATTTTGAATGTCTGGTTTGATTTTCAAAACAGTAAAAGAAGATAAAGAGATAAAAAAAATTATATAGGTAAGATACGAGAAAAAAATATATAAAAATTTTAATTCTTACTTTTTTATTTTTATAAATTCTAATATTTCAGAGAATTTCATTAATTTTTAAATTTTTCACGCAAATAAAATATTTCACTTCAAAATATTACATTCTAAAAAAATGGATTATTTCTTTAAAATTTTTCATTCAAACATACTATGACATTCTAAAAAAAATGAATTGTTTCCTTAAAAATTTTCATTCAAACATCATATTATATGACATACTCTCATGGCTTGCAGAAAATTTATGTCCCTTAAGTAATGGCTTGTAACAAGCATCAACATGCATGCTTCAACTTTTAATTTTAGGACTCGATCAAATACAATTTTTATCATGAAATGAAACATGTTTCATACGTATAGGTATATCCATCCATATACAGGTAATCACTAACCAGTAACCACCCCCGCTGACTGCGGTTTTGTCTATATAGGAAATTAAGAAGTAAGTAATAGACCACAAATGAAAGCCTAAGAAAGAGCTCTAAAATAATAACAATTTTGCACTAGTGTAGGTTGTAACTAATAAACAAACGTTTTTGCATAATTGAAAGTGGAAAATTAACAGAGACCATGGATGATAAATGATCTAAAGAATCCTAAAATATTAACTAATATCATTGACAAAACAATGCTGACCAAGTTAATCTTCAAATTTATTCAAGAGATTCCAATTGGTTAGTTGGATACGCCTATTAAACTTAATGTTCAATATATTTGACATAATTAAAAAGGACATCAACGGAGTATCTAATCCTAACCTAATCATTTTTTATTTTGATGTAAATACTCAGCATATTCAGCATCTAGCTAGCAGTCCACGAACTGTCTGTGCTAGTTTAGACAACATAAATACAAAATAAGTCACAGACGCAATACAATATAAATAAGAATTTGTTCCTAAGCATGTATATAGAATATAACCACATATACAAAATTAATTAATAAAAAACAAAATCTTTAATTAAAAATGTCTATATTCCTCATATATAGTTATTTGAAATTATTCTTACTCTATAAAGAACCATGAGTAAAAAACATGTGCAATTTATACCTATGGATAAGATACTAATACAAAAATAATTGAGGGGGTTATAATTACATCGGTGTAATTTTTATTAAGTATTATACAACTCAATAACTTTATATTAAATGTGAATTTTGTAAATCCAACCTTTAGATTGAAAGTTCATGTCACTTTATATGTGTATATCAAATTTTGTTAAAATCAAACAACAACTTGAAGGTAATCAAAGTGTTTATATTTTAGTTGTGAGACCCCATTTCTTTTCCGCTTCTCCTTTCTCTCCCTCACTTTCATAACTTCACTCTCTTATTCTCTTCCTTCCCCATTGGCATACTTTTCCCCTATTCTCTCTTCTGATTTTTTTCTTCTATTCCTTGCTCTCTCAAGGTGCTGAGTAGTGGTGTTGGAAGTTACCTGAGGCGCAAATTTCTTTTTCTTCTCCTTCTTCATCACTTTCTCCTTCCCGGAAGCTCGGAACTTCTCCTCCGAGGTAAGGGAAGTTAGATTTTTGCTGGATTGGTTGTAAATGAGTTTACAAACTCATGTGTGGTTGATTTTCAGTAGATGGATGGTTTGATTGAAGAAAAAATTCATTTTCGGGGTTTCGGGGTCATGGTGAAAATTTTGGAGTTTTTATTGATGGTTTCATGTTGAAAAAAGGACGATTTTTGAGGTGTTGGATGAAAATGTGGTGTTTTGGGTGGATTGCATGTGCTTGGAATGCAGGTTTTGGTGAAAATTTTCAAAGTTTGAGAGTTGTTGCTTGATAGGGCGCTGGACACAGTTTTTGGCGCCGGGCGCGTGACCATCAGAGAGCTCTATTGGGAAAGCCCGCCGGGCGCAAGGTTGTGTGTTCTGGGCGAGCTTAAGAATGGAAGCCCCTGGATGGCTCACGCCGAGCGTGGTTGGATCGCGCTGGGCGCGATATCAGTCAGGGACTCACCTTGTTGGGGTTTTGGTATGGCACCGGACGTGATTATGTCTCGTCGGGCGTGGAGACTCCTTGGGAGTCTCTGCCAAGGGGGCGCCGGGCACAATTGGTATTGGCCAGGCGTGAGACCTTGGGGAGGTCTTTGCCTTCCCTACGCTGAGCGCGGGTTCAGTACGCTGGACGCGTGAGACTCCTGAGAGTCTCTACCTTCGTTTGTGCTAGGCACAATTGGTATTGCGTCGGGCGCGTTTGAGCCTTGGAGCTCTCTAGTTGGTCCACGCCGGGCGTGAGTACTCCTGCGCCAGGTGCGAATGTGTTCTTTCTTTAATATGCTGATATATGCTGATATATGTTGGTATATGCTGATTTAAGCTGTTAATGATGAATGTTGTTGAGCTGAGTGATGATTGTGTTGTGCTGTGAGATGTTCATGCAGAATTATGATGTTTAAGCTATATTGTTGAAAAAGTTGAGTTGTGTCGTATGTTGTTAATGCTGCTATGTTGTGCTGTGCTGAATGCTGAATATAAATTGTTGTAGGCCGTAAGGCTGAGCTGTTGTAGGCCATAAGGCTGAGCTGTTGTAGGCCGTAAGGTTGAGCTGTTATAGGCCGTAAGGCTGAGCTGTTATAGGCCGTAAGGTTGAGCTGTTATAGGCTGTAAGACTGAGCTGTTGTAGGCCGTAAGGCTGAGCTGTTATAGGCCGTAAGGCTGAGCTGTTATAGGCCGTAAGGCTGAGCTGTTATAGGCCGTAAGGTTGAGCTGTTATAGGCTGTAAGGCTGAGCTATTGTAGGCCGTAAGGCTTAGCTATTGTAGGAGATCTCCGAGCTGATATGCGTGACAACGCATTGTTTGTTTAATGTTGTTTTTTCTTAATGATGTGAGTTGTATATGTGATGTGTTGTATGCTGATCTTGCTGAACTTAATGATGTGCTAATAAGTTGTAGCTGTTTATAATTTCTGTATTTATATATATATGTTGATTCTTTTCACTAGCTTACCCTTGTTGTTTCCATGTGGTTTGGACTGCAATGATCATACTGTGTATCAGAGCAGAGCACGGATAGGTTGGTGTATTGAGGCAGGTTTGCAGCTGGCAGATGGAGCTGATGTTTGTTATTTTTGGCTACTTAGTGTAGCTATTTTGATGTATTTTGTACATTGATTTGAGCCCCAAGCAAGACATATGTGTATATACTTTATTTTTATATATGTATGCTCTATTATGTAGGCATGGAAATCTAACCCGCCCCCGTGGATACCCGCCCGAACCCGCCCCGATTTGGATGGAGAAAACTCGTATTTATCGGGTTCGGGTTCGGATTTTCCCCGATTGATAAAATCGGGGGCGGGGGCGGGGATGTTAATACCCACCCCGCCCCCGTCCCCATACCCGCCC
>NC_033805.1:23784913-23803505 GCF_000340665.2 Cajanus cajan
TATATTGTTTGTGAGAGAAAAAACATATATATTTTTCTCACAGATATATTGTTATATATATATATATATATATATATATATATATATATCATGGTACATATATTTGGGAAATGTGAATATATTAATCTTAAATATTTAGTGGTTCTACTACTAATAATTAATTTCATTAGATATAAAACTATGACAGTTCGTTACAAAATTAGTAATTAGTTTAAAATAACTACATGCTAGTTAACATGTTTAATGTTAGTGATGGATTAAATTTTTTTAAAAAAATACTATAATGTTTACATTTATTTAAAAAATTATTTTATTTTTCCATGATATTTTCTCATTTTTTTAATATAAGATTAAAATTTGTTGATAGCGGTAGATGCTAAAGTCAAACTCTTCTTATTAACAGTTTTTTTTTCATGCATATAAATCAATAATTGACCAACTCAATATTACACGCTTAATTGATTCGATCCTCTTCTACTCAATGGGATACTAAATTTTTATTATGAAAGAAAGGCCAGAGATAAACAGATATTTTTAATGAATAATGAGATATGCAAATACATGACTATATATTTTAAGTAATATTAAAAGGAACGTGGTTGTTTAGTTATTCGATTTAATAAAATTCTTTAATATCACAAAATCAGGTCATATCTGCCATGAAATACTTGCATGACAAAGTTTATTCCACGAATCCGATTGACATTGTGTAATATCGTTGATACAAAACTAAAAGAAATAAACATGATAAGACAACGAATTAAAGTTCGATAAGATTTGTCTGAATATTGTTTTCATTTTTTGTGTTTGAAAAGAATATTAATGATCAGCCAGATAGAGTTGAGTTTTAAACAAATATGTTGTGTGAATTGTGATACATACATTATATTGATATTTTATGATCTTTTTTATTGTAATAAATACAATGGTGACAATGAAGTTTAAACCTTAAATCTTCATGCTAACTCTTCATCCCCACTAGGCTGTTTCTAACTGGTTCGCCAGTTTTTGTGTTGAAAATAAGCAATTAACTTAAAATATAATAATAAAAAATGAATATAGATTATTTTTTATAAATAATGTATTTTCTATTTAAATTAGATTGGACTACTATAAGAAATAAGTAATTAATTAAAATGAAAAAATAGATATTGAATGATTTTATTTATTTATAAATTGTAGATACTTTTTTTTAGTGACAAATTGATTTGTTTGAGTTAGACAATATCACCATCATTATCACTGTGAATAATAATTTTTTTAAAAAAATATTAATAAAATTGTATAATGTTTGAATCTAAGATCATTACATTAGGATAACTTCACGTCTGTCGATATATGTGTTAAGTGATTTTAATTAGAAAAGTTTATGATTCCAAAGTTAGAAGAAGAAAAAAATCAAAATAAAAGAGAAAAAAATTATGTGAAGTGGTATGTTGTGATGAGAAGAAAGAAATTGGAAGAAATGAAAAGCGTAAAAATGTTTTTTACTCTGTTGGGATTTTTGAAAAATGTTACTCAAATAAAACTTATGACAAGTGGCAACTTGTCGGTTTGGTAAAAAAAAAATCCTCAAAATTAAGGGTTTGGTTTTATTTCATAGAAAGAACAATAGAATATTAGAATGTAGCTGGTGAACCCGTGAAAGTTAAGATTTAGGTTGGCTTCCTTAGCTTTTAAGTACTTTGTTCATTGTTACGGAAGAGAGAAAAAGTAATTCTCTTTTTAATAAGCAAGAGACCAAAAAGTAAGAAAAATGTATTTGTAGGTAGGGTCTATATATTTGTTTGAAGGCTTGTAGGGGTGGTATTAACTATTTGATGTTATGTGTTTTATACAATTTTTATTTATAAGGGGAGTCGTACTTCTTGAGATTAAAAAAGAAACTTAGAAGCTTTTAAAATCAAAGTTGATTTTTATTAAGAGAATCAAATTTAATTAGTTGAAAATTATATATGTTTAAGTAATTCTTTAGACCATAGTTAAAAAAAATTAAATAAGTTGAACTTAATTTTGTAAATCAATTTAAAAAAAAAAAAACTATCTTCTAACTTTTAATTTAACTAATTTTATTTGTAATTCATATTCAACAAAACGAAAATAAAGTTTAATAAATATATAACCATTATATTTGAGATTGTTTTGATAAATATATAAACACCATATTTGAGATTGACTAATTACAAATTTCAAACATATAACCAAATTGTTATAAGTTATAATTTCTTGTCCTAATTTATGTTTTACTAATTAAAAAATTATATTTATTGTACGTTTGAATCTCTTTAATTAAGTATAAGGAGGACTTTCATTCCTTCGGATTACTTCATTTCTTGTTGCAACAGAAAACAGAAAACTTGAATTTTAGTATAACTATGTGAAAAAAAAAAAGAAGAAGAATTTATACTATTAAATAAACACTATATGTTATTTTGATGTATGTATTTTATTAACTTTTTTATATACACATTCTGTTAATTATTTTATCTCTTAAATTTCAAAACACTTTTTTTTCCTCATACTTATTTTATTTAGTTTTTTTTTCTACTTCTTTATATTTTTCAAAAATTTTACACCCTCTAAAAAATTACTCAAAAAATACTCATATTCTAATTATTAATAACTCGCATATATTTAATTTTAATTATTTTATCATTTATTTTATTCTTATTTAAAAAAAATGAAACCATGAAGTAATTATTTACGTCTATAATAAATTATAATATCTACACTATTATTAATAAGGAAGATATGTGTTTCTATATACATATTTTATTAATCATTTTTCACATTAATTTTCAAAACACTTTTGTTTTCTCCTACTTATTTTATTTAGTTTTTTTCCTCCACTTCTTTGTAAGTTTATTTTTCAAACTTTTTACACCCTCTAATTCTTTAAAAAAATTATTCGAATATATTCACACTTCTATTTATTAACAACTCATATATATATATATATATATATATGTGTGTGTGTGTATATATATATATATATAGAGAGAGAGAGATATTGTATAATAGAGTTTTATTTTTAAAACAAAATACGCATAACAAAAATACACAGAAATTTGGGTTGAGTTTGATGAATTGTTTATATTAATGTATTCGAAAACAAAAATATTTTCATCTAATCCCAATTTGCTATAACACAAAATTAAATATATTTTTAGTCTTTCAATAAGTTTGAATTCATGAACCTTTACATTTTTTTATTTTTAATTTTTAATTTTTTTCTTCTAATAACATTTTTATCCCTGACAAAAAAATGTTCGTGGAAAAAAACTTTATTGAAAAAATCAAATAAAATTTATTTAAAAACTAAAAATAAAAATTAACAATAGATATTTAAGAATTAAAAATATATTTTATCCTATTACACGGTATATTTGGTTTTCTTTGTCTTTTCACCGGAGTACATTTAAATAGAGATGAAAATTAAATTACTGATACGTTTTTATATAACAACTTCTTTTTAAGACAATGACTTCGTTAATTGAGTAGTTTAAACCATGATTAAATAAGTTTGGTCCGAATAAATAGTGTGCTATTTTTATTCTAGTCCGAATAAAATTTTAAAAATATCACTGATTCTTACGATTTCTTTCCAGTTAACTTTAGTATTGATGAAAAAGATTCTAGAAAATTATGATTATTTTTTATTTTAATCTCTACATTTTTAGAGATTATATTAAAATAAATATAATTTTATAAAAATTAAAAGTGATAAAAAAAATTATTAACGACAAAGCCATAAATATAGAATTAAAAATGTTTATAAAATTTATAAGTATTAGAATTTACAATGACAAGGACTAGGGGTGGACAAAACGAACTGAACTGAACTTATAAAAACTATACTGAACTTAAAAATAGTTCACATGAACTGAACTAAACTAAACATTAGTTCAGACGAACTGAACTGAACTATTCTTTTGTGTCATTGAACTGAACTGAACTGAACTATATTATAAAAACTTGAACTGAACTACAATTTAAACTGTACTAAACTATTATTATATTTTGAATTGAACAATTTTGACTCATTGATCTATCAAAATAGGACACATTTGCCAACTTTACTTTATTTTCCATTTTATTTAAATTTTTCAAAGGAAAAAAATATAAAATTAAGTCAAACAAACTCAGTGAATTTTAAGCTTAAAAATAAGTAGTTCAACATAGTTCAATTGATCCGTTAAGTTCGACAAAATTGATACAATTTTTTTCAGATAATTTTTTTTAAGTTTTGATTATTAGACTATCGAGCTAATCTATTAAGACATAACATGTTAAACACATTTAATTTTTATTCTTTTATAAAAATAGTTCAATTTTTATAATTCAGTTCAGTTTTTATAGTTCAGTACAGTTTAACTTTACAACAGTTCAGTTCAGTTCAGTTTTTTTTAAAACAGTTTAGTTCAGTTTTTTTACAAACAGTTCAGTTTTTTATAGTACAGTTCACCACCAGTTCACTCCAGTTCAGTTTAGTTTTTTTTGCCCACCCCTAACAAGGACAGAGTATTTTAGCAGTCAAAGACATATGGAACCCTTAAAAATAGAATCCTTATCCTCTAAAAAAAAAAAGAATTTTAATCGAAGGAGAGTGAGGTTGTGGGCCATTTGATACGGAATGATATTATAAAATTACGTAGGAATTAGTTGTAGTTTGATTTTGGTTGACTTACTTGTTGAAGGAGAAGAAGAGAAGAGGGTGAAAGCGTGAGTGATATACATGGAATTGATTTATGAATTGGAAGGATGTGAATCCCGGAATTAATGGTAATGGTGCCTCTGCCTAGTGCCTACACATATTCGGGCGATGTTGACAAAGAATCTATCCGGTTGATAGAATCACGTTACAGGTAAATAAAGGGCCATTACAAAATAAGTAAAAAAAAAATAAAAATGAAAGAAGGTTGGCAGGGCAGGGAAAAGACGCGGTGCGGCGCGGATGGAGGCTTACCGTGGGCAAGCGACTTGTGTTGCAGCGTCGGAGGGAACCAAGGGTCCATGATGGGCCATGAGGAGGGAGTTGTAGATCTGGATGATCATCTTGTCGTCGTACTCCTTGGGTGGGGCCCGGGTGAAGGCAGCGAAGGAGGTGTCGGCGGCTGAGAGGGCACCGCCGAAGGCCGAAGCTGAGGAGGCAGTGACCGTCATGACGCGGGAGTTGGCGAGGCCCAGCATCATCCTGACGTAGGCGTCACGCACCCATAACAGGGCCTTCTTTGGGGAGGGGATTTTTCTGATTCGGATCTTGGGTGCGAGCCTGATCCTCCACCTCCAGAAGCGGGCCTTACCGGTTCGGGCGCTTCCGAGCTCCACCCGGTTCCTCCTTCTCCGGGTGGGCCCGTTAAGCCTCTCGTAGCCTCTTCTCCTCCAGTACTTTTTTACACCCCTGCAGACAGTGGCGGTGATGCCCTCCATGGTGGTTGGGCCTGAGAGATGAAATGAAATGGGGTAGGGGTGGGTGAGAAGGGGTTTAATTAAGTTAGGCGCATCGCATGCAGACGAAATTAGAAATCACACATGGGCATGGAAGCCACCTGCTATCTACACTCTTATTCTTATTTAATTATAATACTATGCTTACTATATATTAATATTGTCATAGAAAATATATGCATAGGAGGTGAGGCACTGCTGGTGCATTTAATGCGACAGCCTACTCTGGTAGCTGCGTTTAACATGCACCTCACTCTCCCTAATTAATATACTTCGTTGCACGTCCCAAGGTTTCCAATTCTTTTTCTACCAATTTTGCCCCTTCTCCCTTCTATGTACGAGTTTGGTTTAGTGTTTTATATATACGTTGTAACAAATTTTCACGTTCAAATCTCGTATTTATACAAAAAAAAATAAAAAAATAAGGAGTTACTTCTACTATACATAAAGAATCACGTTACAAAATTCAAAAAAAAAAATATATTAAATCTAATTATTCAATAATTTCATTTTATAAATTATTAGAATTCGATTCTTTAGTGATAATAACTATAATTCTTAACGTAGAAGTAATAAATAATAAAATTTATATAGTAATAGATAATTATTAAAAATATATGCGATTAAATTGTGTGTTTTGGTGATTTGGGATATGTCTCAAAATTTTGTATTTTTTGTTGTGTGTTTTTGATACATTGTTGAATGCTACTTAGGGCATGTTGAACGTCATCAGGATTGAGAGCAAAGTTTGTTCTCGGGATTTATCACGTTGAGTGTGGAATGACCTTTTTCAGGCATAAAAACTCTAGGGTTTCCTTGTGATTAGGGATGACAATGGGGTCTCATGGGGGCGGGTAATAGTAAACCCGTCCCCCACCCTGCGAGATGAAAATTGGTCTCATACCCATCCCATATCTGTGCAGGTATCCATGAATTTCTTGAATACCCACGGATATCCATGAATATTTATAAATTTTTTAAGAAATTAAAAAAATTATATTAGAAATAATTTTAAGTTTATATTTAATGTCATTGAAATATTAAAAATAAAAATTCAATGTTAATTTTGAACTTGTATTTAATGTTAAATTTGTTGAAATAATAATAAAAATGCAAGATAATCAATAACTTAAAATACATCAATCTCACAAGTAAAAGTGTCATATCAGAAAGTTACAATAATTCAATCTCATAATTCCAAGCGAAAGTAAACAACTTAAAATACATAAATCTTATTGTGATGACCAATGTATGGGCTGTGCGGCTATGAAAAGAAAATAAGATGAGAGAGTGTAGTTTTAGGGTTATGTGGTACAAGGATAATTAGGATATTTAAGAAATATTATTAAACGGGTACCCGCAGGTATGGATATCATCATACCCGCCCCGCCCCGTTTATAAATGGGTAAAAAATTATCCGTCCCCATTATCCGCGGGTACCCAATTAGCCTATCCATTTATTATCCGTAGCGGATTTTACCCACAGATACCCGCGTGTGCAGATATTTTTGTCATCCCTACTTGTGATGCTTTACTTCCATCGAGCGTGAGCTGACTCTCGCTGGACATGGACATTCTAGAGAGCTTTTGGTGGTGTTCTCGTTGAGCATAAACTCGGTCACGTTGGGCACAATTTAGACAAAGGCTACTGTGGTCCTTTGGAGGACTCGTGTTGGGCATGGGGCGTGTGCCGCTAAGTGTCATTCTACTTGCAATTCTTATATTGTTCTACTATTTGATCCTATGTTGCAACTCTTGTAATGTGATGTTAATGTAATATGAATTGACATTGAGATATGAACATATGACTATGTATGAGAAGTAATGTGATATGAGGAAAATGTTAAATGTAAAACTATGAGGTCGTGTGAATATAATGCATTGAGTTTGATTGACATGCATCATATGCATAAAAATATTTTTGAAAGGGTACAATATGGAATATACCGCTAGTGAAGGTCCTTTTTGTAAAAGCTTGGGAACCAATCTTAGGGATAACTCAATTTGGAAGTCTCAATCCTACCCTCATGAGCATGAAATATATCTTGTGTGAATTAACTATCTTAACCAAACCCTAGTAGTATGTCCTTCTAGTGATTGTAAAGTGAATGTAATGCATTGAATTTGATTGACATGCATCATATGTATAAAAATATTTTTAAAAGGATACGATATAAAATACACTATTAGGGAAGGTCCCTTGTGTAAAAGCTTGGGAACCAACCTTAGGATAACTTGGTTTGGAAGTCCTAGTCATATCCTCATGAGCATGTGATGTATCTTGTATGACTTAACTATCTTGACTAGACCTTGGTAACATGTCCTTCTAGTGAGAGTGTACAAAGAGTGTGATCTGACATGTATTCCTAAACCACTCTAGTGTGTTGCTAGTGGCAATGCACAAGTGATGTTTTACTGACGTCACATGCATGATAACATGTAGCCTGTATCCATTGCATATGCATTATGATCTTATTTGTTGTTGCTTATTATGCTATGAATGAGTTAAACATGATGAGGTGTAACAAGATATGTTAGATCTTATTACATGTGTTGTTTCTGTTTGGCTAGTCGTTTTGCATTCCTGCATCGTGAGTCAAAGTGAGATGTTTCTCACTCCCTTTTCTTTTGTATTGTTTTCTTGTGGCTGTTACAAGTAATCATGAATATGATGCTAAGGATATTAATGATGAGGCCTAGACCTCAATGTTGAGTTTTGCTCTGATAGAACACATGACACCAAGGAATTAATTATAATTAATTAAGATTTGATTCATGCTATTTAATTTGAGTAGTTTGATTTTTATTTTCATTGTAATTTATTATTTATGTTAAATCTAATTTATGTTAAAATATGATTATTTCTATTTGTTTAAGTTTTGAATTTGAGGCTATTCAATTATTTAATATATTATATATTATGATATGTGGTATAGAAGGTGTCACATGTAAAATTATAAAAATTAAATTTATTTAATAATTTTTTTAAAATGTATAAAAATAATTATATGTGCTTATATATAAGCTCCATATATAAGTTGAAATAATAATTAAGGTGATTGTGAGTTTTTCCAAACAAAAGTTTAGAAGTATTTTTTTTATTAGCCAAATGTTAGTAATCAGTTGTATGTTAGTGAGAGGATCTAAATTTATTTAATTTTATGACTTTAGTCTTATGTCTTTTTTTCCAAAATATCAAACTACCTTATAACTTTAAAAATATTTTTAAAAGTTTTTCTATTAAAAGAGAAGAACTCTCATAAAAGCATATAAACTTATATCTACATGGAATTTTTTTTGAAAAATATATTAAGATCTAAATAACAAATTAAATTATTAAAATATTAAATAAAGTTTGATTTTTATATAATATGCTAGTTTATTATTAAATTTTATGGAATAATTTTCTATTAAATATTTTGACTTGTATTTTAGTATTAAATAATTTGAAGCGTTAAAAAAAATAAACAACATCGCAACAAATGCTTGTGTTAAACAAAATTTTCAACTAATAAAAAATTCCTTCCATTAGAATTACAATATTCCCACATATTAAAATTTGGGTGGTAAGTTCATGGTACGAGTAAAATTGTAATTTTGTTTAACAAATATGTGAACAGAAAATTTTCACAGATTAAATTGAATGAGAAAAAGTGTAATTAAGTTTTTTTTATTAATTTATTTTTTATTTATGAGGCTTGAAGATGGTATTATTTGGGGCTTGTTTTTAATCAATTTTGTCATCATTAGTTTTTAGGATTGATTTAAAGTAATTAAAAATGAAAATCATACAACGACATATTGAATGGATCAACTTGGTGAAAGCTTGTTCACGAGTGTATAATTCTATTAATTATTAAGAGAGAGAATTGTGTAGTTTATAATAATTATCTCTGGTTTGTTTTCTGTAATTTTTTTTTTAATAAAACATACATGTGATTTTTACCAATTTTTTAAAAATATTTTATATAATAAAATTTATTTATAAATATAATTTTATTATACCAATAAAAAATAATTGTTAATTACTTGAAATGAGATTTAGAGACCGACATTAATAAAAGAAAAGTTAATTGGCTCTGAGGGACATGGTGGGGTTTTTTCATGCCCGTAGATCGTAGTTTTGGGCATTTTGGGCCCTCTTTAACACAAAATTAATAAAATGATAAATGATAATGACATATTGTTCTAAAACTCCTCGATCTACCTTCTTCAAGAAAAATAAATCATGCTTTTGTTTTGTTACGGTAAGATAAGAACAGTGTGATTCCAGAATGGACCACCAGAGCGAGGTGGGGTAGCATTAAAGTTTAATTTGACTTCTAACAACAAAAGAGTATTAACTAAGAGATAATTGTCGCCTGCAATATTGGTAACGACAGTAATTAATTAAAAACTTTAATTTATCAAGAAAAAGCGTATGAATAATTTTTATTTATATTATTTCAACAAATTTTCATTAAAAATAATTAATATTTGACGTATAAATCGATGATTTACAAATTTATTTTATGCTTAGCTAGTTAGCTCTAACTTTTTTTATTTGAAATAATTGGGGGAATAAGAGATAAACTGTTCACCGTTGAGAGAAATTCTATGGTACCTATCTTATTTGAGAAGGTACCAGTACAGTTTTTTATATTTTATATTTTTAATAATTTATTTAAATAATATTTATAATATTTTATTCTTTCAATTTTTAAATCATTTAGTTATTTTATTTTTATTTTATATATTTTAATTTATTTGTAATAATATTATTATACATTTAAATAGTTTAATTTTAATAATTTTAATAATTTTTTAATTATATTTTTATCTTTTCACTTAAATTTTTTGAATTTCTATATTTTAATTTTAATAATTTTTTAAGTATATTTTTTGTCTATTTGTCTTAAATTTTTGAATTTCTATATTATAATTTTAATAACTTTTTATTTTTACTATTTTTTATTTTTAATGTTTTATAATATTATTGAAATCTTATAATTTTAATTTCTATAATTTTATCTTACTTTTTATTTTATAAGTATAATTTAAATTATTCATTTTATAATTAATTTTTTTAAAATCTTTTATGAGTTTATAAAAATGTATTGAAACCCTCGATCTTTGAGGGTACCGAAGCAACTCCCTTAATTTAATCGTATTTAAAATTTAAGATATAATACGTGGCAGTTGGTATTACAGAAAGGTTGATGAGACGAGATAAATGAAAAAAACAACAGAAACCGGAAAGGATTTGAAATTTTATGTTGTTTTTATTATGGGACGACATTGTTGTTGCTTGCATCTTTCGTCATTGATTGTGTTGAAGCGCATGGATTGGTTATTTTTCAGGTAGCTTAACATCAATTCGATCAATAATTTCCAGTTCTGTTCACGACGTTAGGTATAAATTATATAGGTACGTCTACAATTGGATCAACGTCAACGACTACATTTAGAGAGGTTGGAGTGATAGCTAAGTGACTAATGAAAATCATACGTACACATTAATTCTTTTTTACTATCTTGCATTAGTATTTGTGATTTTGTTTTTATTATCTTATATGTAAAATTAATAAGAGAAAATTGCAATGCTCCTTCACGGTGTTTCATAGGGAGAAAGGAAATAAAAAATTGAAAAAAAAAACGTGTAAAGAAAAAGCGAAGAGAAGAAAAATATGTGAAAAAATTAAAATAATATTATTTAGTCTTAAATAAATAAATAAGGATTGTTTTTATTATTTATTAGACTTAATTGTATTTTTAGTCTCAATATAATATTTAATTTATAATTTTGACCCTTTAATTTTTAAACTTGAAATTTTAGTCTTTCGATTTTATAAAATTTATAATTTTGGTTCTACCGTTAAATACTTATTCGTTTATGGTTATAATTGTAACACTGCATATTCTATTAATTGTTGATTTTTATAAATTATATGTTGTGATGATTGTTGTTTTATTATTGGAAAACTATGAAATTTAAGAATTTTCATGACTTTAGGAGTTTCTTTAGGCAAAAGTCAAATTTAACCAATAGGGATAAGATATATAAGTTTTTCTTAAGAAGTGAACTTCAAAAGTTTAATTTCTTAAAAAACTCATAGAGAAGTTAAAGAAAGGAACTCTGGAATTCTGAAATTTTTATTCCTTCTTTCTATCCTTCTCGAGAGTGTAGAAGTTCTTTGTTGAGTAGCGAAATGGTGATCCAAAGCCCATATAACTGAGAATCAAACAATGGTAGTTCTATTCGGAGTCTTTGAAGCTCATTTTCTTTCTTCCTTCTTCCTTTTTTTTGTTTGATTTTAAGGTAATGGAAGTTAGAACTTTGTTTCTTATTGGATTTGTGGTTGTATGAATGATTTGTATGTTGAAATATGTATCTAGTGTATTTGGAGTTTTCTTGAACTTGTTAAGAAAAAAGAGTGATTTTAAGAATTTGTTTCTACATGTTGAAGTTCTTTATGGATATGGACTATTAGTAATGTATATATGTTGTTTAGTACCTTGCATGTTGAATTTCCTAAGTTTTAGGTGCGAATGAGCTAAATTTGTGATTTTGCCAAGTGCAAAAATCACCATCGTGTTAGGTGAAACTTTAAGTCGCTAGGCATGATGCAGACCAAAGGTTCTTTGCCTCACTGACATTGAGCGCCAGATTGGTAGCGTCGGGCGTGAGTTTGAGGAGAGCTCTTTGACTTAGTCATGTCAGGCGTGGGTTGAATGATGTTGAGCATGAATGCCTTTGGTGGTCTTTGACTTGGTGACGCTGAGCCCTTGTTGAATGGTGTTAGGCCTAATCAAGATAGGAGCTATTTGTCTAAACATGTTTGATGCTAGTGTGGTGACGTTGGATGTTTGTTAGGTAAAGACATTCTGCTAGAAATGAGATTGAGCGTGGATTTAGCCATAACAAGTGAGATTGTCCCAAGGGATCTCTCCCTCATTCACATTGGGTGCTAGTAGATTGACATTTAACATAGGTGAGCTAGAGGCTCTCTATCCCAATGATGTCGAGTGCGAGAAGAATGGTGTTAGGTGTGAGTTGCCTAATGGAAATGTGTTGTTTATTTGACTAAATGTCGAATATGGTGTGAGCAAGTTAAGTTGATTACATATTGTACGTTGTTATATGTTGCTAGTTCTTTATACATTGATATGGGATAATGTATATTGATGATTAAACTATTGACTTGTTGAGGTGATGATGTTGAGAATGCTTAAGACATTAAGTTATGTTGTGTTGATTGACTTAAGATTAGAGGAAATAGTATTTTAAAAAGTGGGATGTTCCATAGGGAGGATATTGTTGTGGTGCTCTATGAGCCTAGTTGTTGAAAACCCTTCTTGAGAAGTTGACTCTTGAAGTGGATGCGGTATGAGGGCAAAGTCAAGTCATACCATCTACAAGTGACCATAATATAAGGGTCAAGTTGAGCTATTTTAATTATAAGTAACTAATGTTAATTCGTATGGGGGTTAGGTCGAGCCATACGTGTACAAAGTGACCAAATTGAGTAAGGTACAATGTTGAGAGCCAAAATCCTTAACTAAGTACAAGAAAGGACATAATATTTGGAAGATAAGGGACACCCTGTCTCACCAACACCTGGTGCACGACGTGGGTTAGGTAGAGACCCTTGGGACCTCATGCCTAGCGTGGCCATAATCCATGGCCAACCTCATGCTAACCTAAGACAATTATCTTTCCTCATGTCCAGCGTCTTCAACCCACGTTCAATGTCAGTTCAACTTGAGGCAATTTTGTCTCTTCATGTTCAGTGTCGCCAATCCTGAGCTTGACATGATGAAGGTAGAACCCCCAGTTGAAGTCATGCTCGACGCCAATGAAGGTGTGCTCAGTATGGCATCAGTTCTACACATATGCAGAGCTTGAAAATCACTCTTTCCAAACCAAAAGTTCCCAACATACACTGCACAAAAATAACATTCATAAATCTCAAACAACTAGAAAACAACTTTATTTACCACATGCATCCACCTTAAGGCAAGAATCATCCAAAAGATACTCATGCATCACCCAAAACCAAAATCCTCCAACATTGCACTACTTCTTCTACTCAATCGTCACAACTAACAATGGGGAAAATCAAACAACAACTAATCATCATGCAACTTACATAAACCACTTAATGTACAACAAAATTCCACAACTTCTTTTACCTCTTGGAGGCTAAATCAACAAGAGGAAGAGAAGGGTTAACTCCGAACAATACTGAGATGAGATTTTCAACCCCATAAGCTTCGATCTCCAAGCTTAGGTACCTCGAATCAATTACAAGAAGAAAGTAAGGGAGAGTTCTTAGCTAGAAGAAGAAAAGGGTTTGGGACACTTAGAGAAACTCTCACTAACTTTTCACTAGGTTTTCTTGAAATTGGAACTTATGAGGTTTCGGTTTTAAGAAAACCTTAAGTAACTTTCCTAAGCTAACCCAACCTAACCAAGCTCACCACTCAACACACACCACACAACTTAAAACCATAATGTTATAGTAATTCATCTTAAACCTTTAAAAGGTTAATGGTTGACTCTAATTTTATATAAAGTTGTGCTTTACTCTAATCTAAACTTTGTATTACTAAAAAAAATACCAAATAGTGATGAATAATACATTTCACAATCTTCTTTTGCCTTTTAAGTCACTTTCACAATTTCATCCCACACAAAAAAAATTAGAGTTAGAGATACAAATGTTACACTTATCTCCTATAATACTGTGAATTTAATTATTGTTTATTTAATTTTATCAAGTAAATGATTTATGTTGATATGTTGTTTCAATGTTTTAAAAACTTTAAGGATTAAGGAATCCTTATTAATTTAGTTATGGGAGAGTTGTTTTGAGTTAAGGTCAAAGTTGACCATGTTTATGGGAAAGTATATGAGGTTTTCATAAGACTTAAACTTCATAAATTCATTTCTTAAGAATTATAAAAAGATATTTTAAAGAGATAGGTTCTAGAACAAATGTAGATCGCTCTTCCACAGAATTGCTCTAATCCTTCTTCGAAGCTTAGATTATAGAAGTTGAATTGTAATTCGAAGCTTGGAGTATGAAGAATCAAGCTTGGTGTTGTCATACAATGTGAACTCGGGAGGTCTCATTCTTCACCGTTCTTCTTCTTTTACCTTATCTCATGGAGAATCGAGGTAAAATGAGCTTGTAGTTAAATCTTATATGATGCATGAATTGATTTTGTTGTATTGATTCATGATTTGGATGGTATTAATGTTAATTTGAAGGGGAAAAACCTTAATGTCCTTTATTTTGGGAGCTTCTTGCTTGAGAAAGAAAAAATTGATTATTCTTGAGCTTATATGGTTACATGTAGTTTTTTTATTGAAATATGAGTTGTTTAAAGTGTTTATATGCTAATTTTGAAATTGTGTTAAATTGGAAACTCGAGGAAACCAAATTAAAATTCTACTAAGTGTAGAATTTGCCTTCACATCGAGTGCAACTTCATTGCATCGGGCATGAATGAACCATAAGCTCTTTGTGTCAATGACGCTAAGCATGGGATGATTGACACTAGACATGAGTGAGTCAGATACTTTTTACTTCATTAACGTTGAATATGGGATCAATGGTATCGAGTATGAATTACACAAAGACTCTTTGTCTCATTTTCGCTAGGTGTAAGAGGATTAGCATCACATGTGAGCGAGTTAGAGACTTTCTGCCTCATTAATGTCAGGTGTGATATAAGTGGTGTTAAGCGTGAATGTTGGGCGCAAGTCAATCATGTTGAACACGAGTATGTTGAATGAATATATTGTTTTGTGTTGTGTGGTGAATGCTTGAGATGTATTTTGTTGTATAGTATTGTGCTGTGATATGTATAAGAAATGTTATAGTGTTGAATTATGTTGATAAGATGCATGTAGTTGTGCTATGTTGTGAACTTAGGATTAGAGGAATTGTTATTTTAAAAGTTGAAATATCCAATTATGTGTATATGTGTGGTAGTGCTTTGAGAGTCCAATTGTTGAAAATCCTTCTTGAATATAGTTGTCTCTTGAAGTAGAGTGATGAGTTTCCTCTAAGTCTTTAATTGATATTGTATGGGGCCAGGTCAATCATACTTGTTTAGAAATGGCCAATTGAGAAGGGTATGAATTCAAGGGATAAAATCGTTAACTGATTACAGGAAAAGTGCATGGTATCACGAGGATACATTGGTGATTTGATTAATGCATGTCAATATTGTGGCAAGCTTATACCCAAATTATACTATACCTGAAAACAAGTACTGAACTTTCCTAGTTTAAGTGACAAAATGGAAGGAATCATGTTGTGTTGTGGATTGGTATTCAAATTTGTTGTTAATCTAGCAATCCAAAAAAATTGTGTTGTTAAATTGGTTTGATAGGATCATTCTACTTAGAATGCTCACCTGCGTTGTAATAGATCTCTTAGTTGAAATGCATGACGACACATTGTGTTGCCATATGTTGCAATGTTGTTTAAGTTGTTATATTACTAAGTTATACGGTGTTGTGTTGTTGATATATTGTTTTTTAGAAGTTATGTTGCTCTTATACTAAGATGATATGTAACAAAAAATAAAAATTGCTAAGTTGGTATTTTCGTTAGTTGTATAGTTTTGTTGTAAGTTGAGATGTTGACATGTTGTTTAGTTGAGAAATCATGTTAATATGATTGTTCTGTGTTGATAAACTGGGTCTTGGATTGATATTATGTTGTGTTGATTGAGCTATTTTGTAGTTAGCATTATTTGCTTCTATATTATGTTATTTTCTTGTTTACAAACTTATCCTTGCATTTTCTTATTGTTGGACTATAATGATCATATTATTATAGGAGCATGACAGGATAAGGCAATAGGACGAGCAGGATTTTGGGTGTCGTGCTAGAGATGACAATGTTTTTGTTGAGTTGTTATGATATAACATTGGTATTTAGAGATGTTTAATTAATACTAGGTCTTTATGTTCTTTTCGTACTTTATGCTAGATGTATATTTGTATATATGTACATGATTTTATTATCACCATATAAACAACTTTATGTTTTCAAGTCAAAGTGGCAAGAACTATTTTTTTTTAAACCAATATATATATATATATATATATATATATATGAACTGAAGATATGAAGTAAAAGTCAAATTATTGATTTTTTTTTTCCAAAATGAGAAAGACTTTAAAATATACAAATTATATATATATATATGTTGCACGAGTGTCCAAACATTCCTCTAGTATAGTTGAAATATTTATATTTTTGTTGCATAATTGCTAAATTGTAAAGTGTAGTGATTTATTAGATCGTTATACATCCTATTTGTTAAAAATGTGGTTTTCTCTTTTGACATATTCAAATATATAATACTATTCATTTTTTATTTCTTACCATTAAATTCCTTTTAAAAAATATATTACCAAAACATTGTTTATAATACTTCCTCACAAATGGGTAGAAAACCGTGGTCTCCTTGCCAAAATCGGAAAAAAATGTTATTATTAATTGAAACACTAGTACAAAAATGACTTTTAAAATCGGAGTTTTAAAATCGGTTATAAGGTAACCGATTTTAAAAGTGATGCGGTGATAATTTCGTAAATAATGGCATTACTTTTAAAATCGGTTACGTTATAACCGATTTTAAAAGTCTGTGACGTTACTTTTAAAATCGGTTCTTGGAGAACTTTTAAAATCGGTTCTCAAAGAACCGATTTTAAAAGTCCACTTTTAAAATCGGTTCTTGAAGACCGATTTTAAAAGTGGAACTTTTAAAATCGGTTTTTGAACAACCGATTTTAAAAGTGGACTTTTAAAATCGGTTATTGAATAACCGATTTTAAAAGTATTATCACAGAGTTAAACTTCTATATTCTCTCATTCTCTCCCTAGCTCCATATTCTCTACTCTTTGCCTTCAATAAGTTCTTATACTCCTCTCTTTACTCTCTCGGACTCTCATCTAAAGTGTGCAGCTTCTCAGTTTTTCAGAATAATACAAGATCAAGGTAACATTGTCTTCTATTGTCTCTTGTTTTGTTGTTTTTTGGCGAAATTTGTGTCTGGAACGGCCCCAGAACGGCCCGTTTTGGTTGCAGAACGGGCTGTTCTGCTTGCAGTACGGGCCGTTCTTCTTGGAGAACGGGCCGTTCTGCAAGCGGTACGGGCCGTTCTACAAGCGGTACGGGCCGTTCTGCAAGCAGTACGGGTCGTTCTGGGGCTGTTCATTTAGGCATTTTTTGAATTCCGGAACAGGCTGTTCCGTTCTTATTTTACCTATAATAAACTTGCCCAGAAAGGGCCGTTCTAAAACTGGAACGGGTCGTTCCCCTGGTTTGGAACGGGCCGTTCCACATTTAAAACGGGCCGTTCCAGTGTCTTATTTTACCCATAACGGATTAGCCCAGAACGGGTCGTTCCGAATCTGGAACGGGCCGTTCTGGTCCCCTCCTATAAATAGGAGCCTTGGGCACAGTTCACCGGGCGGCCAGAGAAATTTCGAATAAGACTCCTTTGAGCACGAAAATTCTCTATCTCTCTCCCTTCTATTATATTTTTTGAGATTTGTGTCGCATCTCTATATTCTCTCTCCCTCCTATTGTATTTCTTGAGATTTGTGAGGCATACTGTAGTGTGAAAGGTCGCCACAAAGCACCTTTTCCATATTTGAAGATTCAATAAAGCTTGTTCAAGAGGTATTTCAGCTAATCTTATTCTCTTCCTTTTATTTCTTATCTTTATCTCTTTTTTTATAATAAAGTCATAATATAGATATTTTAGGGTTAATCGCTTAATTTATATTTTAAGCATGATTTATATTTTAAGCATATAAATAAATATTAATAAAGGGGATTCAATATTTAATTTATTAATTCTTATAATGTTAACTTCATCATAGGGTACCAATTGAGGGCGTTGTAGGGGTGCTTAATACCTTCCCTACATGTAACCGACCCCCGAACCCAATTCTGGTTATCAAGGCCATAGTTGGATTTTCAAAAAACCTTTTCTTTTTCCAATGTTTTGAGTAAAATATTGGTGGCGACTCCATGAACCTATTTTCAAAAACCATTAATTAAGGATTAGTCTGGTGTCCGGGCATTCCTTAATTAATGAGACTTTTAAAAGGATGTCTAAACCATACGTCGC
>NC_033805.1:23827439-23859518 GCF_000340665.2 Cajanus cajan
ATTGGTATTGGCCAGGCGTGAGACCTTGGGGAGGTCTTTGCCTTCCCTACGCTGAGCGCGGGTTCAGTACGCTGGACGCGTGAGACTCCTGAGAGTCTCTACCTTCGTTTGTGCTAGGCACAATTGGTATTGCGTCGGGCGCGTTTGAGCCTTGGAGCTCTCTAGTTGGTCCACGCCGGGCGTGAGTACTCCTGCGCCAGGTGCGAATGTGTTCTTTCTTTAATATGCTGATATATGCTGATATATGTTGGTATATGCTGATTTAAGCTGTTAATGATGAATGTTGTTGAGCTGAGTGATGATTGTGTTGTGCTGTGAGATGTTCATGCAGAATTATGATGTTTAAGCTATATTGTTGAAAAAGTTGAGTTGTGTCGTATGTTGTTAATGCTGCTATGTTGTGCTGTGCTGAATGCTGAATATAAATTGTTGTAGGCCGTAAGGCTGAGCTGTTGTAGGCCATAAGGCTGAGCTGTTGTAGGCCGTAAGGTTGAGCTGTTATAGGCCGTAAGGCTGAGCTGTTATAGGCCGTAAGGTTGAGCTGTTATAGGCTGTAAGACTGAGCTGTTGTAGGCCGTAAGGCTGAGCTGTTATAGGCCGTAAGGTTGAGCTGTTGTAGGCTGTAAGGCTGAGCTATTGTAGGCCGTAAGGCTTAGCTATTGTAGGAGATCTCCGAGCTGATATGCGTGACAACGCATTGTTTGTTTAATGTTGTTTTTTCTTAATGATGTGAGTTGTATATGTGATGTGTTGTATGCTGATCTTGCTGAACTTAATGATGTGTTGATAAGCTGTAGCTGTTTATAATTTCTGTATTTATATATATATGTTGATTCTTTTCACTAGCTTACCCTTGTTGTTTCCATGTGGTTTGGACTGCAATGATCATACTGTGTATCAGAGCAGAGCACGGATAGGTTGGTGTATTGAGGCAGGTTTGCAGCTGGCAGATGGAGCTGATGTTTGTTATTTTTGGCTACTTAGTGTAGCTATTTTGATGTATTTTGTACATTGATTTGAGCCCCAAGCAAGACATATGTGTATATACTTTATTTTTATATATGTATGCTCTATTATGTAGGCATGGAAATCTAACCCGCCCCCGTGGATACCCGCCCGAACCCGCCCCGATTTGGATGGAGAAAACTCGTACTGTTAAAGCAATTTGGACGGAAAGTCCCACATTGAAACCAATTAATTAATTTAGGACTAAATTGAAACCAATTAATTAATTTGGGATCAAATTGAGGCAAAAAATTAATGAAGCACTAAATTAAAACAAAAAAAGATTATAAGGGACAAAAAAGGGTTTTAACCTTTTTTTAATGTTCAAAAACTACCAAAATCTCTGTAAAAGACGGGCCAATTGTATTCGAGGCAAGTCATACCCAACTACGATATGGGCTTTTTAGCCCAAATAAAGGAGCGCCCGCAAAATGATGAAAATACTAAAATAGCCTCATCGGAGACTTGGTTGGACGGAGACGAATTGTGCGAAGAAATGTCAAGTGAGGTAGATGGCATTGCAGAAGAACAAGGAAGAGCTCTTCTCGGCCATAATTATGATTCCTCAATTCCCATCGTCCATCAAAATGAAGACACTATCTTTCCTTTGCCATTCCATCATACAAATACATCATCTTTACCCTCTCTTTCTGTTCCTAATCAACGTCTTGCTTCTCTCGATGTCTTCCGCGGTCTAACGATTGCGGTTCGTTCCCACCGTTTCCTTCATCACTTCAATTGTTTCATGTTTATTACTTCCAAACCGCCACCAAGTGAATACAGTTCTTCTTAGTTGTCAATGAATAAATACTAACAAAATTGGCTTAGCATTAAATCATTAATTACTATCTTGTGATTTTGCTTATTAATCTGCTTTGCAATAAGTGGG
This sequence comes from Cajanus cajan, assembly GCF_000340665.2. NCBI lineage: Eukaryota > Viridiplantae > Streptophyta > Magnoliopsida > Fabales > Fabaceae > Cajanus > Cajanus cajan. The sequence continues at coordinate 23,829,334 of NC_033805.1, forward strand.
AGGACAAAACTTATATACTCTACCTATGATACTGTTAGTGCTGTTGTCTAATTGGTATGATCATACGCGTTGATATTTAATGAAATTCTTATGCATATTGAGAGTGTTGTTCTCTAATCAAAATGATAATAGGGCATCGATATTTAATGAAATTTAATGAAATTTTTTATGATGTATATTAACGATGTGAAATTCTAATTTTAATTAGGGTGTAACATTGATAGCACTTATGATACTGCATGTAAATGAATCTCAAATTTAAATGAATCTCAATTTTTTGACGCAGTTGATGATATTAGTTGACAATGTGGGAAGAGCTTTCCCATCCTTGAATCATTCTCCATGGTTTGGGATGACACTAGCCGATTTTGTAATGCCGTTTTTTCTATTTGTGGTTGGCGTTTCTATTGGTCTGGTATTCAAGGTATGAAATCGTCCAAATCCCGTTCCTGCCTTTTTTAACTGCTCCAGCTCCTTAAGGATACTATCTTATGCTGAAATTGTGTGTAGATCACTTGAGGAGTGGTGTTTTGGACTATGGACACTGTAAAGTTATATATTAGTGACTTTCTTGTATATGGACTTACAAATAATGAAAGAACCATAATTTTGAACAATGTTCTAATTCTTGGATACCCTTTCAGAAAGTCTCTAGAAAATCCAATGCCACGAAAAAAGTTGTATTTAGGACAATTAAGCTTTTCCTTTTGGGGTTGATACTTCAAGGTATGTTCACCTGCTTTTCTTCCATTTCATTGCCTTTGCAACCAGTTGAAACTTGTCGGGCAAAATTCTCTTGTATTCTTTTGTGCATCTTGTTATCCATAGTAATTAAATCCAGGTTTTGTAGCTGTGTAATTGCACAAACTCTCCCTCCCTCTCACTCTCTCTCTCCACATATATACACACACACGGATATATGAATGCATAACTGATGCAATTGATATCCATTGCTTTAATGTTTCTATCTGAAAATTATTCATAGGTGGGTATTTCCATGGGCGTGGTAAATTAACATATGGAGTTGATTTGAGCAAGATACGCTGGCTTGGTGTACTCCAGGTAGCGTAACCAGTAAAGTTGTTAACCATTACTGCCTAACTTATTAGGGTTTTTTCTTTGGGTTATTTCTACAATTCTAATTCAATAGGTCTGGTATTATTATTGTACATGTTATTTTCTATATGATTTACTTCATGCCCCTGATAATTACCACTTTCACTGATGCTTTTTGAAATCACTTATCTGTTTGATCATGGCTAACAAGTGACTTGCACTTAACATCTTTATGGTGTCACCTCTTGGCAGTTGTCAATTATTGAGGAAGTGTATGCAAAGTTTTCTCGATAATGTTTTAACTTGATGGTTACAAATTTGCTATAAGTAGAAGATTCATTTAGTCATTGAAATTGGTTGTACTGTTACAGGGGATAGATAAATGAAAAAAGGTCACAGTTAAGAAAATAATGAATTACCTGCTGGAGTGATAAGAAGGGAGTGGATTCGAATCTGCCAACTAACATAACATACTAATTACTAATATTGCCAATAAAAAAAACCCTGTTGATTTAGTTTCATAAATGTGTTTACAGTTTGATACATAATTTCCTTGTATGGCATGCAGAGGATATCTATTGGATATTTCTTGGCCTCAATATCAGAGATTTGGCTTGTGAACCATAATATTTCGGTTGACTCACCAGCAGCTTTTGTGAAGAAATACTTCATTCAGTGGTTAGTTCTGGAGGAGTGGTGTTTAATTCTTTCAAGGGACTATGCATGGCATTTGTGCTGTATGAGAAAATATAAATAACAATTCCATGTTTCTTTGTCATTTTCTTATATCAGTTTGTATAGAAAATGTAGATGAGTTGTTTTTGTAATAATTCTCATTACACATCAGCGAAGATTCTGTGACCTGAATCATGACGTGATGCATACTACTTTGGATTCTATTATGCTCTTAATTTTTTATTTTGACATTCTCATGAAACGGATGTTCTTGTCACATGTCATGGATCTTTTTAATATACAGTTTCACTATGCTGTATTTTAAGATGAAAACTTGATTAAGATATGTATTTTTCTCTTGATCAATCAGAATACGTTTCAATTTTTGTTGAGCTCTTGAGATGAAAATGTGACATCAATCACCATAACCTTAAAATTCAATATAAACTAATGTTGCAACTTGCAACTAAAGACTAGTTGCGATTCTTGATAAAATTTCCTTCATATTGACAGGCCAACTGCATAACCTTTAACCGAAGCTTGAATTTATCTTTTATAAACTTTTCAAGCTAACATGTTTGCAAAAATGAATAAATAAAAACAATTCTGGTTACTTCAATGATCCAAGGTACTGGCTCTCCACATCTAAGTGTCAAAATTAAACTTCTGTGGGAACTGTGTTTGCTTGCCTTATAATATTCTTTGGTGCTAACTGTTTGTTTCTTTATGCAGGATGTTTTCTATCCTTCTTTGCTCAGTGTACCTTTGCTTGCTCTACGGTCTCTATGTTCCGAATTGGAAATTCGAACATTCTAATTTGCTTTGGTCCAGTCGTCTATCAATTATTGAAAACGTGAGGGTTTTGTCACTGTTATTCAATGCTGAAGGACCTATCATGAATTTTTTACTGAAGTTTTTATTTATGATTTCTCGTGTACATAGCTGATGACTCATTCTTTACAGTAGATGAAGTCAACATGTAATTTGGTTGCTGCTGATATCCTTTGTATAATGTGTGTCAAATATATAATTTATACCCCTTCCCCTCTGATTCTGCTGAAAAAGCAACTATCTTATCAGCAACAGATCTACATTAGAGGGTTTGGGGGCTCTTGCCCCCATAGGATTTTTATTTTTCCTTAATATAATATATATAGATTGCTCCATAATTTAATAAGTTGTTAAAAAATTGTTTTATTATGAATATTGCCCCCAATAATTTAAATATGTGACAATGTGAGTATTGTCCCTACAATTTAAAATTTATGCATCCGTCATTGTTTCTTATATTAGGGATTTTGGTTGGGCTGTATCTTAATCCTTGTCAATCCTCGTGAGACCTGATTGCTTTCTTTACTTTTGATTTATTCCCTAGAGTAGATAAAGTCAACATGTAATTTGGGTTCTTTATTTCTGATAGTCAATCCTTCGTTGGTGGCAGCTGTCAACTCCCCTATAATTTAGAAACCCCTTCCCCTATTTTGCTGAAGAAGAATCCCTACAGTAGAGATATTAATTGGGCTCTATCTTGACCATTATTTATCCATATAGATTTTTTTGTGCATTTTGTTTAGAAATAGAATCGCATATTTAGTTTCCCCTCCTGTTTGTTAAAGAAGTTAATTAGTTAATAGGAACATTGTTTTGACTTGCAACATTTATAATTACATAGAGCTAAACTAAATGCAAGGAAAAACCTCATTATAACAAAATCTAATTGCTATAACACATCCTAGATTCTGAAATTCCTTTAGAAGTTGGAACTATTGAAATATTGACCAAACAAACTACCTTTGAAATTTGCTTACACTATCAAGTAGTTCTGTTACTTCTGTAGTGTTGGATGGCCTGTGAACTTTGGCTTTGTACTTCAAAATGTCACAAAGCATCTCTTTGACTAATCCATGGATCTTCACAGTTTAAAAATGGAACTTTAGGTTTGCATTTCATAAAATGATGAACCCTCATAGACTAGCATCAATACATCATGCTATGTAAATAGATTTGAGTGTACTAAATGGGTTGAGAAAATAATAATCTAAAGAGCAATAGTCATAGGAAAATATTAGAGAATAGGATACCAATGTATGCTGTGTCACATTATAATGATTGGCATTTCATTTCAATATTAATGCATTATGACGGCTTAGCTTTTTTTCTTCTTAATTCTGTTTTATTTTTTGACTCTCCCTACCTAGTGGGAAAAAACGTTTTGGTTGTTCTTTTTTATTTTATTTTTCATGGAGAAGAAGCTCAACTTACTATATTTGTTTGCAGGTTCATTGCGAAGTGAGGGGAAGTCTTGAACCTCCTTGTAATGCTGTGGGGTTTATTGATAGATTAATTCTTGGTAAAGATCATATATACCAGCGTCCTGTGTATAGAAGAACAGAGGTTATTTACCCTCTCGGATAACTCCTGTATTGAATCTACTGCCTCCTCAAATTTCATTTCATTTATTTTATCTTTTAAATGATCTTATTCTTTGACCATCTTTTCATTTTCAGGAGTGTAGTGTCAATTCTCCTGATTATGGACCCTTACCTCCTGGTTCACCTGGATGGTGCCTTGCACCATTTGATCCAGAGGGTATTCTAAGGTTGAAAGCATTTCCTGCTCCCTCCTTTTATTATTTCTTTTATAATATGATCATAGTGGCATTGAAAACTATGATTACATCTTATAATTTAGGCCGCCAATAATCAAGCTAATTGTTTTTTGGAGTTTTGCAAAATACTTGGTTTATGTTATGTTAGTATATTTTCACTGTTCTCTCATGTATGGGTATTTTTATCTGAGATTAGATAGGCATAGACAGCATTAAAATTTTATTGATGCAATGTTTGCTAATTCATTTTCTTAAATCTTTCAGTTCATTGATGGCTGCAATTACTTGTTTTATGGGATTGCAATATGGGCACATAATTGTACTTTTGCAGGTCTGTATTTGATTCTTTTATGATGTACAAGAATACAATCCTAGTGCCTTATGTGGAAGATTTAAAGTTTCTTTAGGATATGTATATTTTTTATGACTCAACTGCTGTCATCTCCATTCAGGGTCACAAACAGAGGGTACTTCTTTGGTCTGTGTTTTCCTTCTGTCTATTGCTAGTAGGATACATTCTGGAGATTTTAGGTACCATCTAATTTTAAATTTCTTAAGATTAATTGGTTCTTTTCTCTAACAACTGTGTAGTTTTTCAGGTATTCCTTTATCAAAAGCATTGTACACATTAAGTTACATGTTCATTTCTGCAGGAGCATCAGGCTTAGTCTTGACTGCTATCTATTACATTGTAAGATCATCCTTGTGTCTTGAGTAGAGATAATTTATCTGAGGGAAAAAAAGATAATAGGCAGATGATCATTCCCATGATGAGCAAAAGGTGGGTAGCTCATGTGGTTAATCACCTTGTCCCAAAGGACAAATATACATGTGTTTGGAGAGCCATAATTTGGGATCTCTCCATACAGCCCACACACAATACTTATCTAATGCACTCGTGTGGTCAACATGAACCATTTGTTAACTCCCCAACACAGCCAAAAAGATTAAAAAATAAATAAAAATAGTGTCATTCTGTTTTCAATAGTTGAGCTTGAGCTTAATTGTAAAACTAGTTAAATGGATAGTGATAGTTATGTACTGACAGAGTTCAGGCTGCAACTTCTCTTGGCAGTTCCAAACTCCAAAACTAACTACTCGAGCATGGCCTCAAGTTTGACAGTCCAAATAGAACATATAAGATTATATCAGTTATGTTGTTACTAATTTTGAATTTGTGATTGATCATTAATTATTTTCCTAGCTTTGTGCTTTACTATTATTGCTTGCAATATGAGTTGAAGTGAATATATATATATATATGAGGAGGGATCCGTTTATTCCAGGAGTAAGTCTATCTAGATTTACTTCGTTTAATAACTCGTGTTTTACATTAAATTTTAACAATTCAACCATTGAATTTAAAGTTCTTAATGCATATATCAAATTTGCAAATTTTTAAAAAAATTGAAAACAATTTGATACTTCGTTTTATTAATTCAAATTGACGAATAATCATAAAATTATTTTATACGTTGATCTGAATTAATGAAACGAAGTATCAAATGATTTTTAAATTTTTTAAAAATTTGCAGATTTGAATAAAATATTAAGAACTTTAAATGCAACAATTAAATCGTTAAAATTTAATGTAAAACACGAGTTATTTAACGGAATAAGTTTATATAGACTTACTCTTGTTGTAAACAAATCTCTCCTATATATATATATATATGAGGGGGTATATTACACCGATGTAACTTTTACTAAGTATTACACCGCTCAATAACTTTATATTAATTATGAATTTTGTAAATCCAACTGTTAGATTTACAAAATTTACATTTAATATAAAGTTATTGAGCAGTGTAACACTTAATAAAAGTTACACTGATGTAATTATAACCCTCTCTCTCTCTATATATATATAGAGGGGGTTATAATTCAAAGATATATATATATATATAATTGCACCCTCTCTCTAAATAGCTAGGACACCAAAAATAGAAACGAGTGTATGAATGTTATTCAATTCAAAAGAACTGAGCTGAACCTTTTACAAGGACGCATCGAGAGCCTCGGGCTCCTCAAAGAATGTTATTCTCATTTCTCTGTCACAAGCTTGACTTGTATTGCTTGTGCTATTTGCAATTGTTCAAGTGAATTTAATGACTGTAATCACCGGCAAATGTTTAAAAAAACTGCAACTTCATAAAACATATTTCCTTGCAGGTTGACATAGAGCAGCTCAGAAAGCCTACAATTTTACTGCAATGGATGGGAATGAATGCTCTTGTTGTATATGCATTGGCAGCTTGTGACATTTTCCCAGCAGTTATCCAGGGTTTCTATTGGCATTCTCCTGAAAATAATTTGGTAATGTTTGTTTCCATGGATTATGTGTATATCTTCTCTTTCATTATAAGTTATTTAAGCTGGAAATTTTTTTTCTTTGAAGATTAATTTTTTTACCAATAGGAGTTAACATTCCCCATCCTAGATTTGTTATGAACTCCTCTTTGGAGTTAGAATTAAACTGCTACGGCCCAGCTATATGGCCTTTGCCCAAATAATAGCTTAACTATTTGCCTTTTTCTTTGTGGAGGATATGTGGATTATACCTGTTTGAGTACCTGGAGAATTTCCTTCACACTTGCTTTTTACAACAAAAATGTGATAAGGCTGAAAATACAGTTCGACTCAAACTCATACATATATACCGCTTCACATATTTTGGCCACTGCAATGGTTAAAAGTGTTTTTCACCCTTACCAAGAAATAAAAAGTAAATATCAAAACTAATCAACTCCATTTTCATAAGTATATCCATAGTTTATTTTCATAGGGCCAGAGTGAAAACTGAAAGCTTACAAGTATTGGGTTATCATTATGTCTTCGGTACTTGAATTAGTTTTCTCTCCCCTTATATTCCTCTACTTTTTTTTCAAGGATTCCTAAATTTGTAACAACTTCATTTTTTTTGGCGGAGGGAGGCATTGATGTCACTGCAAAGACATTCTCATACTTGATTAGTAAATTTGGTTATTTGGTAATTTAATATGCAGGTTGACGCCAGTGAAGCTTTGATGCAAACCATATTGCATTCCGAAAAGTGGGGCACAATGGCCTTTGTAATAGTTGAAATTTTATTCTGGGGTCTTTTTGCCGGTTTCCTCCACAAGAAAGGGATATATATAAAATTGTAATGGATGATGCAATCATGCAAAAGAAGATGACGTGTACATGACTGTTCCTTGTAGATATCTTCCATTAGAAACTAGCCATGTTTTTTTTTTTTTTTTTTTTTTCCGTAAGTACATATCTTGTTGGTTATCTTTGTTGATTCTCCTATAGCCTGCCAAAGTTGTCTTTCTCAACTTTACCTTCGGAATGTTTGAAAATCATTTTCACTATTTGTGTCTTGAAAATCTTAAGGCGATTAGAATTCAGCATGGGACTGAATTTATGCTTAAATAAGAGTTTTGGATGTGACCGCAATATGGTTAAGTTTTTTTTTTTTTTCCAACACCCGAGATTGTTACATCTATTTGCTATTAGAGTTAATGTACAGATGACGAGGGGTTCCTCTTCGGGTGCGTGGTGACAAATTCATTAAAACAAATTCAAGTGTTATGCTTAGATTTTTCATAAATGAACCCAGAGTGAGGTTCAAGTTATACGAAAGTGGGTCGGGAGTTGGATAACATTTTTTCTGCATCAAGCAATCTGTTCTCTCTTTGAATCTTGTCATTCGCTTTAACCCAAAAATATGCCCAAGGTGGAGACAGTACAACAAAGCCTATATGAAAAATATTTGTCTAGAAAAATTAGTAGATTTTAGCATACTGAGAATGTGTGTTATATTTATATCAACATGTTATATTTTGTTAATTTTTATCGGTTTAGGATTTTTCTTTTAATTATTACCTAAAAGACTTCTTAATGAAGTATGTATGTTTTATAAATTGTTATTTATTTTTTTATTTTATCAAAGTGAGATATTACTTATATTCCAACAATCTTTTAAAAAATAAGGGACTAACATCTCATTTAGTAGAATCTGTCTTTGTATATTATTATATCACTTATTTTGTCATAATTTATTGTTACTTTTTGTTATAACTTATTGGTTGTTATTAAATCTAACTTACGACTTTAATATCACTGATAAGGTTACTTTTTTTTGTTCGTCCCTGGAGTATCTACGACTGATAGCAGTGACTAATCCCCTCTCTACATTAGAGGCACTTCAAATGGTGGGATAACTGGTCCTAAGATTTAACGCGGTTGCTTACACAAGGTAGGATTCGAACCCCTAACCTTGCTTAAGCGTGGAACTGATGAGGTTACTTTGTAACTTATTGTCACTTTTTTGTTATAATTTATTACTTGTCATCGAATTTAACCTACGATTTTAATATCATTGATAATGTTATTCTGTCGGGTATTTGTATGAGAGGATATTTATATCAATAGGAGAATTATAATTTTGTTATTTTTCAAAAGGTTATTTCACACACAACACAATAGCGAAATATTGTTCGCTTTGGATCTAATTCCTCAAGATTTTATTTTTTGTTATCATCCAAAAAAACCTTTCAACCATTAGAATATGTGTATGTTTTATAAATTTTTTTTTCTTTTCTTGTTCTATCAATGTGGAACCTTATTTGACACATCATAAAAAAAACACACGCGGTTTAAAAGTCACACCATATAAAAACACGCACACACCATATAAACACACACACATTGTTCATAATCATATAAAATTATGTTGTATAAATAAAAACCGATACCATATAAAAAGGATAATCTATTGAAAGTGACTGGAATATTTTGGTACTATACACTAGATTTTAGATTTTAATTCTATTATTATCAATGTATGCAAATAAGAGAAATAAAAAAGAAAAAAAATCCAATTGTTTTATCCATATTTTTAAGTGGAGATAAGAATAAGAAGAGAGAAAATACTATTTTCTTCTATTAAAGGACAAGAATAGCCTTAAAATTTTTAAAAAAATCAAATAAAAAAATGAAACAGGCATAATTAGAATAAAATAAAAAAGTTAGAGTTCACCCTAATTTTCTTTCATATTTAAAGAGAAATAAATTTATGAGTTCACCTTATTTTAATCACTTATCACTTTTTTGTGCATTCAAACAATAAGAGTTTTAAAAACTTTCTGAAATCTTTGTATCTATATTCTTTCTTAATAATGTCGTGAGGGTTAAAGAATACGTAAGTTAATATAATAATATATACTTTGGACTTGTAAGAGCGTTATACTTGCTCAAATATGATGACCCAATCTAGTTTTTTTTAAGAAAAAAAGTCATTCAATAATCACTCAAAATCATTAATACAAACCATTTTAATGTGGAAAAAATTTGTTTTGAGAAATCACCATCGTAGCAAAATAAGTATTTAATAATATGTTTAGTTCTACATCAATATGCAAATTTTCATGTTCATTTAGAAGCCAATTGTTATATAGCTTTCATGTCCTAAATGCGATTTTCTTACTTCTCAACGTATTTTCAAACACACTAAGTACACACTTCTAATTTGCGATCGGTTGAATATGATTTTATAACTAAAGTTCTAACTTAGTCTCTTTTGAATCATATAATTATACATCACTGAATTCTCCCATGTAGAAAGAAGAAGAAAAAAAGAGGCCTAATAAAAAGAAAGAAAGAAAAGCAATCCAATCTTGTCTGCTGTTCTGTGTGCTACGAAATTAAATTGGGAACTTTCCGCATAAAAGTAGCATGTTCATATTTGGTAATTGGTATGAATATAAACTAGTCTTACAATTACAAGTATTAAAGAGCTCCCTAAAGTATTAGTTCTGTCTCTTTCTTTTGGCATCTTAAACTCTGGCCTTGTCGTTCCCAAAAAGTAAATAATCTCATCTAAGAAACAATGAATTAACTTGCCCCAATAATTTTGTTCCTGGTTTCTTCTTTTCCAAACTATATATAAGGTAATGTCATCCACCAGCTTCCCTCCACAAAGCTCCACTTCCTGTCTTATTCATTATCCACAAAACAGGAAAAATAAATGTCTACTGAGAAAAGCAATGCTGACATTTCAGTCGATTCTATTCAGTCATCATCGAGTGTAAAAAATGTTGAAAAATGGCACTTTGGAAGAGCACTTGCATACAGAGCAGTTTACGGTTCTAATGGTTCTCAAGGCAGAAAAGCCAGAGGTAATGCCGCCAAGATATCACCAAGCAGGCTCAGCAAGGTCTCAGTGGCGACTGATAACACACAAGATTCTTAACTAGCTTCAAAATAATCTTCTATGTATGTTCTTTTCTTGTTTTTCTTTTTCTTCTTTTTGGTAATTATGGTATCGGTGAAGTATCCATTGCTAAAACTAATGACTAATCTTTATGAATAATTGTGAATGTAGACTATATGAGATGAGTATTCTTAATATAACAGTCTATTTCATATACAAAATCAAATTTAAAATTAAAACTCTGAACAATTTGGTTAAATAATACAAAATAACTATTATTTGTGCCATATGTATGCATGTACCCTTTCACTTGAAGATGGATGGTGATGTATTAGCGTACATTCTGTTCCATTAATTACAAGTGAGCTCCTTTATTTATAAGTAGTTTGTAGGACAGAAACTGCAACTTGTGTGATGCATTATGATTCTGATATCCTGTTGCACATAGCAGAAATATATCTTCACATTATAATGTCCAAGTGTATGTTTGGATCTCAGCTCAAAAGTACTTTTATTTCCAAAGAAACGAATTGTTCCCTCTTCATCTTGTGTCTTGAAATTCGGAAATATATATAATGAAATGCTCAAGAGCACATTCCTAGCTTTTATTTAAAAGTCTCTAAGATGCATCGCAATGTTACTCAAGGTAATTAAAATAGAACCATGTATTTTGTTCCCATTTGCTTTGCAGCAAGACCAAGTGCTGAATGAATGGAAGCTTCAACATGATTAGACTTGATAAAGTTCTAGGCTAAGATGCTCTAGCAAGAGTAAATTCATCGATTGATTATTTTCTCTTGAAAAACTTTTTCCCGTAAAATGTAACAATCTATGCAGAGTTCACTAAGCTTTCTGCGAGTCAGTGATCGTAATGAGAAAATGTCACGTTATCCGTCCAACTTGTAATAGATATCGTTTATTAATTGATCATCAATGCCATCAAATTGAAACTCGTTAGTTGATCTATACATCACATTATTGCAACATTATTGAGTGAGTGGTTACCATAAATTAAACGAAGAGGCAAAATGATAAAGAGTTTATCTTTGTCAGCTCCAGCCGAATGCAGAAATCTATTACATGGCCTTTCTAAATTACAATCTAAAGATGTTTCGTTAGATTTGTTAAACTCGGGTTGAGATTTATTCAAATTCCAACTTAATGAAACTAGGAATGAATTCATTTTTCTCTTGTCCAACCTGTTGTGCACCAAGAATTACTACACACATACACACATATTTCCATGTTGGTAAGATATTGTTCATTTTGAGCCCTGCCTTCCCGGTTTAATAGATATCGTTTATTAATTGATCATCAATGCCATCAAATTGAAACTCGTTAGTTGATCTATACATCACATTATTGCAACATTATTGAGTGAGTGGTTACCATAAATTAAACGAAGAGGCAAAATGATAAAGAGTTTATCTTTGTCAGCTCCAGCCGAATGCAGAAATCTATTACATGGCCTTTCTAAATTACAATCTAAAGATGTTTCGTTAGATTTGTTAAACTCGAGTTGAGATTTATTCAAATTCCAACTTAATGAAACTAGGAATGAATTCATTTTTCTCTTGTCCAACGTGTTGTGTACTGAGGATTACTACACACATACACACATGTTTCCATGTTAGTAAGATATTGAGCTCTGCCTTCCCGGTTTTACTTTTGGATACCACTCAAAAGGTCTCTACACCAATAGAAACAATTATGTGTATATAAATCTATGTCCATCCTCTTATTTAAATGATGTGGGACTTTGCTTACATTCCAACACAGTAAAACTAAAACGAGTTCAAAATCTTAATATATATAAAGCGAAGGAGTTCTCCAAGGGAAATTTTCTGCTTAAAAAATGAGTTGTCCCAACAATTAAGCTTTTATTTATTGCATTAACTTGGAATGCAAAACTTATTGGGTGCTTAACAAGACTTTGTCCCTTTCACTTCTCTCTCATTTCTCGTCCATTAAGTTTTTATGGTACCATAATACAAAATCAAGACTTCACCCTTTTCCACTATCCCTTTCATTTTCCAGCATTAAGATTTTATTGTAGTTTAGAAAATAAAAAAAGTTACAGTAAATTGAATGGGAAACAACAATATATGATGGATGTTAACCACTTCCAAATAATTTCTTATTAAAAAGAAAGGTTTATTGGATTTCTCCTTTCATTACTTTCTTCTTCTTCCATTTGTTTGGAAGGTGGGTGATGCCATGAGTCAATAATTTCTAGAGCTGTCAAAACAGGTAATCCGGCCCGGCCCATCACGGGTTGAGCATTTGGTAGGCCAACCCAACCCGGCTTATTTATTAGTGAGCTCAAAAAATTGAACTCGGCCCGACCCACCACGGGTTAGTGGGTTAAACGGGTTGACTCACCTAATTTAAAAAAAATGTAATTTTTTTAATATACAACTAAAGCCCAAAATCATAATTAAATGATAATTCTAAATACAATCAAATAAAATCTAAATAATCTCATGTAGACAAATATAATTCAAAATCATCTCAAATTTCAAATACAACAAAAATCATCTTCAAACTCTAATTTCAGTAATTTGGGCCCAATAAACTAAGAGTGGTGGGCTGGTGGCAACATGTTTTTTTTTTACGGGTTGGTGGGTCAGCCCGGCTCACCACAGGTTCAACCCAGGTGAGCCGGGTTGGTAGTGAGCCGGGTTCAAAATTGGCCCGTATTATTGAAATTTTCAATTTTTTTTTTGCCCAACCCGGCTCGAACCCGTGGCCGGCTCGAACCCGTGGTGGGCCGGGTTGGCTCACCGGGCTGAACTCATTTTGAAAGCTCTAATAATTTCCATGAATGAAGGTTAGGGAAGATGATCTTCTATCAATTATCTAGTTCTGTTTGTTAAACTAAAAACTAATATTCTCAATGTAGACACCCAATTTCGTCCGGGGGGCTTATAAACAAGGAAATGGACCTCTGTTTTTGAAGGGAAGGAGCTCCCGAAGCATGCAAACAAAAGGATAGGACATCAGAGGGCCCAAAAGCCCAAATCAACTTTTTAGTGGCCCGGAACGGGCCCAGAACGGGCCGTTCCAGAATTAGAACGGGCCGTTTCCAAGCCCGGAACGGGCCGTTCCCAAGTCCGGAACGGGCCGTTCTAGATTTGGAATGGGTTGTTCCAAGTTTTTAAAAAGGGCAAAAAAAACCTAAATTGGAACGGGCCGTTCCAAAATCGGAACGCACCGTTCCAAACCTAAAAAGGTGTTAAAATCCTTAAACCGGAACGGGCCGTTCCTAAAGTGGAACGGGCCGTTCTGGTATATTAAAAGGGGCCCAAAATTTGTACCCAGAACGGGCCGTTCTCATTTCAGAACGGGACGTTCTGGTTTCCCGGAACGGGCCGTTCCGATTTCAGAACGGGCCGTTCCGATTTCAGAACGGGCCGTTTTGGGGTACAAAAATAAGGCTCAACAGTCAGATCCAGAACGGGACGTTCCGATTTTGGAACTGGCCGTTCTGGACCATTTCTGAAGTCTATTTGGGCTCATTTCTCATGACTCCAAAATTTCGTCCAGCCTTAGAGCACGAAATTTCTCTCTTTTTCTGTCTCCCCCTCTCTTTTGTATTTCTTGAGATTCTGTGAGGCATTGTAGTGTGAAAGGTTGCCACAAAACACCTAAAATCTTCATGTTTTGAAGATTTAATAGAGCTCATTTAAGAGGTATTTCTGTTAATCTCTTTCTTCATTTTTATTTATTTATTTCTTCTTTATAATAAATATTGTTATAATAGAAAATAATCATGTAGACATTTTAGGATTAATTGTATAATTTAAATTTCAAGCATGTAAATAATTATTAATAAAGGGGATTAAATATTTAATTATTAATTCTTATTACGTTATCTTCATCATAGGGTACCAATTTAGGGCGTTGTAGGGGTACTTAATACCTTCCCTACAACCGACCCCCGAACCCAATTCTGGTTATCAAGACCATTATTGGACTTTTAAAAACCTTTTCTTTTTCCAATGTTTTGAGTAAAACATTGGTGGCGACTCCATGAACTCATTTTTCAAAATCATTAATTAAGGATTAGTCTGGTGTCCGGGCATTCCTTAATTGATGAGATTTTCAAAAGGATGTCTAAACCATTAGTCGCGAGATCAGAAAAATTCGGGTTGCGACACTCAACACTAATTAGAGGAGGTAGATTTGGAGGTTTGAGTAGGAGTAAGTCATACTCTAAACCTACTAAGTTCCAAGGGAATCAAGTTGGAGGAAGTGAAAGTAAGTATGTTGCTGGATCTTTTGCTGTGATAGGAGTTGCTAGTGTTGGGTGATATGTTTCTAACACCTTTCAGTAGGTGCAAGAAGTGTGGGTGTATCGAGCATGGGCACATGGATTGTCCTGATAAGGAGGTTACTTGTTTCAATTATCTTGGTAAAGGGTCATATTAGCATATAGTGTCCATAGTCGTCGCGGCCACAACTTGCTGGAGCTAGTTCTCAATCTAAGTATTCAAAAGCTACTCGAAGAATATTTGCTCTTAGTGGTGATGAAATTGTTTAGTCTAAAAATATGACACAAGGTATATGTTTCATAGTTGAGCAACCTTTTGTTGTACTGTTTGATTTTAATACAACCCATTCCTTCATTTCTCTTGCCTATGTTAAAAAGCTAAATCTGTCTTTGTATTGTTTGAATTTGGATTTGGTTATGGAGACTCCCAATGATAGTCCATAACTACTTCTAGCATTTGTTTAAAGTATCCTATTTTAATTTATGAAAATAAGTTTCTAGTTGATTTGATTTTTTTTCTCTTAGTCAACTAGACATAATCTTTAGTATAATCTAGTTGTCATTCAACCATGTCCTATTGGTTTGTCTTAATAAAATATTGTTTTTTTATGAGAGTAAGAGTGTGAAGTTATGATTGTCAACCAAGTTAAAACTTCTTTAATTGAAATATTCAAGTATACATGATCCCTTTTTCTTGAGACTTGAGAATATAAGTGAGCTAAGTGACATCCCTTTCGTGAGAGATGTCCTAAGTGTTTTCCTCAAAGACACGTCTAATTACATTTTGGGTAGAGATAAAGTTTTTATAAGTGGATTAGAACTATTCCTTTAGGAAGAGGTTAAGTGTATGAATCATTACTAAAAGTTTAGTGTAAGTTAAATATCATGTTTGTCGTAGTTTTCCTAATCCTAACAAACCTTGTGGTGTTTGTAGTGCCTATGTGTTTGGGTGACTTAAGGAAGAAATAGAGGAACTCATAGAAAATAATTACTAGGCCTTGTAGGTTACTTTTGGAAATACTTATGTTGATAATTAAGGAAGGTAGAAAAGTATGAAATTAAGCAAGGGTTACTGTTTGGTAGACTAGTGAACCTGATAAGTAAGTATCTCTTGTCAAGGTAAGATGAACTAATTGATTGGAAGAAATGTTTTTAGAACTATAAGTTGGAAGTATTGATGGGTGCAAAGATCTTAGATACCTTTTGGTCAAAAATTGTAAAATATGATACAAGTAAGAGTGTTAGAGTTTCTTAAGGATTACAATTTTGAAACTTTGAGTAGGAAAATTCTTAACATGTCTACCCTAAGGATTAGAGAGTTGAACCGTTAGCATAAGTTTTGAATCTTAGTTGACATGTGAATGACCTTTAGAGCATCCTAAGTTGAATATGTTAAAGAGAACCCAAAGCTTGATAAATAAGATTTTAGTAAAGGTAAAAAGGTTGAATCCTAGTTGTTAGTTTTAGTTTAGAGTTGATCAAGATAGGAGGATGGTATTGAGATGATATATAGCAATGTTCTAAGATTCTAAGATAATTAGAGTGCATAGCAGAAATGTGTAATGCTTTGAGCTAATTAGAACCTAGAGAAAACTTTGTGTTGAGACTTGAAGAGATGAAATCAACTGCTATAAAGGTTATATCAAACTAATAAAGGATGAGAGACTACCTTTAGAAGTCAAACTAGATACCATTACACGAGGAGGAAAGAGTTGAATCTAGTATGAGAGATCATGAATTCTTGAAAAAGAATCATTGAACTAGAATTGGTTGACATATGGTTGCACAAACTTACTCTATGTTTCATTAATCCAATCCTATACTTGAAAAAAAGTTGGTGAAATTGTCTATCATGTAACCTTATTTCTTTCTCCACCAAACATTCTTATTGTTGCTCCATGTCACTTTACTTAAAAGTATGTTTGTGTCTTCCTCTATCTATTTTTCCTTGTGAACAAAAATTTCGAGGATGAAAATTCTTAAAAGGAGAGAGAATTATAACATCCTGAGTTTTCTATTAATATAATTATTTAATTATCTATTTTTTTTTATATTTATTGGAGTTATTTTCTTATGATTGTTTTGATTAATTAAATGAGTTTTATAAAATATTTTAGAGGATTTTAATAGTTATGAATGTTTTAATTAAATAATAAATATTTGTGAAATTATTTTGTATAATATTTATTAGAGAAATATGTGTTTTATGGCATTTTAATATATGTACACACACACACATATATATATATATTGTTAATTACTATTATTGTATTTTGTTATAATTAATTTAGGTTGATATTAATAATAATTTAGTTATTTTATATGTATATGAATATATTATAAGGTTTTATAATTAATTGATTTATTTATTTTATTAAGTGAGGGAAAATTTTTGTAATTGGGGTTAAAATGTTTAACTATTGGGTTAAAAGGGAGGTTTTTGAATAGTTGTATTTTAGGTTTCTCATTCTTTTTTATTGTGCATTACACTTTGACGGCTTAGGGGAACCAAAACTCGTAAAAGAACATCCAAAAAATCCACGTCTATCTTCTAGCATTCATCGAGGTAAGAGTGTAGTGAGTAATCTCACTATAGGGCATGAGATAATTGTTAGATAGTAAAATTGGTTCTCAACATCTATATGTGTTGTATGAAAGGGGAAACCCTATTTTTTTTTTTTTATAGGTGATTTATAGTCTATTTCATTACTCTTCAACTCTCTTATTCATGTTAATTGTAATTATTGATAGTTAATTTCATGTGATGAGCCCTCTTAGTATGTTTTAAGTTGCTTGTGGGAACCCAAAGGATATTCATTGACGGTTAATGTGTGAGTAGTTAATAGAAATGTACAATTGTATGAAATTCATGCCTTATGGATGTATTATATAAGTAAATTATAGTGTTTTACTGATTGGACTGGAAGAAGAGAGTTTAGATGTGAATTGTGCCTAATTATGAAATTTTTTTATAAGAATATACCTTAGTATTTATGTGATTTTCTGTGTTTGATTAATGAAATTGAATTCTAACTGTTGGGTTAGAAAGTAGACATTTAGGGTTACAATTTAGACTAAAGAATTATATAAAAATATTAAGGAGTGGTTAAGTTATGAGCTAAAAGATGAACCTTATATCCTATATCCTGTGTGCGAAATGTAACATGTGCACGTTGTAAGCATTTCGAGTAGACTTAAATGGCAGAATTAGATTTCGTAATCTTCATGAAAGTTGAATCCTTGGATGTTAACTTTCAAATATCATTAGAATTACTTAAAAAGGAGGTCTAGAACTCGATTTATGATTAAATTAGTAAGCAAAGGTCATATTGTCAGACTTAAGCTTAAACATTGCGATTTTGTATTTTTTTTAAATAATAGATGATAGAATTAGCTCTTGAGGTCAACATATAACTCGATTTATATTCTTGTCTCTTTACTTGTGTTTGACTATCTAACTATATTTTATGTTGTGAGCCAAAGTGAGATATTTTTCACTCTCCTTGTTTTGTATTTGTCTCTATTGTATGTTTTTACAGATGATTTACATCATGAGATCGAGGATGTTGCAAGTGTGGCCTAATCCTTGCAATTAGGTTTATGCTCTAATAGGATGTTATATCGGGGTTATCGGGGCTTAGTTAGAATTAGTGTTTCTTTGGTTATGTTTTGGACAATGGTCATTTTAATGTATTAGATTTCATTTGGGTATTAGTTGGTTTTATTTTATTAAAATGTGATACTCTCTATGTTGAACACGATGGGTTTTCATTATGATAAACATCTTGATTCAGTTTTATTTATTTTAAGTATTATGATATGTGAAGTAGAGTGTGTCATAAGCAATATACCCTTTTATTTCCACCAACTTACCCAGCTAGATCACATGGTGGGATGTTTTCTCATATATTTATTTATCACAAAAATCTCTACTAAAGCAAACTAATCTTGCAAAAGGTTGGTGCTTCTATTAAATTAATTTAAGTTTTCTTTTTCTAATTTATAAATTAATATTATTTTATTTTTAATTTTTTGTATATATTTCTTTACTTCAAACTCATACCATGGGCTAACATGAGTCAACCAGTATATTTTACGAAAGATAAGATTTAAATTATTTATGTTCTAAAGTCTTACTTATATATCATATTCTAAAGTTTCACATTTTTTTTAGATTTTCAAAGACAATTTAAATGATTAGAATAAATTAAAGTTTAAGTGAAATATACATATATGAAATACGAGAGGAACATCATGTTTGTGCAAGTAATGTGTAGTCTTGGATGATAATAAAAGGTTCAATTAGGTATACTATCTAGTTACATGACAATATTTCCTTTCAAATCAATTCAACTATCATATTGGAGAATTATATTTTTATATTTTAGTCCAAATATTGTAAAATTAATGTATGAAGTTGATGTCCCACAATCACAAGTGTAGAAACCATTCAAGTTCAGCCATCAAAAGGCTACAAAATTACATATATTACTTACACTTAATTGATAACAAAACTCAATGCTTAGACATGTTTTGTAGGTCACATTGCCCATGTTTTAATGTTGTGTTGCTCTCCCTTATTTGTTTATCTATTATATGAGCCAAAACTTGGAGAAGCTTTAAATTTTAGTTGGATCATGTTTGCATTAGTTTTGATTTTTGAGAGGGTCTTCTTTTGTACTAATTGGCACAATTGTACTTATGCCTGAGCAAATAAAACCATAGATAGTAAGAGTTGTTTCCATGGGATTAAAAATTTATTTATTAAAAAAAAGTATAATTGAAAAAAGGTACTTGAAGTTATTGAAAGTAAAAATATTTGAATTGAGATACTCATTCTAATTGACTCTTCCTCTCTAAAAACAAAATATATAGCTTAATTATTCAATTCACAATTAGAGAGTTATACTTTATTGTTTATAATTCTTTGAAAGTATATATAATTTACATTAAGATACATATTTGTAAAAAATAACTTTAAATAAAATGAGTCATCTTGACAGAACTAAAATGATTACAATTGACAACTCATAATATCAATTTCATCCAAACACAATATCTAGAAGATTCATCATGCATTATTATTCAATCAAGTACATTAATCTAAGTCATTATCTCAAAAGGAGAGATATTATATTAAAGGAAAAAAAAATAGATAACAAATGTATAATACAAATTTCCTAATATTGATAATTTTAATTTATTAGTTTCATATTTCCATAAAAATGTTTTTTATTGATGTTGTCAACTGTCTATGTGACAACAAATATTTTCTTTACATTTCCAAATATTAATATACTAATTTAATGTATTAAACTATAAGGTATCATTTTAATTATATTTGTTTACATATGTTTATATTGTTATAGTATTAATTCGATAAATATCTCTCTATTTTAAAAGTTTTAAGAGATAAAAGGAAGGTTATTGGGTTAGTGTGGAAGGGGCATGAATACCAGACTTCATTTTAATGATGTTACAAAAGAGTAAAAATAAACATTAATTCAAATAAGATAAAAGTGATCTCATCAATATCTAGTTATAAGATATAGTTAATTCTAAATAGTTAATATATTATCACATTAGACTATAATATGGTGTATTTAACATATAGTTGAGGAAATGATCTATTTTTTAATATTGTAATATGATTAATTGAAGTTAAATTATTTTTTATTTTTATATAATTTAAACTTTTATAAAATTTATTGATTAGAGATATCATTAAAATTTAAAAAAAAAACATACAAATTCTTTTTTGTAATATTTTTATTACAGAATAAAAATACTTAAATTTCATTGTGATATTAATGTGTCTTTTAATAAATTATATTAGATATAAATTAATTATTAAGTCAACGTTTTATTTAATAATAAGAATTCGTTAATCTATATATGCGTATTATTTAGAATATTTAACATTATTTATTCATTATATGATATTTATATGTTATTATATAATTATTATAAATATTTTGAAAATAGTATATTAATAATATTATGAATTAATTAAAAGTGTACCATTCCCTCACTATATAATATTTTAATCTTTTAATAAAATTGATTAATATAAATAATATATTTTTATCTCAAAAAAATAAATTTAAAAGAATATACGATAAAATCGTAGCAAAGAGAGATCCATTCCCGTGTTTATTTAGTCTGCTCAATTTCGTCGTCTTCAACTTTAAACAAATCCAATGAACGGCTCAGTTATACCAAAGTTTGATCTAATATAGTGTTTTTGAAAAGAGTTGAACCAAAGTTTTGTTCAATGATACACTAGCCTTGAAATGTGCAAACCCAAGTTGTTTTTTTAAGATTTTACACGATAACCAAACACCCTAGTAGAATTAGAAAGCGAAAGAAAGGAATATTCATTATTCTTAGAATATTAACTAATTTGTAGCTTTGAATTCTTCCATTCATTTTCTCTTCCAAATCCCCCATTTGAACTTATCATTGCACCTCCTCATCATAATTTCCATTTTCCACTTTCCAGTTCCTCTTGGCTGTCTACACAAAACTTGCCCAACCTCCAATACAATCATAAGACCTCTTCCACTTTCTCTTTCTCTGTCTCTCTTTTCCCCTCCAAACTATAAAGCATGCACTTCTCTATGCCCAAAAGATGACATCCACATAATAGGAAAAAAAAAATAATTAATCGTCTCT
Source organism: Cajanus cajan (assembly GCF_000340665.2). Taxonomy (NCBI): domain Eukaryota; kingdom Viridiplantae; phylum Streptophyta; class Magnoliopsida; order Fabales; family Fabaceae; genus Cajanus; species Cajanus cajan. Next base: position 23,850,817 of record NC_033805.1, read on the forward strand.
AGTATTATCATCATAAGCAGGAAAAAGCAATGCCCCTTCCACAAGCATTAGAAAATTGATTCGTCTCTCTTTAAGTCTAAATTCTTTCAGGTTTCAATAATAATAAAAGAGGTTACATTTTTATATTTATTTGTTTAATAAGCGAAAGCCCCATTCCAGATTCCCAACCAAGAGACCTAAAACATTGCACATTCCTCGCCGTGATTCACTGCTTATATATATCTATATTTACACGCATCACACATACATTTTCATTTTCAGACTTCAACTCCTTCTTAAAACCCTAACTTGAAACATTTTTAGAGTCAATGGGTTACGGGTCGGGTCCGCGCCGGGTTGAGATAGTGAGCGGAAAAAGCTACGGTTGTAATCAGAGCCACGCGGCGGCGATTTCGAGTGAGGTGACTCGGGCGAGCCAGAGCGGGGCAGCCACGGCGGCGAAGCCTTGGAGTTTCGGTGACCCGGAGACAAAGCGGAGAAAGAGGATTGCGAGGTATAAGGTTTACGCGGTGGAGGGCAAGGTTAAGGCCTCGCTCCGAAATGGGATCCGATGGATCAAAGATACCTGTTCTCGGATCGTCCATGGCTATTAGCCCAATCTTATGTGGGCCTTGGCCCATACTAGTCGTACACTTCAAATTTTTTTTTTCTGTAAGTCATTTTTTATTTTGTGGCTTATACATTGGGCTTGATTGCTTTTCTGCTTGTGTCAACAAATTATACCCATTTAGTTTTCGTGACAGAAATTTTGAATTTGAAGCCGTGAAATCCCATTTCTTCTTTCATTAGGGTTCTTTCATCATTTGAATATAAACGTGACTTTATTCATTAAAGTGGGATTTGAAAATATCGTGGTGTATGTGGTTGCGCGAATTTGATGTTATGAATGGGGACATGTGTGTGGGTTTGAGGTTCTCAGTTGTTGTTTTACAACAAGGTTTGACTCAATTGATAAATTGAGCTCTATGTAAATAAATTTATTTGTGTTGTGAAATTTCGAAACATTTTCTCGTCTTTTAGAAAAAGTTTAGAATATAAAATAAAAGCACGTGAACTTGTGGCCATGGCGAGATAAATTAACCTTATTGTTATGTCGGATCTCATTTGATAAAAGTACAATTAAATCCGGTTTAAGATTAATTAGCGCATATGGGGGAACAAGCAATACTTTGAGATGAAAATTGAAAAGTGAGCAAACAAATCATGCTCACAATAGCAACTCACACTACAAGGTTTAAATCGATTGAGTAATGTATGTTAATTGTTAGAAAGATATGGAATTTAATTTTTATGGATAAAACAACGCTCACAACCTCAATCATCCATCAACAATTGATTGAGACAAATATATTCAAACTTTTTGAAAGAAATTGTCAACCTATTCAACGAAAAATACTATTTAATTAAAAAAAATTGAATCAACACAAACAAAATTAAAAAGGTAAGAAAGCGTAAAAAATTTGTGATAAATTCTCCAAAAGGAATTTATTGAAATCTTAGAAGAAACAGTAATCATTTAACTTCATTAATTCTCCTCCCCAACATCACAATAAGGCTATATATATAGCTCATATGTTTGTTATTAATTAGCTGGTTGTAAGTTTTGTTAGTTCAATCTAATTTATATCAAATATCAGCTTTAACTTTTTTAATTCTTCTTTAAAGTCTAAACACTTTTATTTTATAGAGCATAGACAAATTTATAGGATCACTGTGGGCGAGAAACCTCGTCCGCCGCTAGGACCACTTTATACATATATATGAATGTATAAGTATACACCTCTTCTAGGTTTAAAGAAGGGTAGTTCTAGCAAAAAGAAACTGGAGAAAAGGAAAGGCTAGGAAAGCAAAAAGGAAATTCTGGCGCATGCATGCATGCATGCATAGGGTGCAATATTTGATGGAAGCACGTATGACAGAGGTTAAAGCAGATCATGGTTCACCATCGTATAAGCCTAATGACCTCATGCTTATCTCTTTGTAATGACGATCCATGACATCCAAGCGCTGCAACCTCATTTCGTGGTAAAACTGAGCAATGAACTCCTCAGCCTTCGCATCAATATCATCATCATTCTCCTTCTCAACACCAACCTCTTCCACCTTCTCCTCCTCCTCTTGCACCATTTCGTTCAGCCCAACCGCGGAGGCGTAACGGCTACTAGACGGAGACGGCGAGTTCACAAACTCCGACGCAGAATCAAACCCCTCGTCGCCGTTTTCGGACAGCGGTAAGGTAATCATCTTTTTATTAGGTTGAGGAATAATATTGTTGTTGTTGTTGTTGTTATCGCGCGTTGGAGAATGCATGCTTTGTAGGTGCAATGGCCTCATGGACCCCACGATCTTCCTCCACATGCTCTTGGATTCGTCATCCACAGCGAGCGCTTTGGCTTTTCGCGAACGCCCTCGCATCATGAACAATGCCACCTTGAAAATGTTCTTGGACCGCTTACCCTTCTTGAGGGAAGGAGTGGTTTTATTATTATCATTATCATTAGTATCATGAGGGGTAATTGGCATTGGTTTTTGGCCGATGCTAAGAATCATTGAGTTTTCATCCTTTCGCTCCATAATATTGTGTTGGGAGCGAGGATGTATGGAGTATGAAGAAGGAAAGGAATTCAATTAAATAATATATATAACGACATATTATATATCGCCTCGTTGCTACAAGCAGGGGAAATAGGGAGTGTTGTGTGAAATTTAGGAAACAAACAAATAAAGTATAAATATATATATAGTAATAAGAAATTTCAGGTGGATTGTTGTGGAAATTAAGGAAGGGAAGGAGCCAGCGCGGCAATGTTGTTAGTTGTGTAGCTATAAAGAAAGGAGTTTGGCAGTGGCAATGGCATGGTGGCACGTTGGTTTATGTGGGGATGTTATTGTTTGGAACAATTCTAATATTGGAATAGTAGCATCGGGGAAGGTGTAAGGCGGCTTTAGAGGCAAATGATTCGGGGGGAAAAGAGAAGGGAAGGTTCATGTTTGGGACATTGTTTTGTAACTCTAACCGTTGATTTTTATTGTTGCACTTATCAGCTAAACTAGTCCTCTTTACTCTAGTTGACCAAGAAAAAGGCATTGTTCCTCTCTCTTTTAAAGTTTAAACCAACGATTTAACTTTTGGTAATAACGAGAAATTCATGAAAAACCTACAAAAGAAAAATTATGAATTAGCCGATAAAAAAACAAATTTACGAATTAGAGAAGTATTGTCACTCACTCACTCCTAATACGCTCCAATATTATTAGTTAGTTAAAATTTATAGGAAACTACTCAATCATGAGAAAGAACCATTGAATAAAGAGTATATTTATCAAATTTGTAATTTTTAAAAAGAATCCTTAAATAAAGAATAGATCTATCAAAAAAAAATTATAAATTTTAACTAATAAATTCATTAAAAAATTATGTATATGTCATTAACGTTTCTCTTTATGAATTATTAGGAGAAATATGACTTATTTAATGAGATCTACTCTATCTTATTACTTTATTTCTTGATATTAAAACAAAACAAAAAATTCTTTAAAGATAAATAAATTAAACACTAGTACACAAAGGGTCTTTTACATCGCCTATTTTGAGCCTTTTACAATAGTGTATTTTATATCGTATCCTTTTAAAAATATTTTTATACATATGATGCATGTCAATCAAATTCAATGCATTACATTCACTTTACAATCACTAGAAGGACATACTACTAGGGTTTGGTTAAGATAGTTAATTCACACAAGATATATTTCATGCTCATGAGGGTAGGATTGAGACTTCCAAATTGAGTTATCCCTAAGATTGGTTCCCAAGCTTTTACAAAAAGGACCTTCACTAGCGGTATATTCCATATTGTACCCTTTCAAAAATATTTTTATGCATATGATGCATGTCAATCAAACTCAATGCATTATATTCACACGACCTCATAGTTTTACATTTAACATTTTCCTCATATCACATTACTTCTCATACATAGTCATATGTTCATATCTCAATGTCAATTCATATTACATTAACATCACATTACAAGAGTTGCAACATAGGATCAAATAGTAGAACAATATAAGAATTGCAAGTAGAATGACACTTAGCGGCACACGCCCCATGCCCAACACGAGTCCTCCAAAGGACCACAGTAGCCTTTGTCTAAATTGTGCCCAACGTGACCGAGTTTATGCTCAACGAGAACACCACCAAAAGCTCTCTAGAATGTCCATGTCCAGCGAGAGTCAGCTCACGCTCGATGGAAGTAAAGCATCACAAGTAGGGATGACAAAAATATCTGCACACGCGGGTATCTGTGGGTAAAATCCGCTACGGATAATAAATGGATAGGCTAATTGGGTACCCGCGGATAATGGGGACGGATAATTTTTTACCCATTTATAAACATGCATAAAAATATTTTTGAAAGGGTACAATATGGAATATACCGCTAGTGAAGGTCCTTTTTGTAAAAGCTTGGGAACCAATCTTAGGGATAACTCAATTTGGAAGTCTCAATCCTACCCTCATGAGCATGAAATATATCTTGTGTGAATTAACTATCTTAACCAAACCCTAGTAGTATGTCCTTCTAGTGATTGTAAAGTGAATGTAATGCATTGAATTTGATTGACATGCATCATATGTATAAAAATATTTTTAAAAGGATACGATATAAAATACACTATTAGGGAAGGTCCCTTGTGTAAAAGCTTGGGAACCAACCTTAGGATAACTTGGTTTGGAAGTCCTAGTCATATCCTCATGAGCATGTGATGTATCTTGTATGACTTAACTATCTTGACTAGACCTTGGTAACATGTCCTTCTAGTGAGAGTGTACAAAGAGTGTGATCTGACATGTATTCCTAAACCACTCTAGTGTGTTGCTAGTGGCAATGCACAAGTGATGTTTTACTGACGTCACATGCATGATAACATGTAGCCTGTATCCATTGCATATGCATTATGATCTTATTTGTTGTTGCTTATTATGCTATGAATGAGTTAAACATGATGAGGTGTAACAAGATATGTTAGATCTTATTACATGTGTTGTTTCTGTTTGGCTAGTCGTTTTGCATTCCTGCATCGTGAGTCAAAGTGAGATGTTTCTCACTCCCTTTTCTTTTGTATTGTTTTCTTGTGGCTGTTACAAGTAATCATGAATATGATGCTAAGGATATTAATGATGAGGCCTAGACCTCAATGTTGAGTTTTGCTCTGATAGAACACATGACACCAAGGAATTAATTATAATTAATTAAGATTTGATTCATGCTATTTAATTTGAGTAGTTTGATTTTTATTTTCATTGTAATTTATTATTTATGTTAAATCTAATTTATGTTAAAATATGATTATTTCTATTTGTTTAAGTTTTGAATTTGAGGCTATTCAATTATTTAATATATTATATATTATGATATGTGGTATAGAAGGTGTCACATGTAAAATTATAAAAATTAAATTTATTTAATAATTTTTTTAAAATGTATAAAAATAATTATATGTGCTTATATATAAGCTCCATATATAAGTTGAAATAATAATTAAGGTGATTGTGAGTTTTTCCAAACAAAAGTTTAGAAGTATTTTTTTTATTAGCCAAATGTTAGTAATCAGTTGTATGTTAGTGAGAGGATCTAAATTTATTTAATTTTATGACTTTAGTCTTATGTCTTTTTTTCCAAAATATCAAACTACCTTATAACTTTAAAAATATTTTTAAAAGTTTTTCTATTAAAAGAGAAGAACTCTCATAAAAGCATATAAACTTATATCTACATGGAATTTTTTTTGAAAAATATATTAAGATCTAAATAACAAATTAAATTATTAAAATATTAAATAAAGTTTGATTTTTATATAATATGCTAGTTTATTATTAAATTTTATGGAATAATTTTCTATTAAATATTTTGACTTGTATTTTAGTATTAAATAATTTGAAGCGTTAAAAAAAATAAACAACATCGCAACAAATGCTTGTGTTAAACAAAATTTTCAACTAATAAAAAATTCCTTCCATTAGAATTACAATATTCCCACATATTAAAATTTGGGTGGTAAGTTCATGGTACGAGTAAAATTGTAATTTTGTTTAACAAATATGTGAACAGAAAATTTTCACAGATTAAATTGAATGAGAAAAAGTGTAATTAAGTTTTTTTTATTAATTTATTTTTTATTTATGAGGCTTGAAGATGGTATTATTTGGGGCTTGTTTTTAATCAATTTTGTCATCATTAGTTTTTAGGATTGATTTAAAGTAATTAAAAATGAAAATCATACAACGACATATTGAATGGATCAACTTGGTGAAAGCTTGTTCACGAGTGTATAATTCTATTAATTATTAAGAGAGAGAATTGTGTAGTTTATAATAATTATCTCTGGTTTGTTTTCTGTAATTTTTTTTTTAATAAAACATACATGTGATTTTTACCAATTTTTTAAAAATATTTTATATAATAAAATTTATTTATAAATATAATTTTATTATACCAATAAAAAATAATTGTTAATTACTTGAAATGAGATTTAGAGACCGACATTAATAAAAGAAAAGTTAATTGGCTCTGAGGGACATGGTGGGGTTTTTTCATGCCCGTAGATCGTAGTTTTGGGCATTTTGGGCCCTCTTTAACACAAAATTAATAAAATGATAAATGATAATGACATATTGTTCTAAAACTCCTCGATCTACCTTCTTCAAGAAAAATAAATCATGCTTTTGTTTTGTTACGGTAAGATAAGAACAGTGTGATTCCAGAATGGACCACCAGAGCGAGGTGGGGTAGCATTAAAGTTTAATTTGACTTCTAACAACAAAAGAGTATTAACTAAGAGATAATTGTCGCCTGCAATATTGGTAACGACAGTAATTAATTAAAAACTTTAATTTATCAAGAAAAAGCGTATGAATAATTTTTATTTATATTATTTCAACAAATTTTCATTAAAAATAATTAATATTTGACGTATAAATCGATGATTTACAAATTTATTTTATGCTTAGCTAGTTAGCTCTAACTTTTTTTATTTGAAATAATTGGGGGAATAAGAGATAAACTGTTCACCGTTGAGAGAAATTCTATGGTACAATTTAAGCAGAACGGCCCGTTCTGCTAGGAGAACGGCCCATTCTTCTAGGAGAACGGCCCGTTCTCCTTGGAGAACGGCCCGTTCTGCAAGGAGAACGGCCCGTTCTACAAGGGGAACGACCCTTTCTGCAAGGAGAACGGGTCGTTCCAGAAAAACAAATAGCAAAAAAAAAACAAAAAAATTACGTGGACAACAAACTAACCTCAAACGACCAACGTGCAGACACTTAGAGACTTGGATACGTTGAATGTAGCAATAAACGATGTGGGAGACTCAGAAATTCAGAGAAAATGAGAGGGATTTCGTATAAACCGTGAGCGCGGGAATGAAAATGGTAAGTTGGGGAATATAGTGTAATTTTTTACGTCGTACTATGCGTCTCCGACGTAAATTTACGTCGGCAGTGGGGGGGTCCAACGCAAATTTACGTCGGACTAGAGAGGGACCGACGTAAATTTACGTCGAATTAGAGGGCCCCGACGTAAATTACCTAATTTACGTCGGTCTATGGGGGGTCCGACGTAAATTAGTCTCCACTTATTTATGAAACTGCCACCGCGTTTTTACAATGTCGGTGTTTGTGGTTTGCGACGTAAATTGGGTGACGTAAATACCCTTTTTTGCACTAGTGAAAAGATAAAAAAAATATGTTCAAATAGTAGTAGATCCTTTTTCAAACAAATTATAAAGAAAAAGTATATCATCTCCTCCAAAATAATATAGCGATAATTTAAGTTTAGAACATTTAAAGAATGTAACTTAATAAATCTTAACTCTAAGATTGAGTTATATACACACGTATTAGAATCTTAAGACTTTAGAGATAATCTTAAAATCATTAAGATCGATTTAATAGTGGGGGTCGAAATAATATACACAAATCATAAGTTCGAACTTTAATATTATCATTATAATTTTGATGGATAAAAAAAATTAAAAACAATAAAAATATTTAAATTATTTAGTTATAATTAATAATATTATAATTTAAAATTTTATTCTAGTCATAGAATTAAATAATATAAGTAGTAATTATATTTAATGACATTACTCAAAAGAATAATATATTTTCAACTAAGAATGACTTATAATATTAATTATCTAGTAAATGCATTCACTTTAATGGAAAATAAGTACCTGACTCATTAACATACTTATTATAAATTAAGGATGTAAAAGAAAGTTATTTATTAATACATTTAAAAGTAACTTATATTTCTTATAATTAAAAATAAAATAAAACTTCTATTTATTTCATATATAAGAATAGAGATAGTATTTATTAGTAAATAATATTTGTCTAATTTCAGTTCTCAGTATATATTATAAATTTTATATATTATAATTTTAGTCAAGATTAAAAAAAGAAAAAAGTTACCACATTTTAAAGTGATTATGTGTATATTAAATAACGTTTTAAATCTAATCGTACATGTAAATGTGACTCAAATTTGTAGTTCTCACGTATTAAAATGAAATCTTTCTAATTTTGACACACCATGTTTATTATAGGTAAATGAAAGCTCTAGAGCATTGGCTCCTCGAGCCTCGCTTATAGTCGAGACATACATCAACTTCAAAGAGGATTTACAAATATATATATA
>NC_033805.1:23871660-23890011 GCF_000340665.2 Cajanus cajan
ACCAATTAGTACCGTATTACCTAATTTGGTAAATATCTGAGAGGGCCCATCACGCTCAGGCCCATGTCAGATGCTATAAATAGGTCACACACAACAAGGTATGTCACTGTTCATTCATTACCCTAGAAAATCGTGCCCACACTGACTTAAGCATCGGAGTATCTTTTGCAGGTACCTCCCCCTCCGAAGAATCCACCTAAAGCTCTCGTTCGGTCCTCATATTCCCCTGAAGATTACGAGTGTACCCTCAGGCAGGTACATATATAACTTTTAAATAATTATTATAAAAATCATATGAATGAAATACATAAATTGGTGATTGCAAGTGTTTGAGACATATTAAGAATTTGTGTGTGTGAATATCATTACTCTAATATATGTGCTTCCAAAATATTAATCAAAGATGCCCACCGTAGATAAATATTTGGCTTTGCCCTCTCAAAAGAGTTTGACAGGCATAAATATTTTTTTATCAACAAATTATAATTTTGGTTAATTATGTGAAGCATTTGACTCTAATTCTATCGATCAATGTTGTCATTACCTGAACTTACAGAAATATATTTATTGGAAACAGATAAATAGTTTGGAAGCGGTATGCAAGTGATCAGGCTATTGCTTAATGTACCAAACGTATCCATTCAATCATCCTTGTATATGGTAGTTTTGAGTTTTCTGATGATCAGTTCATTAGCTCTGTATGTTCGTTGACTTCTTTATGTCAACTTCTGCTATATGCATGATTACCAATTAGCTATGTCTTTATTAAGGAATACGGAATCATTATATAAATGGAACTTTGTTAGTTACACACACAAAAACATAATTTTGTTGTCATGAATATAAAAATTAGAGGACGGTCTACTTTTTTTTTTTTCTATCTATAAGATGATTTTAGACATACAAGAAAAGGGATCACGAGTCATATTTTTCATTATTAATAATTAGTACGAGTTTAAAAGGGACAAATCAAAATGTTGAACTATGCAGTGGGTAAACAATGAACGCGAGCGCAATGCAACAGAAAGTTCCTTTCTAAAGTTTTCAACGAACAAATAGTTGTTGGAGCTTTGGATCCGCTTGCTTTATTTGATTAACATATATAAAAACCGTATTAAGCAAACGTTTACTTGCCCAAAGTGTGTAAACTTTGCGTCTAAAATATAGTATTTAAAATTTCCTGTGACTTCAATTTTAAAGCTTTCACAAATTACAAGCGGCGTTCAAGTATACTCCAACAAAATCCAACTAAAAGCAGCCTTCATTTCATGTGGCTGTGGGTCCCTTCTCTCTATTTTGGCGTATCATGTCATGTAATATGACCAAAGTGCCCCTTACCAATGGGTTATCACTTATCATTTTTATCCGTTACGCAAAGTTGCAAAGCTACCAACAACCACAACAAATCATTTTTTCCCTGATAAGTAACCCCACCGCTAAAATACAAAAAACTTTAGATTTGGAAACCTTTGCTGTAACACGAGAAAGGAAGAACTAATCATAGTATTATTATTATTAATCTAACAGCACTTACAGCGACAATGTATTACAAACTTATGGTGTTTGAAAATTAAAATCTTAGCACATCATTTACGCTAGCAATTAGACTTTGGTGGGTAGGGTTGGTAAATGAATGATAACTTATAGGAGTAAAGGGCAGAATGGTAAGTAAACAAATTATTATTATGTGCAGTCTGTCCAGCTTGATTCCAACCGCGTACAGTGTAGCCGTGTCCTTAACGAGTTGGCAGTTCGGTCTTCGTTCACATTTGATTAATTTGATGTTAAAATTTGAAAGTGAACACTAAATTATATATCTGTCTCTTTCTGCCACCACGCTACGCGTCCAAAATTCCGAAAGATATCTCTCTCTCTTATATATATATATATATATATTCTATTTCTAGAGCACTCAACATCTTCCATCAGCAACTTTCGCACTTTCCACACATTACTTGCAATAAGCACTCTACTATATACACACTTGTTTTTCAGCAACATTAATTGAAGCGTTTATTAGTGACAGATAAGATCATGGGTTTGAAGAACCGTGGCGTTGGCCATAGAGCATGGAACCTCCTGCGGGTGTCATTGATGTGGGCACGTAAAGGTGGCGAGTTGAGGCGCAGGGTGGCGATGGAGCTGCGTCTGGTTCCAAAGTACTTGAAGCGCCTCGGCCACAATACGCCACCTAGCCATATTCACTACTTTGAGCGCGAGCTCTCATTCGACAAGACCCCCATCTTCCATGTCAAGATGTACCGTCCAACCTCCATGCGCTTCCACTTGCCTCACATTCCCTGCATAAACCCTCATGTTGATTTCGACTATGATTTTAACGATGATGATGACAATGTTGGGTACGACACCGGAAGAAAGAGTGCCCTCATAGATGCGGGAGAGCGAGATCAAGAATGCTATCATGATTATTATGAAGGATGTCAAGAGATGGCTTATGGTGAAGAAGAGGAACGACAAGGAGATGCACAGGGGATAGATAAGCGAGCTGAGGAGTTCATTGCTGAATTCTATAAGCAAATGAAGCTGCAGCGCCAGATTTCTCTTCTACAATACAATCAAACACCCAGTAGAGACACAAGTTGTTGAACATGTTTCTAAAATATGCAAACTACGGGTTCACTTTTTTTCACTTCATTTTTCCTTCATTTTCTATTTAGTTTTGATGCCATTGTCAATGCTAGAACATTTTGGTTCACATAATGAGAGAGAGAGAGAGAGATCTAGTTGTACTGCGGGATGTTGTAAATACCGGGAGCTACCCTTGAGTTCTAGTATTTACATTTTTTTCATACTTATAATTTCAATAAATAATACAGAGCTGTTATTCATTGTTGAATTTAGAAGAATGTGATTGTTAGTGCCTATGCTTATTACATCTAAAGAATTTTTATAAACTTATTTAAAATTATAAAAATAATTTTTAATTCATATTTTTTCTTATTTCAATAAATTCCAACCCAAATTTCTAATATAAACTTTCTTGTCATAAAATATATAAAATTATTATTACTTTTCATTTTTTTATCTAAAGAAGACCTATGTATCCACCCAGAAGAAAAAAGCTAAATCCTGTGCAACGTAAAATGTGCGACGATAGGAAGTTGATAAATTTCTTAATCCATGAGTACAAACAAGATACAAATACAGCCCATTGTAAAAATAGAGGTAGAATTGTAATAATACGAATAATGCTACCAAATTAACTTAAGTTTTAGCTCGACACCGATTTTTTTAAAATTAAAAATTACTTCATCATTAGAGCTAATCCTTAAATTTTTTTCTCATCAAATTTCTTTTTCTGTAAGTTTCTTAAAAGTGAAGGCATAGAAAATGCGTATGACATGGATTTTCGATATGAACCATATTAATCGATTGAAAATATCGACTATAATTTCTGACAATTTTAAAATCATACGAATCAACTGTCATATATGACGCATAGTAATAATTTTATCCTCAAACGACTTCATCCCTTCCAAAATAATAGAACATGTAGATAACGCAAGCCCAAGACAAACTGGGACACATGTATATCACTTCTTGGTTCAACATACAATAGTTGAATAAGGTACAAAAACTAACGCGAAAATAAAATAAAAAAACATCGTGTACAATTGGGTATGGTGAACTCGTCAAGGGAACATAATATCAAAACAGTGATACAAAAGCCCGTACATGTCAGCTTAATGGTCAGCTGTCAAAAGGAAAACAACTGCTTATATTGTAGCAAAAACTGTGCTCTGCTTCGGACCTCTACGCATATTGAATTATCGTCAATAATTTTTGGTTCTGCAATGAAGGTCGAAAAGATAACGAAAAGTGAAATTGCATATTAAAAGACATGGTTTTACATCCACGCCAAGCAACAGCCACCGGGATATGTTTGGACATACCCTAAATTAATTTATAAGAGCGTGGCCAAGACGTGCTGATATAAGCAAAAGAAAAAAAAGACCTGAGCCCTACAAAGTTGCTATTCTAGCTGCCATGCTTGATTTCATTCTCGGACAAAGGCGCAGATATACTAGCATTTGCAACCTCCTTTAAGCATCTTCTTACCATTAAACTAATATTAAAAAAATTAATGTTAGGTCTTCAGATGATAAAACAACGAATGTGGAGTTGCAAATAATATTACTCCGCAACCAAGCTGGAGAAGCATGGGCAGCTCTGCACATACAATATTTCATGATTCCCCTTATCTCCTTCAATTCCCACTCACTTCCCTCTCCCCAATTATTTTCCCTTTGGAGAATCAGTTTACGTTAGGAAGATATTATAGGAGAGTCTTCTAGTAACAAATCGTAGATCAACTTCCATTCTGCCTACTAATATACGCTTCCAACTTCCCTGTTGCGGCCAATATGAGACCTACGTGCAGCATCATAAAATGTTTAATAGACATGACCAAAACAGGAATTGAAGATGATCATTAAAAGTTATTTCAAAAGAGAAATCTTTTACTCATCAGAAATTCCAAGCATCAATTTACAAGGAAATTGCAATGGGCATTTTAGCTTAAGTACGCAACTGACAATTATGTAATGTCAGGAAGATAAGCAATCACGCGTAATGTGTGCTGCAAAGGTCCAAACAGACCGAACCCATATGACACAAACTACTAACTCAAAGCAGATGGTGCAAGTGACTTTCGGTTCATTCTTTATATTGTTCATAAAATGTGAAGGCAAATTTATAAGTTGCAAGTACCTAAAAACAAAGCAGAGGGTCTCGCCGGCCGTGATTTGAATTCTGGGTGGAATTGTGCACCTACATAGAATGGATGACTTGGAAGCTCTAAGATCTGCACGAGAGAATTTTTCAAAATCCAGAAAATAGACAGTGTCATGCAGAAAGACAAGTGATAAAAGTGAATTCTGTGCAACAATAAACTATAGAAACACAAAAATACGATAACAAATGCAACCACCTCCAATTGAAACGAAACTGAGATTCTCAACCTTGGTTCTAATTTAGTTTTGCTTCACATTACAACATTACCCAAGCTAAAAACTTACCTCCATTCGTTTTCCACTTTCATCCTTCCCAACAAATCTTAGTCCAGCTTCTTCTAAATTTCCAATAACATCCGGATTTACCTGCAAAGTTTCAATGTAAAATTACAAAACCTGCACTACGCACATCTCCCAAAAGATCATGCAATCACCAAAAAGAAGGCTCACAGCCAAACCTCGTATCTATGCCGATGCCTTTCATCCACATACTCTGAATTGCCGTACCTATCAATTAGGAATATGGAAAAAATGAAGGGGCAAATTAGATGTGCATTCAAATTTTCCATAACACGGGTCATTATTTCAAATCCATATCCATGCAAGATATTCAAAATAGTTTTAAGTTCTTCAGGAATTTTCTGGAAATCCTATTTATCTTCTTGTTGGGAGAGGGGGAGACTGTAGGTTTGGGCAATAGGCTATGTAACAATACAAGCTACTCCTTCCCTGGAAACCCTTCATCTGCATTGAAGGTAGAACTGTATAATCGAATCCCAGAGCCCTTTTGAAATTAGGATGTTGCAAAGAAAATTATAAACCAGTCCTAAATCCTACTTTTCGTTGACATCAAACCATCCCCTGATGCACTTTGAAATGCTTGATATACCAGCAGACCCCACTATTGACATGTGTCCTGTAGAACCAACAGCCCAGACAATAGGAGCCTGAGATTTACTGTATGTTGATAGGCTGACACTACCATAAGAAAAGCAATTTAAATGGGAGACGAGGGGGAGGTGAGCCATTTCACTAGAGGGATATGTACCCTGATTTTATTTATTATCTCATTTATCATTAAAATACTACCTAGTGGGATAGCTACATCACATACAGCTTGGAAGTGATACAATCAGATGTCTGGAAGAGTGTTCTTCGAGATCCAAGCCTCATGGTGCTTCCCATATGCGTTCGTGAACCCTGTTTATGACACAGACATTTCAAAATATACAAAAAAATAGAATAGGGAAAAGGGGGAGGTCAGACATCTACATACCTCTGGCATGAAAATCACAACAGGATTTGGTGTTTGGGCATCAAACTCTACACTGTGTGCTCTTTCCCAACCCAAAACCTATGAATAAATGTTAATTTACAATAATAAAAACAGGTATTATAAGAACCAAACATGACAAACAAAAATGTTACTTACTGATCTAGCAAACTCAATTACAGATATTTGCATTCCTAGGCAAATCCCCAGGTAAGGAACATTGTTCTCTCTGGCATATTTGGCAGCTAGCATCATACCTTTCACACCACGATCTCCAAATCCCCCAGGAACCAACACACAAGCTGCGCTCTGCAAGTGTCAATTTCACAAAAATAGATGTGGTTACAGATTCAAAAGCAATACACATTTCCCTGTACAGTATGAAACCAATTTCAAAGATATTCCAAGAATTCCACCATAGATAATAAACACATTGAAAGCATGTAATTAGTTTTTTCCTCAACTAAAAAGAAAGCCTAAAATCTAGCAGAATCACATTATCTAAAAATATGAGGTCTCAGCATTTTCCCACCATACTCTCCTAGTATAATAGACTAAACTTTCATAAATTGCATGTTCTACTAGTTTGCTTACCTTCAAAGTCTTCCAGGCCACAGCATGTGCTTCTGGTGTCTGCGTAAAACCACAAAATAAAATAAGCCTGATATTCTTCCAACTGACAAATAACCTAATTTCTTCAGATGCAATTTGAAAGAAATTATTACTGATTTTGCACTGTCATCTTCAAGGTCAGAAGCTGCAATCCAGTCAATTGATGGCTTCAAAGAGCGTGCAACACAAGCATGCAGAAGGGCCTGTAAATAATCAGGCATTATAAAATATAAATAACCAGAAAAATAAACAATAAAATTATTCAGTGCATTTCAATGACATAACCTTTGTATTGAGTTATAAGAAATGACTGTCCACAGCCAAAAATTCATTTGTTAAATAAAAAAACCACCATGCTACAATGAAATTGGCTCCAAAATTGTTGTATGCATTTTAGATCATATAAAACAATGAAGCATAATAACTACCAATAGGAAAGCAGTTTTAAGGACGTAGTAAAAATGTGAAATTCGGATGATAGCACACAAACATTAGATTTATGGAAAGAACCACACTTGAAGCAAAAAATATAAAGCAGAATTTTAAATGCTATTATCAAGTTGTCCATGAATGACAGATTCCTCATTTTCAAAATCAAGTTGATAGCTACATAGTAAATATACTAATCTTACTCATTTTCCAAAAAAATATACTGTCATCCTGCTATTCTTGTGATAAACATTAAATGAAAGATCAAACACACCTTTACAACAGATAAATATGAATCTGTTAGACCAACATACTTTCCCACCATTGCAATCCTCACCTGTAAATTTCAAAGTGCACTCATACCCATGAACAATATGTCATAATGAGTCTAGAAAAAGCATTCCAAACTTAACATAGAGTACTAACAGATTCAGTAAGATTATCATAGCTCTCAGCCATCTCTGTCCACTGCTGTAAATCAGGAGGTGTTGCTTGGCTGAAAGAATTTATCAGTAAAGTAGATTAGTATTTCCTATTATGACTAATTTTCAAAAAAGAAAAACAAATATAATATATCCGGCATGCCCAAGTACGATCAGCATGTTTTTTCGAGCATTCTTTTCAACAAAAGGTCATTAAGACACATCTCATATTAGACCAATAATTCAAAGGCAATATCTAGAGCAGGTGTTACTGTTTAGATGGTAACTGTAGTATGAGTACTGGTCAGGACTTCAGGTAGAGTAACATGGTACTATGGCAGCATTATTATAAATTTTATTTATATCCTTTAATTTTTTTAGTTCAAGATACCTTCAGCAATTAGACTTCTAAGGGTAATGATTATTTTATTAAAAAAAATGGGATATGGTTTTTTTTTATTAGGGTTCATCACAGTCAGAGTTTGAAGACTATAACAGAATCAATTGATAAGAAAATTACATTATAACTTAAAGTTTTCTGCTATGTTCCTTAAATCAAGAACTCACTCACCTGAGTAAGTTAAGCTGCTGCAGAATTGAATGGTGAGCATTTTGGTTCTGAAAATAGAAGCCAGTTGTAAATAATTAAAAATACACAAAATATAAACCAAAGAATCCAAGCTTCAAAGGAACCAAAAATTTATTAGAGACCCACTCTCAGTAACAGGGGAACATGCCAAATGTTTGGTACATCATGGATATTCAAAATATTCTCAACCTGTGAAACACCATACAGAAAATATAGATCAAGAACTAATAAAACAAAACTTTCTAAGACAACAACTGAGCTCAGTTCACCAACAACTTACTGGAACATGGCAAAACTTTGAGAGTTTTTCCTTGGTACTTTCTAGAAGAGGCTGCCATATTCAAGAACAAAGTATTTCAGCTGCTAATATAACCAAACTAGCATCAAAGATACAACTGTGAAAAGTCAAAACAGAAGGAAACATTTGAAAACATCGAATTTCCAGTTGACTTTAGTGAAAAGAAAAGATGAATACAAGGAAATTCAAGTAATCACTGCATTCTCCTAAGAAGAGAATTATTGAGGCAATAATGGTTCTTAACATAACTACCAGATTGTAACACCATGATTTTACTGGATAAGCAAGAGCAAAACCAATATGTATAATGAATTCCAAATCACAAAACACAAAATAAGTTCCAAATTCACATGAGCTCATAAGTAGCTTTTGCATAGCACTGGGCTTCAGCACTTGATCTTGAAAACCACAATCTATTTCTTGCTTTACCAAGAAATCATATTTCCTCAAACAAAGACACAGTAGCCTGTACAATGAATGAATGTAGGGGGAGAGAAAGAAACTTAGGGAGCATAAGTTTTGAGGTATCTTGTTTAAGTCATTAGGCTTCATGTATGTATATCTAATTATATGTACAGAATGAGGATAGCAAGTATGTATATGATCAAGCCCAATATCCCAAACACTCACTCTAACAGTGCTGATCCTTGTATCATACCCTCACCAGAGCTTACTTAACTAGCATTCCAATGGAATCCAATGCATTAGTGCTAGTATAATGAATAATCACACCCAACCAAGAATTATACTGCCTTATTGGCATCTAAATTGTTCATAAACAACATCTTTGAAAACTAAGATAAGAAGTATGTTTGTGTGTGTGCAGTGCACCTGTGTGCTTATGTAGGCCTTTATAATGATTGAATTAAAGGTTGATCTGAAATGGAAATGTCATTACAGTTTTTCATCCACTTAAAAATGGATTAACAGTTTGATAAACACAATAAATGAACATTTCCCAGCATGTCTAAAACCAAAACATATGAAAAGGATAAAAGTGTTGACCATATTCAACAACATTGTAAAAATCATCCTTAATTAGATTGATTATCAAATATTATTACTAGGGAAAATGGTAAAACCAATTTTTCTGATAATATATACACAAAATTTACTGCAGAATGAGACCCAACTTTAAGGGTCAAATAGACTTCTTCTAAGATGACCATTACAACAAACCTTAACTGATTACCAAAGGTCAAGTAATGATCATAATTATATTTGGGGCCAAAAGTGGAATCTAAATTTTGTAACCAAAGTTAACATCAATAATTCCCTTGGCTAAAAAAAAGAAAGAAAAAAAAAAAACTAGTGGAGCATGCATGCTAAGATTAAGTGAGCAAGCAAGATCTTTTATGTGCAGCTACTACTAAGACTCGGGAGCAAAATTATCACACAGATTAACATTTTTAAATGTATCAAGGTGCCAAAATGGCAGAACAATATACCTCAGCAGAGCGACTTGTTAAAAGATGAGGTGTCAATCCCAGTGCCCGCAGTTCCCTGACACTGTGTTGTGTAGGCTTTGTTTTCTGGAAGCAGAATATTACACTCAAAATGAGGGGGGGAAATCAATTAAAACTAAGTCTACAACAATAATGCACAAGTAATAAGTAGTACTTGCTCTCCCACTACACCCAACACTGGTATCAGGCTAACATGGATGAGACAGAAGTTATCAGGCCCTGAGAAGGAATCATGAGAATAAAAACGTAAAAATTGTATTATGACTATTATGTATTGAGATAAAATTTCATTATAATACAAAACAAGAAAAACATGACAGAAAGTTTGACAGCCAAAGAAAACATTTCATTGCCACACTCATATATTGTGCAATAGGCAACTAAGAAGACCTATATTACTTTTTTGTAGTTAGATAAAAAGTATCTTACCTTCAATATTTGGGTGATTAGAGGAATTTTCAAAAAATACTTAAAATTTCCTAGTCAAACATGAGAACAATTAACAGAAACTCTACAGTAACAAAAAATTTAGACAAAATAGACTAGTGTTAGTTTAAAAGCAAAATCTTCTATTGCCATACCTACTTGAAAGGACAACTGCCGTAGAGCCTCAATAAACGGCATAGATTCAATGTCACCTGTAGAAAGACAAGTATACGGTCGAGTTATTCATTGAAGCGGATAATGCAGCTACAACATAGGTATCGTCCCTGGGTTAAAAAAAAAAACTTACCCACGGTGCCTCCCAGCTCAATCACACAAACATCTGCAGGGTCCTCTTTTCCGTCCACCGGAATCACAGCAACCGACTCAATCCGATCTTTAATAGCATCAGTGATGTGCGGAACCACCTATTTTAAAATACCAATAACTCAGCAAACCGGTCTTTTTATCCACAGTTCTACACAAGTAAATTAAATTTCTGGCAAGAGGTAAACGGCATACGTGCGGTATATCACCTGAACAGTTTTCCCAAGATAATCGCCTTTACGTTCCTTCTCGAGAACAGACTGGTCATGTGAAATGAAACAAAACGCAACGGTTAATCCACAGTGCACCGTTACTGAGTTCTACTACATCCATTACAGACATAAAGCAAGAGCAAGCACGCACCTGGTATATTTTTCCAGTGGTGATGTTGTTATCCTTGGTGAGCGTGACATCGAGGAAACGCTCGTAATTTCCCAAATCCAAATCAACCTGTCTCCGAGTCAAAATACAATTATATAAAATCAATTGACCACCTCAGTGACGTTAAAAGTAAAACATGCAGAGGGGGAGAAGGAAACGAACCTCTCCACCGTCGTCGAGAACAAAGACCTCTCCGTGCTCGAAGGGAGACATGGTGCCAGCGTCGATGTTTAAGTAGGGATCTACATGAAGCGAAAGTCAGTAGTGCGTTTACGGAAAAGGGAAGAAGAGAAGAGAAATTGAGGCGAAGAGAGAACCGATTTTGATGGAAGTAACGCGAAGGCCACAGGCCTTGAGCACGACGCCGATGCTGCTGGCGGTGACGCCTTTGCCGAGGCCGCTGACGACACCGCCGGTGATCAAGACGTATTTCATTTGGTAGGGGAAGTGTTTGGGTTAATGTCCGAGCGGGAAGGAAGGTTGGTACGGTTAGTAGTGCAGTGTGTGAGGGTGCTCAAGCACAAGCATAAGCACAAGCTCAAGCTCAAGCTCAAGCTCAAGCTCAAGCTCAAGCTCAAGCTGGCTGGCGGTTCCTTTCCAAAAGCAATTTAAAAAAGACCTAAAGGCGTCTCAACCTCTTCGATCTTGACTTTTACCTAGCGCCTACAACTGTCCAACTCCCCGCTTTTGCATACAACACATACATCTTGCTCTTTATAGCAACAAAATTATTTATATAAAAAATATAAGATAACCATGATGTTACTTCTTCCATTTTTTTTCTTCTTCATATTTATGGCCCAAACTTTAAATCAAAGCTGGTGATAAAAATTAATTTATGCTTATAATATATGAATTTATTTTGTTAAACAACATTACACAAATTAATAAACAAATCCAATATCACAGCTTAAAATATTTATTTAATTGACTGCTGGAAGAGTCAGTAAAAAGAAAATTAATATTTTATTGTTGAGAACCAGTTACTTAATTGAGAGTTAGTTTTTATTTTTAATAAATTGAAACTGAGTTGATTAAGTAGAGTGCATAAATATTGTAAATCCTCTTAATATCAATTCTTATGAATTAAAAAAAATGGAAGTTGTCAACACATCATCACGCCAAAATTCTTATAAGAACTAAGAGCCCTACACCGGTGGTGCAATAAAAGAACTTTCATTTTTTTCAGATACAATATTTATTAAAAAAAAATTATAAATCTTGGTAACTCTTGCCGCTTATTTTCTTAATTTTACAAATTTTAAGAGTAATTTTAAACGGAAAAAATGTAATAAAAAAATGTGTTAGGAACAATTATTCTAAATTGCATGTAATTTTTAGATCGCAAAAAAGTATGTAATAGAATAATGCTGCTTACAATTTAGATTTATGTGAAGAGTTTTTGTGTTGAAATCCAAATAAAAAATAAAAACAGATTAAAAAAATCGAGCTGCAATTCCTTTTGATATTTGGAATGAAAGATTTTTCAACTCAAAATCAGTTCAACTCGATTTCTAAACATACTACTCCTAACTCCTAAGCATTTAGGTTTCCTTAATTCTACCACTTTGATCATCTACTCTAAATATATTGGAGTGTATATAATAACAAATGAAAAATAGACTTACAATAGTAAAAAATTCAAATTATACTTCAAGAAAAATATTATTTATAATTTGTACTTTTTTTCTACACCGGAAATATCTTCTACCAAAAATAATATATTTGAGTTGGATAGAATCACTATAAATATAACAAAGTTCTCCTTTTAAGTGATTTATTATATACTTGAATTCGAATTCAAAATCATTAATTAAGATAAAAAATAATTCTTTACTAGTTAATTCATATGTTGGTCAATTTTATAATTTGTATTTGATTTATAATTGAGAATTATATCTCGGAAAAATAAATACGTTAAAATATTGTTCAGACTTATTTATCTAGTTATTTTAACAATTATAACTTTTTTTTAAAATTCCTATCTTTACTTAAAAGCTAATTACAAACCAACCAAATCTGGCAATATAACGACCTAAGTCAACTTTAATTTAGTTGATAGGCTCCTTAAAGTCATTTTTTTTAGTCCAACAATTAATCAAAGCTGAAAATAAGTACTAAAGTCATCTTACCTTAGGTAACGAAATAACAAGTTATTCTCATAAAAGTGTAGGAACACCCTTTCTACTTTATGTCATGACTCATGAACCAATGCAATTCATAACGAATCAAACAAAATACTTTTTGTTTTTGAGGGATTCGCTTACCTGCTTTTTTATATATATATATATATTTTTCCAGAATGATTTTTGGTGGTAGTGGTCAAGAATCAAGATATTCCCTTTGTATCCTAAGATCCCCTAACTGCTTATTGGAGGAAAAAGCGTGTTCATGCATTTTTAAGTAGAATCGTTATTGATCACCGTTCGTTATCTTTCAGATATATATACTATTTTTCTCCCACCAGCAGAAAAAGGTGCTTTATTCTCATCTTTTTTCCTTACTTTATTTATCTTCGAGAGAACCATATTCAACACGTGGTCTCCTACTAGGGGATTTTTGCCTCTATTTATTCGAATCTCAGATTAATTTTGTTGACGCTGTCCTTCTCGCGAGTTCAATCATTGAACTTAATTTACTAGATAGTACATTGAGATAATTTATTTAATTAATCAAATAAAATTTTAAGTTGATTTTCTGCTCGATCAAGTTATACAAAACATTATTATTTGCAGATAATTTCTAAAAATGTATATATATAATTACTTAATAATTTATATCCCCTCTCTCTATACATATATTAGGATATTTATATGAGAATGATTTTAGGAGTTTAACGAAAATATTTTTTTTAAGAGTTTTTCTTCATTACAACTGTTTTATGAGATTTTTCTTAACTTTTTCAACCTATCATTTCCATATGTATTTCTGAATTGAATTGTAACAGTTTTTAAAACAAAGTACCAATAGTTAAAAATAATAATTTTCCATATATTCTTAATTTTGAATCAAGTGAGTGTTTTATCATTTAGTATTACATTAAATATATTTTTTGGTCTTTAAACTTATAATCATTTTCTTTTGATTTTGTTATACTAAAAAAATGTTTTTAAATCATTTCCTATAGTTTATTTTATTAACTAATCAATTCGTACGATCTTGTTCGATTATATTGCTTATACAATCATTTTAAAATATATTAGATAAAAATAAATATAAATGGAAAGGAAATAGTATATTTTTACTTTTTATTTTAAAATCTTAATAAAGTATTGGTTTGAAACATTTTTATTATCGTGTCATGGGATATCTCTAGTTCATGATTAATTTCGTTCATGATATTATGACTATTATTAGTTGTTGGGCTTACTCGAAGATCTGGGCTGATTCGCAGATCAAACAACTCGAAAAGCACACTCATGAGGTTCAAGGAAAGTATCAAAGGCTTAAGTTATCTGTACTCGAAATATACTCGAATCAATGAGCCAAATCGAACTGAGAAGTGCTCGAAAAAGTGGGAATTACTGAAGGATTCCAAATAAAGTAATTACCTTAGAACAGTCAGTTGAAAAGTGATCGAAGATGTCTGATGGACGCACTAGAGCGGTTATTAAAAGCACAAAAATAGAACACATGGGAAAGGCGGTTAGAAGAAGTTACATACGGAGAAGTTGCATAACTCATACCCACGTCAAGCATAATGGATAGCGGTTACACCCTACAACACTCAAACTCAAATTTTAACCGCTATTGAGTCAGTTTATAAATAGGAGTATTAACCTCGTACACAAGGTCGGAAAACTCATACTAAGACTGTAATCTGAAGCACTCTTTTGCCTGCGCATATGGCTTTCGTGCATGGGATTGTTTTTGGGTATGGTTTCTTCTCGGCCACATTTCTTTTCTCTTTTTAGGAGTAGTTGTAGTGTAATTCGTTCTTCCTATTATCTATTATCGTGTAGTTCTAGTATTCTGACATTGTAATTCCTGTTAATTATGCAAATGAACCATGATCTGTATTGCAAATGTATCCATCGTTCATTATGTTCATTTAAGGCTTTACTTTCATGAATTTAATTACTTGTTGGTCATTGATGAATATTTAGAAACAATGTTCATTTAAGGCTTTAAATTCATGAATTTAATTACTTGTTGGTCATTGATGAATATTTAGAAACAAGTAACGTTTAAATATTTATGCTCGATCTCGCTTTACATTAACGTCTCAAAACGAAATATACCTAAATTGAAACGTGTGTCGTGCTAGTCTAAATATAAAGAACCTATAAAACTAATTCCACCGTAAACATTAATATAATAAATTTTTTATTTTTACATATAACAAAGATCTAACACAATAAAAAAAATTACTTATTTTTTTTAAAAGACAAACTAACACAAAACACTTAAAATTTGGAATACATGACGTTACACATTAAAACTATAAAAGTATAAATCATCCACGCTACAACGTCATTGCCTAATAGCCATCTCAATCTTTAGATTAAATAATCCCTTAATGACATAATAGTTATCATCAACCATGAATGTAATGCATTTATACCAAATAATTTCGTATGTCCTACAATCTTAATTAACTTTTATGAAACTATAATTTACATTGATTTTTTTATGTACTTTGCAACGTGATTTGAAAGTGGCTGCAAATTCATATTCAACAATTAGATATTTTGAAACTTGTAATGTTTAGAAAATGAGTTCAATTCCTTGTAAAAAAAATCGATTTCGATATTTATCTCTAAAAAAAGGCATAAAAAATGAAATTAATAGATGGTTTTCATAATTTGTGATTTGCAA
Source organism: Cajanus cajan (assembly GCF_000340665.2). Taxonomy (NCBI): domain Eukaryota; kingdom Viridiplantae; phylum Streptophyta; class Magnoliopsida; order Fabales; family Fabaceae; genus Cajanus; species Cajanus cajan. The sequence continues at coordinate 23,887,453 of NC_033805.1, forward strand.
GTTGCAACGTATATTGCTATATTGCAAAATAAATCAATTTAGTCATTTATCCGAAACTAGTTGTATATAATTTGTTGTTGTTTTGTAACCATATTATAAATTGCTCGATATATTACAAAAATCAAAATTTTCGAGCCGTCCTGTTAAGCAATATATCAATACAACAAACTAATAAAATAAAATTATAAATATATATTTTTTTAAAATTCTCTCACATGTAATTCACCTATACATCACATGAATACAGATCTAGTCTCGTTTACAATTAATGATCCAAAAATAATTAATCAAAATTAATCATAAAAAACTTTAAAATAACATAGACTACGATTAGATTGTGAAGTGATTATGTTAGAGTTTATAACCATTTTTAACATTCGATCATGACTTAAGTTTTTAACCCTATAAAACTTTGTAATTTTATTATTTGGTTTCTCATTTTTTTTAAAACACATCTTTCATAAAATATATTTTTTTACCAAATGATTCATTTGTAGTTTTCATCTCTGTTGTTTTTTAAAAAAATTATATTATAAATTTTCTCTTAGTTCTAATAAATATCACAATTTTACATTTGGTATTCCTAAACTCGATTGAGTTTTTCTTTAGATTATTCATTTGAATATTTCAAATGAAATTTTGTGACATTTGAATAGACTAAATGGAAAAAATATATTTTATAAATAAATTATTAAAACAATTATGAAAAGACAACTGAAGAAATTTTATTTTTTAAGAATCAAAATTCTAATTAAACCTTATATCATTAAAGTGAATTAACCATTAAGATTGATCTAATAATATAAAGTTAGAGTAAAATACATAATTTTAAATTGTAATATCCTTACTGATAAAAAAAATACATCAAAATGAATTAATGTGATTCTATAAAAACTTGAACAACCAAAAATTATTGAAAATGTTTGATTGGTATATGGTTTTGTTTGTCTAGTATTTTTTATAATAATTTTTTTGAGTAGTTATATTTTATTAAATGTTTATCTTTTTTTAGCTATTTTATCATTAAAATAACAACTTTTAAAAAATTACTTTAAATTAAGAGTAAGGCACTAAAATTATGAGTATTTATTAATTTAATTCCAAAATTATAAATATATCATTCCATGTTTAGAAGTCTCGAATGTTCATTTATGTCAATGTGACTAGACCCACGTATTAGAAAGGGAAAGGGAAAAAGAAAATGTAATGTGTGCAAGTTTTAACATAATTAAAGCTAATATTTTTAAAGATGAAGGATCAACATACTTTATTCAATAATTTATGTTTTATATTAAATTTTAACGATTTAATTATTAAATTAAAATTTAATGTGTAGTACCCGAATTTTTCTACTAATACAATGAATAATTATTATTTATTTTTGTATTTATGAAGATTATTTTTTTATAATTATTTTGATTAATTAAATGAGTTTGATTGAAGTTTTAAAGGTTTTTAATAATAACCATTTATGAAAATTATTTTGTATAATATTATTAATTATGATATTTTGTTATAATTATTATTTGAAGAAAATCATGTTTTAAATTGTTTTGATATTTTATTTTAATTTGATATATATATATATATATATTATTTATTTATTTATTAATTAACAGTCCTGGATTTTTGTAGCTCTGGAACGGGCCGTTCCACTTTGGGAATAGGCCGTTCCGGATGTGTTTTTAAAGGACAAAGTGTTGACTCAGAACGGGGCGTTCTGGGAGAGATTTTTGTACATGTTCTATGTGCCCAGAACGGGCCGTTCCGGATTCAGAACGGGTCGTTCTGGCCGCGGCCTGGTGCCTATAAATATAGCGTTTTGCACTCTTTAAAATTGATTTTCTTCATTTTCTTATCTTTTTCCTCCTTTCTCTCTGAAGACGAAGGAGAACCTAGAGGGGGCGACCAACAAGATTCAGCTCCTGCTTATCGAGGTACGGGGAGAGTGAGAAATCTTGCTCTGAGTGTGAGAATATATGCTGGGTAGTGGGATTGGCCATCAATCCTGTGTTTGCTGTATTTTTTTTTTTGTATGCTCATGTATGAGGGGTTTCTCCTATGGGTTCCTATGAGACACCCTATGAGAAATAGGCAAAATATAAATATTTTCTGTTGAGTTGTTATGATATAACATTGGTATTTAGAGATGTTTAATTAATACTAGGTCTTTATGTTCTTTTCGTACTTTATGCTAGATGTATATTTGTATATATGTACATGATTTTATTATCACCATATAAACAACTTTATGTTTTCAAGTCAAAGTGGCAAGAACTATTTTTTTTTAAACCAATATATATATATATATATATATATATATATGAACTGAAGATATGAAGTAAAAGTCAAATTATTGATTTTTTTTTTCCAAAATGAGAAAGACTTTAAAATATACAAATTATTTGTAGTAAATAGTAAAAGAAAAAATATAAAAACATATATGAAAAACTTGAACGATAATGACCAAAACATGAAATAACATAAAAGTAAAATGAGAAATGAAAAAGAAAAAAAAACGCACATAGGTGATATCCACATAGAAAATAGAAGAAATAA
>NC_033805.1:23892999-23913250 GCF_000340665.2 Cajanus cajan
TATATATATATATATGTTGCACGAGTGTCCAAACATTCCTCTAGTATAGTTGAAATATTTATATTTTTGTTGCATAATTGCTAAATTGTAAAGTGTAGTGATTTATTAGATCGTTATACATCCTATTTGTTAAAAATGTGGTTTTCTCTTTTGTATAAATTAAATTTGTAAATTAAAAAAAAATTATTTGATACTTCATTTCATTAATTCAAATTAATGGATAATTTTAAAACATTATATACGTTGATTTGAATTGATGAGAAAGAATATCAGATAATTTTTAATTTTTTTTATAAATTTTTAAACTTGATTTATGTATTAAAAATTTTCAATTTAATAATTAGATTGTTAAAATTTAATATATAATGAAACATTTAATAAAATAAATTTAAGTAAGTTTCCAAAGTAAAGTCATCCTATGTTATTAAATAAGTTAAGACATTGTCTTAAAATTCAATCATTTGATTGTAGTTAAAATGTGATCAAACTAATATTAATAAAATAATAATAATAATAATAATAATAATAATAATAATAATAATAATAATAAGTTAATACAGTAACTTTATGTACATTAATATATAAAAATATATTTTGTTCACTAATCTAAGTTGATGCGAGTAATAAGGGGCATTATTTAGCTAAGTAATTATACTTAATATTAATTTTTATGAGTGTATAAAATTCAAGTTGAGAGAGTATGTCTTTCTATTTAGTATTTGTCAAACTTTTATGTAACTACTTTTGATCTCTACATTTGTCGAACCTTTACATCCTTAATGGTATGTTTTTGGATGAGAAATTTTCCAAATTCAAGAAATTTTAAATTATTAATATTTGAATTATTTTGATTTCAATTTCTATCATTCTTAAAATATTTTATTTTGATAAATCAATTCAAATTTCTTAATTTTTAAATTGTTAGGTTGGATATGATAATTTGATTCCACCATGGTAAAATTGATTTTAAAAATATATTTATATGTTGATATTTTTAAATTAAATTCTATAAAAATAAATATTAGCTAACTTTTAAATATTTAATAATTTTAAAAATTAATATTAGATAATAATTAATAATTTTAAAAAAATTTAATATTCAATAATTAAAAACATGAATAGATAAGAGATAAGATAAAATATATAAATAAAACAAGAAAAAAATATGATGAATTTCAAATTCTTTTTTTGGAAGAATTTGAAATTTTACTATTTCAAAGAGTTCTACAAATGCTTAAATTTTAAATTATTTATAAATTTTCCACCCAAATTAACAAGGTATTTCCCCTCAAAGAATTTGAAATTCTTCAAACAAATGAATTATTCCATTTAAATTCTTTGTCCAAACATAAGTTATTAAAAAAATATAAAATCAATATTTTTTTTATAATAAAACTACCGTCTTGCTTCACATAAAATCAAGAAATAAAGAGTCTTTACACCTTTTTTTCCAATAAATTATAAGTTAAATTTAACTTTTTTATCTTATTATAATATTCAATTTGCAATTTTGATTCTTTAATTTTTTAATTTTAGTTTAACTATTTTATAAAACTTACAATTTTTGTCTCATAACAAATCATAACGTTATCCACTTATCTCAAGTAAATAATACAAAAAAAATTAATATTATATAATATTTATATTAAATTGCACTTTTATTTAAGAAAATATATGAAATTTATTTATCTTTTATAATTTTTATGAGATAAAATTGTAACACTTTCATCTTATAATCATGTTGTTTGATTTGACAATTGTTGCTGAGAGCTCTAAGACTAGGAGTCCCTGAGGACACGTTGATTTCTTGAGGATTAGATTAGAGATAAGTAAAGTCGGTTCAAAAAAGGTATAAAAGAAAATGCAAATTTTCTAAAAAGACATTGAAAGAAGCTAAAAAGAAGGATCCTCTTTCTTCCTTTTTTTTCCCTCTTCCTCACCTCAAACCTTTCCTTTTTCTTCCTTTCTTAGCTAATTTAAGTTATAGTTGAGAAGAGTTTTTGGGTTGGAACTTCCAGCTTGTGATGTTTAAAGTCGCTTCTTCTCCTTTTCTTCTTTACAGATTTTTCTCCAACAAGTAAGGCAAGCTGTGATTTTAAATTTTTGGGTATACATTTTGTGGTTTTAATGATTGAAATGAGTTGGTTGAAGGTGTTGAGTGATTTAAAAGATGAAGTTGAGAGAGTTTCATGGTTTCCAAGAAAGGTATGATAAATTGAGTTGATTCTTGTTTGGATGCTTGTTGCATGTTGTTTTAAATGATGAAACTGAGTTGTATAAAATGTATAAATGTTATATGTTGTAGTGCATGTTTATGGGTTGCTAATTTTTCTGGTGTTTTGGATTGAAATCAGTTTCTACATAAGTGCAGGAATTGACATCGCGTCGGTCGTGCCTTCAAGGCATCGAGTGTGATTCCAAAAAGAGGTCTTTGTCTCACTCACATTGGGCGCATGATTGGTGTCGTCAAGCATAAGGAGATAGACTCATCTTAGGTTGGAATTACATTAGGCTTGGATTGAATGCATCGAGCGTGAGATGAAAGGATGGTATTTGTCTAGGATCACGCCAGGCACTAGTGGAGTGACACTGGACGTGAGTTAAGCAAATAACTCTCTACCTAATTAGGGTTAGGTGTGGTCATTGCCACGCCAAGCACGAGATTGAGGGGCACTCTCTACCTTAATCATGTCGAGCGCGAGTGGTGAGACACCAAACATGGGCGAGACAGGGAGCTTCCTACCTCAATCGCATCAAGCGCGAATTGTATGATGAAAGGTGATTATTTAATGTTGTTTACAAGTTGATTGATGGTGAATGAGTGGTATGTTGTAGAGTCGATGGCTTGAGTTGATTGCTAGTTGATTTATAGTGACGTAGTCGTATGAATGATGATGTAAAATGATGTATTTGTGGGTATGTGGTAGGTTGAATATGTTGTAAAGATGCAAGTTGTTTTAGTTGCTTAAGATAATTTTTTATGTTTAATCAAAGTTGTCAATGTTGCAAAGATATTTGTTTTTTACGTTGTTTAAGTTAACATGTTGTGAAGTTGAAAGTTAAACATTGTGCATGTAGTATGTTGTTAAAATTGATAACTTGAATGTTGAAAGATGATAAAATTGTTAAGTTGATAAGCTATGGATATGTGGATTAGATACATGTCTTAGCTACAATATATAAAAATTAGAGGAGGGTTAAATATGTTTTCAAACTTAATATCACATTATGCGGATATACATTGCAGTACTCCGAAAGCTCGGTTAAAACCCTTTAGCAAGTAAGTTAGCCTCTGGATAGATAATTTGAAATTCAATTGTCTCCTTTAGATTTTATATGGTACCCGTGTGTGGATAAGATCGAGATACACGTGTATAAAGTAATTAATCAAGTAAAATATTGGGTGGACTTAGTCTCTAACCTAGTATCAGAAGGTTGTGGTATTAGAAGGATAGTTGGTGGGTTAACCCCATAGGTGACTTAATGTTGTAGACTAATATTGTGGTAGACTTATATCCAAATTATTCTATCTTAACATAGTATCATATTTCCTTGTTTAACTGACAAAACCTGATAAATCAATCTAATTTATACTAGCCATTTTTAGCCTTGTGCTAGCCATTGTTTTTAGTCTCAATGTCAACCGTTGTTTCTAGTATTATACTAGCAATTGTGATTTAATAGGATTAAACCATTTAAATTACTCACCCTAAGATGTAGGAGGTCTCCATAATTAACATGTGCGACAACGTATTAGATGTGATGTATATATTGTTGTGCTATACATGCTAAAAGATGTCAAGTTGTTGCATTAAAATTGTTGTTCTGTTATGAGTTGAAATATTTTTGCTATGATAACCTGTTTATAAGTTGCTAGTTTGAATTTTTTTCACTAGCTTACCTTGTATTTTTCTTATGGTTGAAACTACGATGATCATACTTGGTATGAGAGGAAAACTGATTTAGTAGGATGGTTAGCACAGTTGGAGGATAATCACTTTGGAGATGGCTAGTTTTGGTTGTTGGCTACCCCTATGTAATTGGATTTTTGTATAGACGCCGATTGATATTTAAGGTTTATTTTACTTTTAGTACTATATTTTATACTTGGCTTCTTTGTATAGGATATTAGCCACCGACTATATTATAAAGCCTTATTTTGATGCATGTTATTTAATCTTTCACTATGCAATAATTGTTCAGTAGTACGTGTGATGACCTATTGAGTCTTTACAAAAATAGAAGTTAAAATTATAATTTAACTTGAATACTATATAGAAATTATCATTAATGACATATTATGATAAACTTAATATTTTTAAAATAAATTAAAATTATATATTTTTAAAGTTGGATACAATTCTCTAGATACCGTTGATGTTGTTTTCCAATAATAGTTGACATTTTACTTTGATATTATGCACTTGTTTGTAAGTTTTATTAATATAAATTAGTATTTTAGGATGTGCATTGCACATGCTAAATATTTATTATATGTAATTAAAATTTATAATAAATTTTATATACAAATAAATATTATGTTTAAATATATAACTTACACTTAAAATTCATATAAATAGATATTTTTAAACATATAAATGATATTTTAAAAATTTGATGATAAATAATTTATATTGTAACATAATTTTATTTTTATTTATTGTTAATTTATTTTAAAAATATTAAAATTTAATTTATAAATAATTATAATAAATAAAATTGAATTAGATAAAAAATTATAAAATACCTAAATAACCTCTCGTTAAAGAAAAAATCCTTAAAAGTATTATTACGCAAGATAGAGATTTATATTTAATATATAATTAAAATTAAAATTAAAGTCATAAATAATTATAATAAATAAAATCAAAATAGGTTAAAAGTTAAAAAAAAATTTAAAAACTTTCTCATCAAAGAAAAATTCCAAAAAATATCTAAGATAAATTTTCATATTTAATATATAAATATTAATTTATGTATATTATCAAATAAATTTTAACTCTAATTAAATAATAACATCGTCTTTACATATAAAAAAAAAAAATCATAGTTAATGTCTGTCGATTATAAAATTAAAAATTAAAATTATGAATTTAAAAATCAAAATATCAAAATTATGGAAAATAAAAAATTGTTTGGCTACACGTGTCGGGAACAAGGTGCGGGTCTACGATCCTAAACTACACCGAAGAGAACATGCTGCATTTCCCTCCGATCGTTTTTCTGAGGCCGAAAAAGCAAACTAACTCTGATACTGCTATGTTTCACTCTGTCGGAAGACGAAAGAGTGCCCAACAGATTAGGGTTTCAACGTTGAATAGCCCCTTTTCCCACCCCAAATAGAAGCTTTGGTGTAGATGAGTTGGTCTCAACAATGGGTTCCGATTCCAATTTGGGAGGGTCACCCTCAGCATCATCGCCCAGTGCCAAGCGCACCAGAGATCCCGAAGAGGAAGTTTACCTCGACAATCTTCGCTCTCACAAGCGTTACCTAAGCGAGGTTACACACATCATTATCTAATTTGCCCCCTTTTTTGTCGTTTTATTATTACTATCTTTATTTTAATGTTGTAACTATAACCTACTTGTTGATTGTTTTTTCTGTTTGTTTACTAAGTTGGTATTTTTGTGAAATGGCCTGTCATGGGATTTCCATATTTTGGCGTTTCTATTTTTTTTTTCTTTTCTATTTCGTAAACTAATACATGTTTGTGAATCTCTATATTAATTTATGAATAATTGCCCTATTTTAAGTTGTATGTTGTTTAAATTTGAGAGACTTGGCTTAAGCGCCATTTGGAAAATTATGCATTACTCGTTTGCATAACTGAGCTGAAACACATTTTCAAAAGGTGCATTTTGTTGTGCTTGCTTTGTTCATATGGATCCTTGCTGTGTGATGTTTAATTTATCTTTCTATGTATGCTTTTGTTGCTATCAAATGAAATGAACTACAACTAATTAGAGTAACTTAATCTATTGTTTCCCTGCCCAGATAATGGCATCCAGTCTCAACGGATTGACAGTTGGAGACTCACTTCCTGATAATCTCATGGAATCTCCAGCAAGGTCTGAAGGCATGTTCTCTTTCAGGTAAAATCATGGCCACTTTTCTTGTGCAAGCATTATTCACACTTTGGGAGTTTATAAACAGCTATTTCCGTGGATGAAGTTTATTTAGTTGCATTTCAGTCTTAACTATTGGATTTTAAATAGAACTAGTGTATGTAGTGTATTAGCAGGCTTCTAAAAGTTCATGGAATGAGTTATTGCCAGTTGCATTATTACATTTAGTATACGTGTTTTAGTTTGGCAGTGTAGATTGGCCTTTGACATCTTGTGTAAATTGTACTCTTTTCATCTTCCTTATTATATCGTGATTATTCATTTCTTTCATTCATGTGAGTTGGGTTAAATTTCTTAAAATCGTTATCTTAGCCATTGAAAGATACGGTAGATAGTTCTGTTGGTAGCTCTAGTTGCAGCTGCAGAGTCTGAAAACTATTCTCACCTCTACTGATGCGTGACATTGTGCTTTATTATTGTTGGTGGGGTGGTGGTGGTCAATCAACTGGTTTTTATGTGCATAAGTGTTGAAAATGATGATGATCCCATTGCTATTCCAGAATAAAATGGGATTACTAAAATTTTCCTCATGGTTTTCTGGGCAAAGAAACTCCGAAACTGAAATAAGTAGAAGGCCTTTATTTGTTTCATACTCGATGGTTAAATGTACTCTGACTCATACAATCATCGTTTTCCCTCTTGCAAACCTAATATATATGTCCTAGACTGAATTATAGTGAAAGTTAGAGTGGGAGACATTACAAGTCTCCCACCATAGGGAAGTGTTTTCAAACCATTAAATTAGTTTTTTCTTAAATGTATAGTTGACAATTTTCGTTCCCCCCCCTCACTTTCCCTTGTTACTCTCTTTCTTTTTGGTCTTTCGTGTACTACTCTCTGGTTTCCTTATCTTTGAAGTCTTTATGCAATGCAACCCATATCATCATTCTCCCTTTGGATCCTTGAAACACATGAACACCTCTCTCAAACGGTGACCATTCACCAGATCCACCAACTACCTACCACACTGATTTCCCTCCAAAAAGCGAAAAACCAACACACCATTCAAACCACTACCTCCAAAAATAAAAATAATTAAGGGGGTTAATGTATTGTCCAAGGAGTCACAGTGTGATTCTTTTTAAAAAATTAAGGGAGTTAATTAATGTATTGTCCAAAGAGTATGAGAGTGTTTGGTACACGGAAAGTTTTTACTTCCCTGAGAATTTGACATTAGTAATGTTAATTTTTCGTGTTTGATTTGTTATTTAAAAAATAACATTCCTAAGAAACATTATTTCTTGGGAATGATTTTTGGATAAGTTTCCCACAAGATTATCCTCATGGGAAAGGTGGAGAACTAGCTTTCTCAAGGTAAAAATAATGTTTTAATATAGATAAAATGTCGTGTTACCTTCATTTGTTTATTTAATACAGTAAAAATCATTGATTTCCAAATAACATTTGTAAACATCGTCAAAAACAATTATAATCAACCAAACAAATTTTCTTGATTCCTAAAAATCATGATTTCCGGTATTTATGATTCTCATGCATAAAAAAAATTGTTGTGCAACAAACAACCAAACAAAAACATAATAATGATAGTGTAATATTTTTCAAACAATTAGGGAGGTTGTTGTAAAATTTTTCAAATAATTAAGGAGGTTATTGTAAGTTGTAACTTGTAAGGATAGAAAAATAAGGGGTGTTTGTGTAATTTCACGAAACCTTGGGGAGTGTCAGTGTAATTTACCAAAAAAATATACTAATAATGTTATACATTCATAATTTAACGTAATCAACACGCATGGAATTACATACCATCATTATCAAATGTTCAAAATACTTGTACATTATGATTTGGTAAGGTTAAGGAATGAATCAAATTTTACGAGGGTATAACAAGAAAAGCAATATAAAGTATATTGAATTTGGTTTGGTATCAATATTTTGAACTGAAAATTGAACCCAACCAAAATTAAGAGAGAGAGAGAGAGATTTTGTATGATTTTTTTTTTCTTGTAGTAGTTTGGCAATTTAAAACAGTTCAGTTAGGTTTTAACACCCTTAACACCAACACTGAAATGTGTGCATTTTTTTTGTTAAAATAAGTTAGTTTCTTTTTCCAATGATTAGCAAATGGTTCCAATGTTATTTTTGTTGAATTTATTTTCAGAGATGATATGTCATTACAATATTCACCTATGTCAGAAGATTCGGATGACTTGAGGTTTTGTGAGACCCCTGTACACAGTTGCTCATCCCAGCCTGACAGTCTTCCCAGTAGTCCAGTTTCTCCACACAGATACCAAAAGCCGCAGAATGCTTTATTATCTTCTGCAGCACCTTCCTCAAGTTCAAATGCTTCTCATAGCTCCACCGTCTGCACAGTTAGTTGCCCCCAACCCCATTCCCAACCTCAACCTCAACCTCGTCAGCGAGGGTCAGATTCTGAAGGACGCTTCCCATCATCTCCAAGTGATATATGCCACTCAGCTGACTTGAGAAGAGCCGCACTTCTAAGATCTGTGCAGATGCGAACGCAGTCTCCTGGCTCTGCATCTTTGGACCTGCCATTTGGTTCTAACCAAGAGCATGCTCCCAGCATAGATTCTGAGGAAAGATCATGCTCATGTATGAAATCTCTGGTTGACGGGAGAGAGTATTGAAGAGGGTTCATCAATCGGTATTCGGAAGGTTGATTACTAATATAGAATCGTCAGTATCCATCGTTTCTAAAATATGAGAAGGTAGCTTGTGTTAGTTTCGGCGGAAATGTAACCGTTGGTCTTGTGTTATGGGGTTTTGTTCTCCCGCTTTAGCCCATTGTGCCCAATGGCTTCCGAATTTTACTTATTTCATTTTGATTTAATGTTTCATTTAATTTAGTTGATGATTGTGCTGTGTGCGTTTATGTCTTATAATAATTTATAAGCAAATCAGCCACAAATATCGAGTGTAGATAATCGTCATGTAATACATGCAGCAAGTCACGGGGCAAATTTGCGGTTACTATCAACTAGCGAAAGAAAGAAACATATGATAAAAGGCAAAAGTAGTATAGTCTCACAAAATTTTAAACCGCTCAGGTAGAATACAATGGGGAGAAGAATGGTAATCTTTACCCCCCAAAACGCCATGCAAGATAGTATCGTTAATACACTCAAATTAAGCAGTACAACTCTCCACGTTGAATATCTCCCACCATTTTCTATACCAAAGTCAAACAACCATCAGAAGAAACTGGGGTGGATCACTGTCTTCGCGAGAGATGGTTAACACTTGTACCAATGGGTTAAGCATCATATGTCGACAATATATTTTTCTTTAGAGTTAGCTCGTCGGCCTTCGCAGGGCTAATAGACTGCATCAATCAATCAAAACAAGCAAGTGGTCAGCGCAATCATGCATTCAATTCTTAATCCCGTTTTACAACCAACATTAAAGCATCATATTTTTTCAAGAAAACAGTGATTCTCAAGTAAGACTTGAAAGTTGGAACAACGATAATTGTTTCACGAATAAGTACAACTTTCAAGGTTTGCGTTTGACTGAAAAAGAACATTACCTTGTCAAGTATGCGCTGTAGGCGCTGGATTTCGTTCTTAGCATAATCAGAACCTTTTTCCATGTAATTCTTGGCAGCTTTCAAGTAAATCTTCCCGAACCTAGTGATAAAAAACGATAATGCAATTATCGCATCTAGTTTCTTAGTTTGGGCAAATATTATAGAATATATCCAACACTCTAATGCAAATTAAGCTATTCTCAACTGACATGATTAAAAGCAAATGCCACTTAAGAAACTCCTTTTCTAGAGTATTCAAGTTACCTTGAGGCAGAACCCTTGAGATTCTCAACTTCCTCCTCCATTCGGGTAAACACGGATTTCTTCTCTTCATTGCTGGCAGCTACAAACTCCTTTACCAAGACATCCAAGCTTTCTACTATACCAGCCTATACAGAAATACCAAATGCATGAATAAGATAACAAGTAAAACAAACTTAACTTTCATACACCACCAAAACTACCAGGTCAGCTACCAGAAAATAAAATAAAATGAAATAAAACAAATTCTAGCCTCTCCTCTTTAAAGTTAATTCACTAACTTGGGAAGTAAGTTGTCCTTTTCCATCTCGACTTGTTCCAGATTTCTCATTGATAAAAGCCACAAAGTCATTTAAGTCTCTTCCACCACCGTACTCTTCTCCAGCTTTGTTGCTCTTTGGAAAAAACTTCAAGGTAGGAAATCCACTCACATCGTACCTGCATAATATTATTCCATCAAACGTCAATTATTTATCATATTGAAGTCTGCTACCTTCAGAGTCTTCGTTGGATTTTTTGTTTTCTTAACTACTATAATTACATTAGTTATGTATCATCTTATTAGCAATATTAGCACATCCATCTGTTTCAGTTCCTATATTATTTTTTCTTGCTAAATTATATTAAAGCCCATATCTGAATTGCACTGAAATTTAAACATTCATATAGTTCATCACAATGATCACATTATGACTTGAAAAGAAGACAAACTATGAATGGACACTATGCAACATGCAAATCGGTCTAAGACCTCTAAAAACAATTTTACTTCCGCCACCTCCACCTCTAAAGTTTGATTTAGTCGGAACAAACAAAACAACTATGCAAATAGATCAAGTAAATAAAACTCACTTTTCAGCCAGATCCCTATATTTATCAGCATCCAGATTTGCAATAACTACATCTTCCTCCAATTTAAATGCTGTGGCAACTTTCTCGTAAGTCTGGAGGGAAAAAGAGCATAGTCAGGCTTCACATTATTGATTTTACAAAAATTAAAGGCCCTAACCTTTAAGTTAATAACAAGGAATCCTTAATGATAAACTTACAGGAGCAAGACTTTTGCAATGTCCACACCTATCAGAATTACAAAATTTATTAGATATGGAAGTATATTGAGAGTTTTCACAATGATGTGTAATGTCAACTAAGTTTTTACCAAATTTAAGTCCAAAAAGAAGTCTGAATTAAAAATAAAAATACAAACAATACGAAAATTATAGGTGAGTACCATGGTGCATAAAACTCAACCAAGACATCTTTGGTTTCATCCAAGACAACCTCATTAAAATTTTCGGGTGTTAGCACCACTACATTGGAAGGAGCTGCAGCAATCTTCACATTTGTTCCTGCAAGCAAATCTCCTGGTTAGGAAATCCCATTAAAATTGCACGAGAAGTTCATAGTAGAAGAAAAAGGGAGAACCAAATTGTGTTGTCTAACCTCAACACTGCAAAAGCTAAAAAATCTACGGAAAGTGTGCAGACAGTCGTGTTCTTCTATGGTATGAATGAAACCTAAATTTTAGTGGCTTGGCAAAGTGTATCCAACATAAAATACTTTTTTTTTTTTTTTAATTTTCAAAAGCTGGTGCAAGATGCCTAAGTTCTGATATGTTCAAATCAAAATACTACATTTCCCTAGAAGTTACATAAACACGTTAGTATCAAACGTGATTGCCTTCATAGATATTAAAACACAATGCTTCAGAAACTCAAATAGTACCTCCTTCCGTATTTACATACTCGGCAAGTGATTCAGCAGTGCGTGGCCCTTCATACCTATGGGAATTTTCCAAAATCAAGTATTGAATGCAAAAGGAATGGTAAATGTAAAAATGACAGATAAGTAACTATGAATTGAGATATGAGTCTCAATGTTATGTTCCAATAGTCAAGATCTTACTTTTTGGGTTCAAGAGATCCTTTGGGAAACCATTGAATTGTTGGGTACCCAGAGACTCCATATTTGCTGCACAAACTCTTATGTTCATCACAGTCAACCTACAACATGTTAAAAAGCAAGCTTTGTCAATTTAATGGGTGCTGAATTATTCAATTGTCACTGAGAAAGGGCGAAAATAAACAATAAAAACACACAGGCACAAAAAATCTCAGTATATTCACAATGTCACTTCTTATGGATGCCCCCCGGCCATGCTCTTTCTCCTTCCCCTCTTCTAGTTTAAGTTTACTCTATATCCATATCTATATCTATATATGTAGACCTGGAGGGAGTGCATATCTAGTGAGAGTGCGAGAGGTGAGCTAATCTTGTTTATTTAATATTACTGTGCACAAATGGTCAAGGTTTTTGATTGTATGTAAGATTTACTCATTTTTATTGTAGAGAGAGGGAGAGAGTACAACAATGGGGGAGATGTCATTTTGTAATAAAAAGAAAAATAAGACAAAGAGTTCAACAATTAAGAAAAAATAAAAATAATTTGAGTGATTATATAGTACTCCCTCGGGACCTATATATAAGTAAAAAAAAAATATAAATTTTTTAGACTCAAATATAAGCAAATTTCAACCAAGTCTACTTTATCAAATGTTCTTTATCCAAAAATATTCGTAAGGTAATAAATGAAAGCATTACCTACAAAATAAATGAATATTTACTAATATTTTTAGTAAATGTAGTATATATTTTATATGAAATCGTGAAAATTAAATGCATTCAAGTATCTTCCATCTAAGTGAAATTAGTTTTTTTTTCTTCTTATATATAGGTCCAAAGGGAGAGTATGTTAAAGGTGTATCTTAGACTTCTTTGTTATGAAGGCAGGCATATAACATGAACATGCTCCACACTGTAAAAGAGATTACCAATAATATAAAATACACAGACAATCATAAATAGATAAAATGCCTGAAGATTAAAAAATACCACAAAACAAATTTTACTATTAAACAGAAAAAATGCAAACAGTATTCTAGGTTTTGAAAGAAACATCAGGGTGCTGACCTTGCCAATTAAAATAGATTTGGCTTTCTTGAAGCTGCTACCGAGTTTTTCATATTCTGGTGCAAGCTTTTTGCAGTGTCCACACCTATTATAACAAAAGAGGGAGGAATCGTAAATAATTGTAAAAAGGATGACAATTTAATTCTCGTAAATTAGGGTAAGCTTAACTGTCCTGCACCTTCTAGTGTCTCTGTTTTATTTATTTATTTAGCCATCATAATCGATCCTGGTAGAAAATTCATAATAACTCATCCGCCCTACTTAACTAATTGAGGTAGATCTTTAGTTTAATTAGAGGGGTATTATCCTCTAATTATTTGATTATAGGAATCAAAGACTATAGTCAACCTATATTCAATTAGAAGTTAACTAAAGAAAAATAATGGTTTTAATTTAATTTATTGATTTTAAAAAGTACCAATGAGAGGGACAAACTTAAATAGTGACACTAAATTACCGTAATAAACAAACTAAAGAACACTGCTCTAAATTGATTCTAGTCTTGAGGAGCTAAATCTAAGTTGCACCAAAAGTCTAAACGGCATCGTAATCTATCATCTACGAGTCATTAACTAAAAAATCATCAACGACCGTAAAACGACAAGTTGAACCGGTCAACGCAAAGAGCATACACGATTGAAACGAAAAGGAACAACATCGGAGTCAGTTAGCAAAAAACCCTACCCTAACGATATCAAAAAAATCAAAGTAATAATGGAAGAAGTAGTAACAGTTGATATAAAGAGAGAGAAAGGGATCGTTACCAAGGAGCATAGAACTCAACGAGAGCTCCTCTGTCCTGACCAACTTCCTTCTCGAAGTTATCTTCAGAGAGCACAACGACGTCGTCTGCTGAAGCCGATAGGAACAGCAGACCAAACGCGAACGCTCCCAACGCTATGCTCCAGATCTGATGTTTCTCCATTTTCTTCCTTCTTCTTTCTTCTGAATTTCAGCAGAAATTGCTACGGCACGTGCGAGGATTTATAGGGAACCTGTTATGAATGTCGCGTAACGTTTCGCTCCTCCGTTAGGGTCACGTGGCGCCGTTTTATTGCATCTCTTGTCATTAAAGTCATCGTTTGCCTATGCATTTCTCGCGGTGCAACCGTATAACACCTATGACGTATCGTTGTTGACGTGGCATTCGATGAGAGGAACACAGTGTCAATTTCTGGAGTATCTGACCCACGTGTAAAGTATGACCACGTCGTACTTGTACATATGTATACTCGAATACACATCCCGATGTAATGTATGTATGTATATTTCATTTTATGAGTTCAATTTTAATATTTTTTTACTAATATAAATCTTTTTACGCTGTTAATTAATAGAAATAAACTGTTAATATAATTTCATGTAGTTATTGTAAAATTTAATAATTCTTTTAATATATTCTTTATTATATTATAATTTAATTATAAATTATTATGTATAATAAATTCTTATTTTTTATAACAATTATTTTTATATTTTATATTAACAATAATTTATTTTTGATTATTAGTCATATAATTTGCTTTAAACTCATCATAATGACATTTGAATTCCTCGTACAATAGTTGACTTTATTATGAATTAGATATATATGACTAGTCTTGCTCTTATATGAAACAATGAAAAATTCTTTAATTTTACTCCTAGAAAAAATCTCAACAAAATGACCCTCTCTCATTATACTTATTCTTTTTGTGTATGAAAAAATCAGCTATATCCTCCTTAAGGGTCTTAAGGTTAGTCATTTATTCTTTATAAATGAATGTTTTTTTCACTAAAAATTTGCAACTCTCAAGTGATATTTGTGAAGGATATGTGCTATAGCAATGTGACATCGGTTCTCGAGACAAGTGTTGCGAAGTCTCGACTTTATGCTTCAAACAATGTCTCTAACATCAAGAAGGATCAAGTTGTAACATTGTGTTGTATGTTTTATATGTGATTTATGTTATTTTATGATGATATATGTTGTTTTGTGATGCTTTAAGTTGTGATGGTGTGTTTTATGTTGTTTGTGAGATCTCTAAGGGTTAAGGAATCCTTATGAGTTACATTATTTAGAGTTGTTTGAGATGAGGTCAACATTGACAAAAAATGAGAGAAGATATATAAGATTTTAAGAAAAAAAATGAACTTCACAAATTTATTTCCTTTAGTTTTAGAGAAAGCTTTCAAAGAGGAGTATTATAGAGCTAGAGAAGTTCAATCTTTGTTCTAATTTCACCAAAAGCATCCTTATCCTTCCTTGTGGTTGAGATCGAGTGGTAGAAACAGAGATTTTAGTTAAGAAGCTTAGAGTCTTAGAGAAAAATTGATCATTAAAGGTCTCGTTGTTCTTCTCTTGTTGTTTTAGAAATAATTAAGGTAAGAGAATTTTGCAGATTGATTCTTTTTTAGTTGTATATGTTGATTCTTGTGTTGTTTTGTCCATTGGTGTCATTTGTGTTAAATTTGGTGTTGGTGAATGTGGGGTTTTGGAACCAAACTTGAGAGTTTGATGATACTTGTGTTGTTATGGTTAAATGTATCTTTTTGTGTTTTTATTTTATTTTATAGTTGTTGGTGATCTTTGGAGTAGGAATCATGTGTTATGTTCTTACAAAAATCTGCAAGTGCTCTAATGCTAAGGACAACGTTTAGTTGCTCTAATATCTGTGACAAGAATGTGCATTCATAAAGACATTATAAAGCTCAAGTTAGAGAGAAGTTTAGGTTAAAAATGAGATTGGGGAAGAATGATATCTGGTATCTCATATATAGGTGATTGGTCTTATCTCCAGGTTTTAAGATAATGTTGTATGATATCCTTGGAATATGTTATGGTGATTGTGTGGAGATATTGTTATTGATTAGCGGAGATATTATTCCTAATAAGTGAAAATATATTTTTTAGATTAGTACATTGTACTTGATTACAATATTCTAAAAGATATTCATGCCATGATATCCTGCTAGTTGTTAGGAGCTAACCGTCTAGAGTTTCATTGTATGATGATGGGTTGGAGGCCCAATGCGCGTGAGCAAAAGAATGCCAACTTGGCCTAATTGAGTTGGACAGTACAAGTTGCATGTTGAAGAAGAAAGTTGAGATAGCTAAAAGAAAAAAAGATAAGTGTGAGTATCATGGAGGTGTTACACGCTCTCGCCTAGCAGGATGGTGAACTTGTTAGGCAAGCTTTTAAAAGTGAAGGCTTTCTTTCCATATTGTATTCTCGCTCAACAAATGTATAAGTCACCTAGCAAGAATGGTTATTCATGATGAACACTTAAAATGTGTCAAGCAACACATGTGTGACTAGTGCAAAGTTGATGCGAAAGAAGCTTAACTTGGGAGGTAAAGAGAATTTTCTATTGCAAGACATTCACAAACCATTGTAAAGAAAAAAAATATGGGACGAAAAAGAAAATAGCCTTTATGTAAACATTATTTATTAATCTTATCACTAAAAATTGGATGGTATTATAGCTTTACAATGAATAATTCTTATTGTAAATAATATTGAATATTTGTAGATGGTTTCCATTGCAGTAAAATAGAGTTTGAAAATTCAATATCCATTTACTATGTTGATAAACTAGCTAAATGAAGTTTGACATAAGTTACAGCTAGACTCTGTTAGAAAACATGACTTAACCAAAATGGGGTGAATTGGTTATTTAAAAATTTCTTATTGAACTTTTTTGGTTTTGAAAAACTTTGCTAAAATTTTCCAAAGAAGTATATTGATTTATAGTCATATATAGGATATCAAGTTGAGATTCTATGCAAATTTAAACTCACTCAGTTCTATGTGCAATGTTCATGATTCATACCACACAACATTAAGCATAAAATCAAAATTGCAAGAATGTAAACACAAGGGATAGAGAAAAATGCACAACCAATTTATAATGGTTTAACCACATCCACTTGTGACCTATATCCAGTCTCCAACCAACCTAATTGAGATTTTTCACTAATACTTGATACTAAAAATTTTACAATCACAATATCACATTCAATACACTTCTTTACTTAAAGAAACCATTTTTTGCACCCTAAGAAGCATTTACTTGTAGCACTCCACCACAAAATTTTTCTTTTCTTAAGAAACCTACTTAAGTAAATAAATTACAAAAGTTAAGAAACGAATTCACCTAATGTACAAAACAAATCAAAGTAGGTGAATTAACCCAAGTAGCTTATCCTACAAAGGTTACTAAATGTCTTCTTGCAAAGAAAAACATTTTTCAGAGTGTTTTCAAAAAATATATCACAAAGATTCAAGTCTCTCTATTCTAAGTGTGAAAAATGATATATATAAGTTTTTTGACAGAAATAGTCAATTATTTTTCATGAATAATCGATTATTTTGTTCTTAGCAGATTTGAAAATCAACCAAGAGTAGTTTAATCGATTATTTTGAGCAATAATCAATTATTTTAGAAACTAATTTCTAAAATTTTGATTATTTTGCTAAATTATCAATTAGTATAGTAACTATTTCCCAGGTTACTGAAAAATAAAGTAAATAATTGATTATTATTTAAGATAATCAATTTTTTAAGTGAAAATTTAATATCTCAATTTTTCGTACCATTTCTTTTTATAAAACAATTTTAAAATTTATTTTCATCATCAATCATCATCTAGACAGAGATATAAGACGAAGATACTTACCAAGTATAAAACACACAAGCAACAAAGCTTTAAGCATACAAACAAGATATAATTTGTACTCTTTTCTTCCAAGAGACTCAAAACACAAAATAAAATACAAGTTGCACTTTTTTTCTTTATAATCATTAAAACTAACAAAGACTATGTCTTCATCGTGAGTTTGATCAATAAACTTGAGAGGGACAAGACATTTTAAAAGTTTAATGATATATGGACGAAAAAATTAGTTTAGATGGAGATTTAAAATGATTATAAAGCCTACCTAAATAAATTACACTTTTAGGGAAAATTATCTGCTTAAATAAGATATAAAAGTCTTTATCTTTGAATAAGTGATTGAGAATTTAACTTTACAATCCTATTTTTCACAATAAAAATAATTAAGCTTCAACAGTCGACTTAAATGTATTTGTAGTTTACCTATGATTTGTCTAAGCATGAAACCAAGAAAAACTCTTAATTATACTATAATCTAAAAGGAAGGATATATATGTATAAACAATTGCAAACACATGGATAGTGAAGAGAAAATAACAAATGCTAATACAACAAGTTCATTCTAGATACAACCACTTTTTAATTAAGTGAAGTAATTTTTTTTTTACTTTTTTAACTATAATATTAATACAAAGTATTCATTGTCATAAGAAGTGAATAATCTCTATTGAGGATTATGAATGTATACAAGGTGGGTATTTCCCTACCAACATAATCTATTTCATACTCAAGATTGAAATTTGCATTAATATTTTATCCTTATCAAATCCACCCTTCATATCAAAATTTAGACAATATAAAGTTGTAATTCACCAATTTAATTAACAAAATTCAACTTTTTTATATAAAATTATTAAATAGTATAATAATCGTAAAAATTTCACCAATATAACTTGATCCTTCCTTTCACTTTCTCTCATATTATATATATATATATATATATATATGTAAATTTATTAAAATAGACATTAAACATAAAATATAACATATGGAGATGAATTGTTTTTTATGAAAGTAATTTGGACAATTTTCCTTTAAAATATATAATATAAAAATATATTCTATTATAATTTATATCTCAAAACTATTATTTCATTTGTAAATATTACAAAATCAGACATTATCTAACATACACATTGTTGCTCATTAAAAAATAATAGGACTAAAAAAAAAAATACACATTGACGAGATCTCTAATTTAATATCAAATTATTTTTAATGGTAATTTTAATTTATTCTCGACACAAAATTATATTGTTAAAACACCATTTATAATACTAATCAATAAATTATTATGATACCAAAAAAAAATAAAAAATTATGTATATGGTGCTAAATCTAGTTTATTTTACTGTAACGATCTAAGAGATAAACCAAACAGGGTTTGGTTCAGCGCTGCGTTTGAAAACCTAACTTCTGTTACTCTCTTGATTTGAAGTCCCGCGCTGTAGCGCCCAACCGCCACATCAACCCTGCCGTCACTGCCAATAAAATTCTTAACCCAAACGGCCAAACCGATTTGTTCTCTTCGTATTTTTCTCAGGTTGGATCGGTACAGTTAAGGAATGAAGTTTCATAGAACAGATGCTCAATCGATTTTGTCGCAAATTAAGCGCCAAGAGAAACAGATTAAACTTAAGAGGAGGTAACATGCTCATTCTTCTATCTCAATTTCGTTTGTGCTATTTTTTGTTTTTGTTTTAAATTAAATTAATATGAAATTGGTGCAGGTGGGTTTACTTGGCGTTACTCCCACAAGATTTGAGAGGAAGAAGTTGAAAAAAATATTTCAAAAATAGGTGAGTGAGTGCCTCATTTGTTCAATGATTTTATTTTTGTACTAGGTTTTTCACTTTTCACCCTAATGTCTTTTTTTATTTTTTATTTTTATTAATTTTATTTTATTTATCTTTAGGCATTTGTCTGAGTCTTTACTCCGGGAAGATGATGTAAGTATTTGTGTTTTCTTTAACCATGGTTACCTGCATTTATCTTTGAATGATAAATTCATAATCTTATAATCATTTCAGATATTTTATGAGTCTGTAAGAGCTCATGTTGAAGATACCTTTGGAGCACACCACATTGAGCAAGATAATCATGTTCTTCAGGATGATATGGATTTGATTCGAATGCTAAACATGAAAGGGTTCATATCGTGGTGCCATGATAATTTGAATACCAAGGGTCTCTACCTTCTTGCTATGATAGTTACGGGTGGCTCATTCAAGTCACAATTAACTCGTTGCAAATTGAAAAGAGTTATAAAGGGTTCTCTTTCAAGTATTGTGGGTAGCAAAAGCCACAACCGTCTGGAAACTCGGAAACATATTTTTTCACTTCGCACCAATACCACAGAATTTCCGAGACAGGTGTGAGCCTTTGCCGGCATTAAGATATCAATCTTATCATGCTTCTGTAAGAAAGGTATTGCATGGACTTCAAAATTTGCCATCTCAGACCTTGATTGCAATGCTTAGAAAAATAAAAGGAGTGAGAGCACCAGTACCTCGGTTACAATCCAACAAACATGGATGTGCACGAGACCATCTAATGAAGTTAGTGAAAAAAGTCCGTTGGAAAATGCTTCCGACACTTGATAGAGTTAATGAGCTGGAAGAGCCATTAGCCAAAGCCACGGCAGTGGCAGACTTATCACTAAAATTGGCAACTGGTTGTCAGAACATATTTCCAAAAGAATTTTACCAATTCCGCTTCCCCCCCCC
>NC_033805.1:23913693-23930176 GCF_000340665.2 Cajanus cajan
CCCCCCCCCCCCCCCCCCTTCCCCCTCGAAGTGAAGTCCTTGCGAAGTGATATTATGAATGCCACATGGTCAGTTAAAAAAAGTAGTGAAAGGCCAGAGCTTAGAAATCTACAGCTTCTAATAGAACCAGAGACTGCAATATCAAATAGGTGCTTACAGTCAGCTTTTGTGAATCTTTTGATTGAATTTCTTTTTGAGTGCAGTGATATGGATAGTGTTCCAAAATTTCTATCACAGATCCTAGATGTTATTAACAGAGGTTCTAATAGCAACATGCACAATGTATTATTCAAGAAGTATATTAATGAGGAAGAAGTTGACTGCATACTAAACATGAGTGCTCTGACAAAACAAATTGTTTCGGATTTGTTGCCAGATGTTGAATTTGATAAAGACTTCACCGATGCTTACTTGGAGCAACCGGATGAAAGTGATGACAGTGGCAGTGATGAGCATGATGATGATGATAGTCAACTTCAGGAGCATATACAATTCAGCAATGGAACATTTGGTTCAATGGATTCATTTTATGAAGTAGAAAGTATGTTTTACGCATGTGGATTCCATCCTTCTTCAATCATGACTGAGGAAAATGTTTCATCCTCCTCACTTACAACTAGTGATAGTTTGAACAACTATTATACTGTAAATTTGGAATCCCAAGTTCACAACACTCCTCATAACCAATGCCAAGAAGAAAGCACAGAGCATTTAAGTACATTTATTGCTGGAAAAAACAATAATTCTTCAGTTCTTTCACCTGAAAGAGAATAGGTCGAATATGTTGTAAAGAAAAATGATTTTTTCTGAATCTGATACTAAAGAATGCAAGAACCACTACCTTGCTATCCAAGATGCTTGTGATAAGACAAGTATGCTTGGATATAATCTAATAGGTCATATGTTGGAAGAGTTTGCCATGATTGAAGGCCTAGATTTAAACTTGAGCAAGAGTTTATACCTCAGTGGTAATAACCGCGTTGAAGATGTTGAAGGTATTGAAAGTTTATGCTATCTTATCAAGCATAGCCGAAACATATAATATTAATGTGCATGGAAATAAAATGTGTCAGAAAGGCCACCTTTTATGGTTATCTTCGGGGCTGTAATTTGAAAAAAAGACAATAAGGTGTGTTCAAGAGTTCTACTATATCATTGCCTTTACATGAAACTACGAGGAATATTATTATTACCTGAATATAGAGCTTGTTGGAAGAATGCACCGGGGACAGTGTCCTCAATTGATACTTGTGATGGTTTGGAGCAATGACTTTTAAGTAATCCTCGTATTATAGTTAGCTGAAAGTTCAGCGTATTGTCCTGTTTTAAATTGAACAAATTTATGCTTGATTCGGTGATTCTATTGCAGTATACTGATTGTTAGCAACCATTTAGTGCAAAGAGGAAAAAGTATCTCATTGTGAATCTATGATTGTGAACTTAAATCTTAATATTTTTTCTCTAAATTTTTCATAATAATTCTGCTTAAATTTATCAAAATATCTGTGCATTTATTTGATACGTGTTTATCAAATTTCTACTTAACTATTTATTCTCTATTTATGCACTCTAGTAACCATTTCCCCCCTGAAATATCAAGAACTATTTCCTTCTCCGTAAGAGATTTGAATGTATATATTACATAAAAGGAATTCAGTTATGAACTTATGGTATGGTTTCACCGTTTTAGCTTTAATGCGTGCTAAAGTGTTTAATTAACTTAGACTATATCTACTTAAAGCAATGCAATGATCACATGGTACATGAAGCATTATGTTTATGTGCCCTCATATATTGGTAGTCTAATTAGTATTTTGGAAATCAGGTGCACGCAGAAGGAGTGGGTGATTATAGTTTAGCTGGTATTACTGCTTTACCGATCCTTGTCCTCTTCCATCTGCTGCAAAAACGAAAGAACCGAGTGATAAGGAAAAAATATTCTATGCTCCCATGTCTGGCCTCGGGGATCTTTTTTATGACATCGACAAAGATGCTGTATACACAAATATTAATGACCACCTTGTTCAATTCTCAAAAGTTGAAAATGATAGCTGTGCTATGATTAACAAAGTCGATATCCTCCGTTTTTTATTATAAGCGAAAATATCTGATTTTAAACATATTAAAAAAGTTAGGCATTTGTATTAAAATTTGTTATTCTCATAAGATTTTTCCTAAATATCTTTATTATAGATGTAAAAAAAAGAAGTGTAATTGAAAGATCTTATATTAAAGAAGATATATTTTAGAGAAAATTTCATTAAATGATGTAAAAGTAATTAAATTTGTTTATATTTAAGAGCAAGAAATGTATGTTTTTTTGCTTATAAAAGCGAATTGAGAGAGTAGATAGTAGTTTCCTTTTCTTATCTTGTCTATTATTGTCTTGTATAACTGTGTTGTATTCATGCTCGATGTACTAGGTCTTGGTAAATCCTCGTAAATTAATCAATTTTCTTATCGCATGTTAATTTTTATAAGTCAGTAACTTGTTACCGGAGGCTTTATATTTTTTCTAACTTCTCTTTCTTAATTTTCTTCATAGAAGATGTCAAGAGGACACAAGTATTGTTTCCAAGTGGAAAGAGTCTTTGCCAGAAAGAACTCTCACGGTAAATTCCTAGTTTGGTGCAACTTGTGTATGGGGAATCTACTATTAATTCAACCACTATAAATAGAGAGAATGATAATAGCGGGGATGAGGAAAGTGATTTTTTAAGCCCATAGAAGAAGTGAAAAATGTTGATCCTTTACTACCTTGCAAGACTTGCACCAAATTTCTCGTGTAATTATTGCTTTGCAATGTTTCGTTCATGTTAATGACAGTTAGAAAAACAATATTTGAAATGTACATGTTGGTATATTTAAAATTAAGCCCTTATTTAAATTTGTTAGCCCTCACATTATTTCTTATATTATTCATATAAACTAAGTAACTGTGCTTGCTTGTCTTTAAATTCTATAGAAAAACATGAGAGATGGATCTAATGCTCACCACTGAGGATTGTTCCGAGTGTACACAATTTGTAGATCAGAGTTGGGAGGAGAAAGATAACGAGGAATAGGAGTGTTTGTTGGACGAGTTTACGTGTATTATTATCATTGGGTCTAAAAGTTTGATAGGATCAATTTTATAAACTTGAACTTGATCAATTTATTAGCATAATATATTTTAATTTTAATATTACATGTAAGTAATCTGTAAGAATAAAAAACTTACGGTCACAGTTAAGATGTATTTTACAATAATATATTTTAAGATAGATAATGCAAGTATAAATACAATAACATGTTAGACAAAAATATTATTTATTAAATCAATAACTTGTATCATTGATGCACAATTATTTTGAAATTTATTAAATATATGACAATGGATTGGATTGAACAATTTAAAGTTTAATATGAACTTGTCTTTAAAATACATTACATCTAATAATAATCTATTAAATTTGAACCAGGTCATGAAACCCTTAACGAGGAGATTTGCATCCGATTTGTGTCTGGCAATTTGGCAAATCTGCAATTTATCAACAGCTAATACGTACTAAAGAGGAAAATGGATTTAAATTTGGAAACGGGAGAAAATGATGAGACAGATGATGCTTTTGCAGCTAGCAAAGCAACAACACACAAGGGAGATGATTGGAAGCTGAGGAACGTACGGAGGCTTTTAAGAAACTTGCTATTGGTGTTAAATTTGATTATCAATATCCTTTTTTTCTCTTCATATACTTATTTAATATGAACAGTTAGCCGAAGAATATCGGTTATGCAAATTTGGCCTGTCTGTGACGCAACGTATTCAGCCCAAGAATATTTGGGAATTTTGGACCGAAACAAAGCATTAGGAGGCCGACCAAACTGTTAGTATTTTTGCACTTTGTGGACTCACACAAATAACTTAAGCAAGATAAATAAAAAGAGAAAAACAAAGAAAACGTGCTGCTAATCTCCAGTAATACTCACGTGAGCCAACCAAATGTGTTAAATGACATAGATTTAGAGTGTGTTTGAAAGCATGTTTGAATGATGTTGAATGGAAGTTTTGCACATTCTAGACAAACAGAGAAGTAACAAGTATGATACATTATGTTGAACGTAGATTTAGTTGGATGAAACTGAAAATCAAATACACACTACGTATGTGTAAGATAAGAGTGAGGTAGGGGAGAATATGCACACCAAAATTAAAGAAACTTAGTTCTAAGTTTGGCAAATTAAAATGTGATATAATTAATTAATAAATATCCAAAATAAAGTATAATAAATAAGGTCATAGCATAGATCAAATAAGTTATAGGTAATCATTTGGCTCCAAACATTTTGAGAATTTTTAATTAGGTTTTTAAATTTAAAAAAACTTGTAAATAGTCCTTCATTATTTTATATTTTTGTAATTTAATGGTTGGAGTTAAAAATTTGTTTATAATCCATGAAATTTCACAAAATATTTTTAATCTAGACAACTACATCATATTATTATTTCATGTTATCATCCATATATATCAAATTTTAATTCTTACTCAAAAATCTCATCATAATCTACTTAATCATAAGAATTCTAAAATAGTAATGAATTTTAACTGACGAAGAATATAACCTTGTACACATGGATGATGAAATGAAATAATTATCCAATGTGATTTTCTAAATATGAGGATTGTAACATTGTGCATTGTTTTAGTATTAATTGTTGCTTTTATTAATTTATCTGTTGTTGTGCTTAGTTGTTTAGCTATTGTGGAACTCTATGAATTTAGGAATCCTAATGAATTATGTTGTTTGGGGAGTTACTTTGAGTAGATGTTAAGTTGACTAGTAGGAAAAGGTATATATGACCTTTCTTTAGAAGTGGACTTTATAAATTCATTTATTTAGAAAGCTTAAAGAGGAGTTAAAGAGAATAACTCTAGAGTCAAAATTATTTTTCTTTTTCTTAGCTTTCTAGAGAATGTAGAGAACCTTTCTTTGATCGTAGTTGAGTGGAGATTCAAAGCTTCTAGAGTAAGTGGTCGTGGTTCCATGGGGAGTTAGCTTGGAATGGTCTTCTTTTCCCTCCCCCCTCCCCTTTTCTCTTTGATTTAGAGGTAAGGGAAGCTAGAAATTAACTTATTGATGAATGATAAAGTTGTGTATTACTTGTTGGTTATTGGATTTGTGGTTGTGTTGTGGTTGAGATGTTGTTGATTGGGAGAGCCTTGGTTGTGGGTTGCTTGTAGGTTTTGGGGAAGATGAAAAAGAAATAGGTGAAGTATGAGTTTTATTTTGTTGCATGTTGATTTTGATGATGAAATTAAGTTGTTTGAGGTGTATATATGCATTGTTTTGCATTACATGTTGGATTTTCCTAAGTTTCGGGTGTAAAAAGCCAAATTCATGATATATATTGCCAAGTGTAGAAATCACAATTGTGTCGGGCTTGATGTAGGCCAGAGGTTCTCTATCTCACTAACATCGGGTGCAAGATTCATAGTGTTGATTGTGAGTTAGAAGAGAACTCTTTGACTTGGTCATGCCAAGTGTGAGTTGAATGTCATCGAATGTATGGTGCCTTTGAAGCTCGCTGACTTGGTAATGTCAAACCCTAGTTGAGTGATGTCAAGCGTGATCAAGATAGAAGCTCTTTGTTTAGACGATGTTGGGCGCCAATGTTGTGATGTTGAACGTAAGTCAGGTAGAGGCCCTTTGCCTGACACAGGGTCGGACATAAGTTTTGCTATGCCAAATGAGATTGACATAGGGGTTCTCTACTTCAATCATGTCGAGCATATGTAGTTTGGCATTGAGCATGGACGACCTAGAGGCTCTTTACCTCAAGGACACGAGTGTGGGAAGAATGGTGTCGGACGTGAGATGCTTAATTAAAAACTTGTTGTTTTATTGAATAAGTAATGGACATGTGTTAGTAGATTGAATTGCTCACATTATATAAGTTGATGTATGATTCTAATGCTTCTATACATTGATTTAAGATGATGTATATTGATGTTTAAATTTTTGAAAGTTGTAAGTTGCTGAATGATGGAATGTAGTAAGAGTTGTATGTTATGTAGTGTTGAGTAGTTGGGTTGAGAATGATTAAGGCATGGTGTTGAGTTGTGTTGATTGACTTAAGATTAGAGGAGAAATTATTTTAAAAGTTGAATATCCCACTGTGAGGATATGGTATTATGGTGCTTTACGAGCCCAATTGTTGAAAATCTTTCTTGAGAAGTTGACTCTTGAAGTGGAGTGTTGAGTCTTTCCTAAGAACTTAGTTGATGCGATATAGGGGTAAGGTCAAACTATCTGTCTATAAGTGGCCAAATATCAATCTGTATAGGAGTTAGGTTGAGTCATACATGTATAAAGTGACCAATATGAATTTATATGGGGTAAGATTGAGCTATACATGTACAAAACGACCAAATAGAGTAAGGTACAGGGTTGAGGGCCAAAATCCCTGACTAAGTACTGGAAGAGGTGTAGTATTTAGAGGGTAGTCAATAGACTAATTTCATAAGAGACTTAGTTATGCATGTCAAGGCCATAATAGGCCCACACCAAAATTGTTCTATCCTGACAAAAATACTAGACCTTCTTAATTTAAGTGACAAAATCCAAGAAACCATGTTATGTTGGGGATTTTTATCCAAATTTGTCATTAATCTAGAAAGCTTAAAAAGACTGTATTGTTAGTTGGTTTGGTAAGGTCAAGTCACTTAGACTGCTCACATGTGTTGTAACATATCTCTTAGTTGAATGCGCGATGACACATATAGTTATTATGTTGTGCATATGATATATTGTGTGTTGTGTTGTTCATATGCTATATTGAAATGCGAATGGGATGCATGATTATGTTCATAAGTGTGATGTTGACATATGTTAATATGTGAAACAATGTCTAAGTTGTTGTGTTGAAAAGTTGTAGATTTCATAGATGAAGTTGATATAATTGAGTTGTGTATGTTGTATTGTAAGTTGATGAGTTGATGTTGACAATGTAGTATAATTAACTTTTGCACTTATTATGATATTTTCTGTATGCTTACCCTTGCATGTTTTCTTGTGATTGGGTTGCGATGATCATACTTGTTCTGAGAGTAAGGTAGGGATAAGCTAGAGGAGGAGTACGTGTTGTGAGTTATGTTAGAGGATGACGAAGTTGTTTAGAGTTACCTGGGTGTAGCATTTTTTTTATAGTTGTTATTTGATCAACAACTAGGATTTTATGCTTCTAGTTGGATTATTGTGGGTTATTGAATCTTGTTTAAATATAAGTTTTAATAATGACAAATTCTTAGTTACAAGTTTTAGTATAGAAGAGTTTTCATGTGTATGCTAATAATTTTGTTCAAAGTGTTTTAGAAGTATTTATATTTGATCAGAAGGTTGTTTTAGCTTAAATAGTCCAGAAGATTCACAAAACATCTTTACATATGAATTAATCTGGTTGGACTACCAATTAGCAATAAAGTCTTGTATGTCCTTAGCAAGAAGATGAGCATCTCATGTCTTTATTAAAAAAAAAGATTCAAGTCAAACATTTCTTCTTAGAAAAATGTCTTAAAGACTTGACTCAAAAGACTAGCGCTTTGAGTTATCTATCAGAAGGCTTTAGTTAAGACATAGCTTCTCAAAAGACTTGTACTAAAGACTCTGTTCAAAAGGTTTGAAGAGAAGATCTTCTTAAAAGGTACCTCATTTGAAGAAAAAGTTGATAGCATTAGAAAAAGCAAAGTATAATGATATCAGCCTTGCTTAAAGAATAAGCTAGCCTCAATGGATCTATTTTCAAAGGCAATATAAAGGGAAGACAATGAACATGTTTTGAAGCAAGCAAGATCAAAGAGAGAAATCTTCACTTCAGTATTTTGTACCAATCTTGTAATAGAAAAAAATGTGAAATATTCCTTAGTAAAAGCTCCAACACAAAAGAACTAGTTGTATTCTTAGCAGTTTGCAATATTACAAAACTCATTTATGTAAACCTTTTTCCTACCCAAATTTAAGTGTGCAGAGGTGTAAAAAGGTAGAAAGGAATCACAATAGATGTTGTGTAATCTCATAGTAGGTGGGTGTGGGATTGTTTTCTCAACATGTGGTTGAGTGAGAAAATCTCAGTAATCGGTTAAGTGTTTGCTATTATCAGTAGGTGATTGTGTAATACTGTCTTTTTATTAATAGGTGGTTGAGTTTCTTGAATAATAGTTGGTTGTGATAATGGAAATCTCACAAGTTTGTATTAGGACTGGATGTAACTTAGTTAGGGTAAACTAGTATAAAATTTATATGCAATCTCTCTCTCGTTATCTTTTTACATTCTTTATTTACCTTACCACATCTTGCATTCAATTATTGCATAATATATTTTGAAAATAAAAAGAGAAACTATTTTCAGAAGAAAAAAAATACTCTAAGTTTCAATACTCAAAAGGTCATATACACACACACATACATATACACACATACAAATACACATAGAGAATTTGTGACATGGTCCCATTGGAGATATGTTTATGTTTTTTATACATATTCCTATACATATATTACTGCATGTATATTCAGATAGTTAAATTTATATTCGATTACTATAGTTCCTGAATTGTAAAGTATAGAAACTTACCAAATTATTATAAGAATATAGTTTTTTTTTGTGTGTGAAATATGATGGATTATAAGCAAATTTTTAGTATCAAAGACTTAATTACAAAAATAAAAAAGTAAAACATAAAATACTTAATTACAATTTTTACGGGAACTTAATTAATTTTTTCTTAAAAAAATTAAATATCAAATAATATATTAAACCTAGACTATAAATTAAGGCCATAGAATAAGATCAAATAAATTAGAATTTAGTCAGTAAATAAGAATACTTTGACTTAAAGTGTATAAGAATCACACATGATAATTAAAATTATCCGATATAAAACAAAAACAGTTAACTCATAAAAAAAATTGAGATTCAATCTCAATTTCCTAAAATCAAAAAGTTAATAAATAATTTTTTTTCAAATTCTTATGTGAACATAAACTATTATTATTATTATTATTATTAAAAATAATAATGATGATACATTGGACAGAGATAAAATAATTTCTTATTCTCTCCCTTTCTTTCATATTTTTGTCCCGGTAACAAAAAAGAAAGAGAATATACTTCTCAATTTGTTAAAGAAAATATTGCTTCTTTAAATCTTGCCTTAATCCATGACCAAATTTTTTCGACTCAATAACATTCTAAAGATTAAATAATTCTACCACAACACTCTCCAAGTTTTCTATACTTTTTATTTCGTGACACTATAAGAAAAATACAAAATAGCGACCGAAATTAGCGACCAATTTAGAGATTGAAATTTATCAGTCGCTATATTATGACTGAATTAGCGACTGATTAGAGTGGTAGCCAAAAAATCGGTCGCTAAATCGATCGTTATTTAATTGTGTTTTATGAAATCCATAATGATGAATATTTTTTTTATTAAAATTATAAAGTCAGGTTTTGATCCTTGGTCATGTGGGTTATGGGCCAACCATGCTACCGCTACGCCACTTTGATTACTTGGTATATCACTAAAAGTAATATAGATATATATATATAATACATAAGCTTATGATTTTTATTATCTTATAATTTAATATTAGATTTCTTTTGATTATAAAACATAGTAAATGAAATCTAAAATCTGTATCAGTTTTTTTGATAAAAATATTTAATTAATTTTAATATATAATAAATTTAATATCAAAATATTTATCTGGATTTGAAGTTTATTTATAGGTAGTTAAAAAGCATACAAAGGGAACTTGTATGGGCTTGCTGGATTGACCGATGATTTCATTCGCTCAACACTTCCACAATCTTCTATGTCACAGCCATCACCAGTCACTATAGGGGTGATAAAAGAAATACAAAATAGGATAACTAAATTAAATGCTGAGCTTGCTGTAAAGGAAGTAAAGGAAAAAGTATTGGAAGAACATATACGACAACATGATGAGTAGATGCAGTATATACTACGCCATCTCAACATTGACCCTTTAAGGCCAACCCCTCCTCCACCGAGTACTACCCCAGATGATCCTGACCATGGTATTGATGATGCTCTTGATGAGATAATAGAAGACCCTTAATTAAGCTTCTTTATTTTACTTGTTTCAGGATATTTTGTTGTATTTCATTATTACTTTGTTGAAGTTTAAACGTTTTATGTTATTATCGTGTTTTTAGCATACCATATTAACATAGTTATATTTTATTTAGTTTTCACTATAATATAAATTTACATTGATGAGATTATGTCTTTTAGTATCTAGTTTATTATTATAAATTGTATAATAAATATATTGTTAATTTCATATTCATTAATAGGTATAAATTTATAATTTAAAAAGAATTTAAAAATACTGGTTATCATTAGCGACCGAAATAGTGACTGAAATAATTCGTAGCTATTTCAAGTTTTTAGTGACCGAAATAGTGATCGAAATTATTCGTAGCTATTTCAAGTTTTTAGCGACCAAAATAGCGACCAAATTTATTCGTAGCTATTTCAGGTTTTTTGCAACTGATTTAGAGACCGATTTTAAAAATGTTTTTATTAAATAAATAAAAAAATTTAGTGACGAAAATTACAACCAAAAAATTCGGTCGCAAAATTAGTCTCGAGAAGTTCGGAGACCAATATTATAGCAATGGATTATGAATGTATAGCGACGGATTTTTTCGGTCGCTAACTTGCGACGGAAAAAATTTCGGTCGCTATTATCAATAGCGACCAGAGTTTTAGCGATGGATTTTTTTTATCACTATTTCGGTCGTTAAGTGTAACAACGACTGAAATAACCTAAATAACGATCGATTTTGGTGGTTGCTAAAACTTGATTTTTTTGTAGTGAATACATCCCTCCATAAAAGTCATTCTTAAATATATCTTTTGTTGCATTAAAAAATATCAAATTTATTTTAAGTTTATATATATATTTGTTTATAATACCATAATATTTACACATTTTATTTTTAGTTCTTACGTTCAATCTCTTTATAATATAAATATTTTTGTTTCCTCATTTGAGTTAACGTATGATTGTCACCTGATCAACACTTTATGGAGTTGTAAACATTTTGTTAATAGAAAGACAAAAAAAATGGAAGTTTGAATATTACAAGGATCACACAAACAATCTTTTCAATAGGAATGAATAAAATTACAAAGAATTAAAAAAAAAATACAATTTGTGTCCTCGTTGCTTTTGCTTAACACAAAATACTTTAATCCAATCAAAGTAAGGGAGTATCTATGTTACCTTTAAACATTCATTTTTAGATCAAATATAAATAGTTATCATGTCATATTTTACTATCTTAAGATACATGTAGATTTTATCTTATAAAATTGGACTCTCAATTATCTTGCTACTGAAATAGTGTATAACATAATGACATAATGTTAATTTACTTTTATCAGAATATTAACATTATATTTATTGAGAGATCAACTCAGTTATATAATAAAAAATGTAATATCAATATATAATACATCCACTTTTTTTTATAAATAAAGATTAATTCAAAAGAAAAAATGTTAACTAGTTTCATCCTTTTAATTAGTTCTTACGTAATCCACAAAATTTGTCAATGAATAGAATATCTTTAAGGGAAATACATATAATGTATCTTTCTAATAAACAATAATGTTTACCAGCAACTTTCATCGGAGTTTATTGACAAAACACAATGAATTGCTTAAAAACAAACATAGGTTCTTATATAAGCAATGTTGCTTATGAATTAAAATAAGGAGTTTGATATCTTTTTCTGTGCAAAAGCTAATCAAAGGTAATAACAAAAATCTGTTAACGTAATATTTTTTCTGTCTTATTTTCGTTGATCAAATGCAATAACAATCATTGGAAAGTTAAAGTGAAATAACATCCTCCGTGACTTGCTTATAAAAATCACCATTGGAGATGCTTTTGCGTCAAAAACTTTTGAACATTTACCTTCATTGAAAATCTAACTAATATTAGGTCCATTAGTTTAAATTTTTTTTCTTATAAAAGTGTTTTATTTAAATAAGATAAATATATATTTTTTACTTGTTGATGTGTTTTTCTAATTTCTTTTATTTATTAAAGAATTATTTTTTTAAAAAACTTATTTAAAAAGTTAAAACAAATCGACTATTATCTTCTTGCAAAAAGTACACAACTTATACACACACTATGTTGCAGCAAAAAGTACTCACTACCTTATTCAATTATGTATATTTGCTTAAATTTTCTTAAAATGCTTCTTATTTTTAAATGGGTTTCATATATATGTAATATATATAATAAATATTTAAATTAATTATAATTCTAATCGTTATATTTCAATTTTAATTATTAATATTACTCATTATTTTTTAAAAATATTTCTCATATTTTATATCATTCCAGCTATTGAGATAAGATATACCATTTGTAATGTCATTAAAAATCTTCACACTATCTTGTAACAAAAAGTACCCACCTAACTTATTCAATTTTGTATATTTGCTCAGATTTTCTTAAAATGCTTCGTATTTTTAAATGGATTTCACATCATTTTTTATTATATATATGTAATATATATAATAAATATTTAAATTAATTATACTTTTAATTACTACATTTTAATTATTATTATTAATACTACTCTTTGTTTATAAAAAATATTTCTCACAATTTATATCATTCTACTCGTATTGAGATGAGATATATCATTTGAAATCTCACTGAAAATCTTTAAAGAAATTAGTAATTGATTCTAATTTTATATGTCATTGTGTCATAATCTAAATTTTTATTTAAATAAAAAATTTAAAAAATAAAATAAAACTTTTTGAGTCCTCAAATGGAAACCACCTATTCTCCTTTTGTTCCTACAAATTAACATTTTGAATGCAACTGTGAAGTTAAGTGTATTTCTGTAATGACACGCCATAACCGTCACATTACGAAACAACACTACACATTACTGGAATATATATACTAAAATAGTATAATAAAATATTTACAACACAAGTTGCTAACAAGCAACCAACAACAATCAGTTATATACAAAAAAATATGCTACTATAAAGTAGCCTACAAAAAAATATTCATCTCTAGGCACCTCCAGTGGCCTCTAGCAGCTATCTCTCAGTCTATATCCCTGCCTTGCTCCCATACAACATATGATCATCGCAGTCCAAACCACATGGAAACATGCAAGGGTAAGCTAGAGACAATAAACAACTCATAATAATTTAATATGCAACATCACAACTATATAATCATCTTCACATCTGACACATGAGACAAACAACAAATATACTATACATCTTAACATCATTTCAACTTGATTCCACATATCAACACTTCAACACAACTACTTTACAAATCATTTTAATATTTATCATATTCATCATAACAACAACCAACACATTTTTTACACACCTCTTAACAACACATGTTTAAAACAACTTACAACATAGGTAATCTAGTGACACTAGCATCATCATCAACTTGTATACAATTTGTGAGACTCGTAGCTTATTGCTTTTTCCTCACTTCTCTCACTTTCATTATTCACTCATATTCTCTTCTCCCCAATTTCCTTACTCATTATTGCCTGATTCTTCCTTCTTTGGTGAGCTAGGTGTTGAGTAGCTGGTGATCTTGCTGACATTTCTCCTCCTCCGTTCTTCATTTCCTCAAGCTTGTCCTTCTACGTTTAAGCTTCTCTTTTTCTTCCCGCTGTCCCGGAGCTCGGTTTTTCTTCACACCGAGGTAAGGGAAGCTAGTTACTTTGCTGTTTTTGGTTGAGAATGAGTCTTAGAAACGCAATTGCTGTTTGTTGGTGGTTGATCTTTGGCTGAGATTTAAGAAAAACTAGTTTTCGGGGTTTTTCGGGGTTGGGTGAAACTTTGGGGTTTTCCCTTGATTTTGGATGCATGTTGAAAATGAGCTGTTTTTCTTGATGTTTGATGGAAGTGTAAACTTTTGGATGGTTTGCATGTTGGTTTCCTAGTATTTTTCGCAGGTTTTGATGAAATTTTCGAAGTAGGTAAGGGTTCCTGTTTGATATTGCGCTGGGCTCATTTCTTCGCGTCGGGCGTGATTTGAAATGGGAAATCTCTGGGTGAATCGCGTCGGGCTTGGGGAGAACCACGCCGGGCGCAATAGACCTCTGTAGGTCTCTGGTTGAGAATTTCGCCGGGCGCGATTTTAATGCGCCGGGCGTGAATTTGATTTTCAGAATTGGACTTTATAGTCTTCATGAAAGTTGTAGCCTTGGATGTTAGCTTTCCAATGGCGCTAGAATCACACAAAAAGGAGTTTTAGAACTCCAGATATGGCTGTTTTAGTGAAGAGAGGTCAAGCTGCTAGCATTACTTATAGCTGTTGCGCTTTTTAGAATTTTTAACAAGGTAGATGAAGGAATTAGGACTTGGTGCCTTCATGAGAGTTGTAGGAAATCTTCTTATATTTCATATGAGATAAGGATGAGTATGGTAGGAGTAGTATAACTCCTGATGCGCGGTTTTCTGTGAAGGCTGTCATTTCACTTTTAGTGATTTGGTTAAGTTGAAAGTTGTTTTAGGTGCTTAGGTGTATTGGTGTTGTTTGGGTGAGTAATTTGACAAGATAGATGAGTTGTAAACAAGATGGTCGGGTCGTATTATGTGTTGATCATGCTGTTTTAAGCTGTTAATGATGAATGTTATTGAGATGAATGATGATATTGATGTGCTGCGCTGAGCGCGGCCCTTGTCGCGCTGGGCGTGAGACTCCTTGGGAGTCTCTGCCTCGAGAGCGCTGGGCGCAATTTGTTTTGCGCTGGGCGCGAGACCAAGGGAGGTCTCTGCCTTGCCTGCGCTGGGCGCGGGTTGGGGCACGCCGGGCGTGTGAGACTCCTTGGAGTCTCTGCCTGGCCTGCGCTGGGCGCAATTAGGTATTGCGCTAGGCGCGAGAGAGCTTTGGACTCTCTGGCTAAGTCTCGCCGGGCGCAGTCACGCTTGCGCCGGGCGCGCTGGCCCTTGAGCCCTCTGGTTGTGCCACGCCGGGAGCGACCCTGAGTGCGCCGGGCGCGTATGGGGATGTGAAGTTATATGCTGAATTTACTAATAATATGGTTTTATGCTGATTAACGCTGCCAATGTTGTGTGATGAAAAGTTGTGTTGTGCTGTGTGATGTTAATGCTGAACCTTATTGTTTGAGTCGAGCTGAATGATATGCTGATAGTTATTGAATTATGCTGTAATTGCTGAGCTGAGATGTAATTGATAAATACGTTGTGCTGACTAGGTGTAAATGCTAAAAAAATGATGTTAAGCTGTAATAAATGTATATCGCTATGCTGAGCTGGGCTGTTATTGATGATTTTAAATGCTGATTTATAATATGGCTGTGCTCTAGAATGATGAGCTGAGTTGTGAGTAGTAAGCTGTGTTGAATACTACTTAGCTGTGCTGTATGCTGATTTTGTTGTGCTGTGCTGTGAGCTGTTTTGCTGTGTTGTTTATTGCTGAGTTGTATGCTGTGTTTAGCCACTATTGTAGTGCTGTTATAGCCGCTATGTCGGTGCTGTTAGCCACTATTGTGGTGCTGTTATAGCTGCTGAGCGGTGCTGATATTGCTGAAATTGTTGTGGTGTAGTATAAGCTGTACGGGTGTGCTGATAGCTGTAGATGCTTTTATTTACATATTTATGTATGTATGTCGATTTCTTTACACTAGCTTACCCTTTGTTGTTTCCATGTGGTTTGGACTGCGATGATCATACTATGTATGGGAGCAGAGCAGGGATAGGTTGGTGGCTAGTGGTGAGTCTGCAGCTGGCAGGCGGAGCTGATCCTTGTTGATGTTTTGTTGTTTAAGCTACTTGGTGTAGTAGCTTTGGATGTATTTTTGTACATTTTGAATCTAGTCAGACTTGGACATGTATATATGTATATTCTAGACACTATATGTATACACTTGTTCCTTTCTGTTCAGTTTCAGGTGTACGATGTAGTGTGTAGTGACCAGCCGGGTCGTTACACAATTAAGCAACTTACAACATAACAACACTATCATCATCCTCAACAGGATTAACATACAACACAATCACAACTTAACAACATAACAACATAGATACAACTCTTATCAACAACAAATCAACTCATCAACAACTTATGCGTCATCATGCATTTCAACTCAGAGATCTTCAACAACTGAGGATGAGCAGTCTAGGTGGCATAAACCCTACCGAATCCAGCATTTGACCTATCTCAACCAGGTCAGGTATAGAACATCGTTAGGAACTCCGAAGAGAACCAGGTATAGATAACAATAGGCGATTGTTCAAGTGTTCCACTTAGACTTGGAGGTCCAGTACTACTGTCAAGACAGAAGGGTTTGGGTATGAGCCTACCACGGCCTTGGCTAGCATCACCTGTAACGACGCACCGTGGTCCCTACACTTAGTGGAATCGCACTAAGAAT
>NC_033805.1:23938205-23971571 GCF_000340665.2 Cajanus cajan
GAACCCGAACCCGATAAACACGGGTTTTCCCCATCCAAATTGGGGCGGGTTCGGGCGGGTACCCACGGGGGCGGGTTAGATTGCCATGCCTAACCACAGGCCATTGGACATACTTCACACTTTGTTTAGTAAGAGAAATTTGGTAGGAGATAAGTAACAGAAGCAATACT
Organism: Cajanus cajan; assembly: GCF_000340665.2. Lineage (NCBI taxonomy): Eukaryota > Viridiplantae > Streptophyta > Magnoliopsida > Fabales > Fabaceae > Cajanus > Cajanus cajan. The sequence goes on from NC_033805.1 coordinate 23,938,376, forward strand.
TTTTTAATTAATTTATATTAAATTAAATAAAAATTAAAGGTTAAATACCTCTTTTGGTCCCTGATAATATTTTTTGTTTCAATTTAGTCTCACTTTAATTTTAGGTCTCAATTTGGTCTCTAATAATTTAAATCATTGCAATTTGGGATTTCCGTCTAAATGATTTAAACGGAGTTAACTGGTGACCACGTGGATGTCAGGTGGATGCCACGTAAGTGGATCCCAAAATACTTGAATACACTTGGAACCAGAACGACCCGTTCTGGTTACACTATTGGTGTGTAAATTTTGTACTTGGAACGGGCCGTTCCAGATGCAAATTTAACACACCAACAGTGTAACCAGAACGGACCGTTCTGGTTTCAGAACTGGCTGTTCTGGTTCCAGAATTTCATGCACACAAAAATCAAAGTACAAAGTATTTCAAACACTAGATTTGGTAATATTGTTAATGGGGATTGATAATTTCAATTGCTAAACATTTGCGCTATACAGTGTATCATTAAGGATGATGTAGTGTATCACTAAAGACAATGATAACAAGTTTTATTTCATTGTTAGTCAAACTGGAGTGAACCACATACTACCAAATTGACACTATACAGTCAAGGATGAAACGAAACGGTGTTTCCCCTTGAAGTCATTGACGATGTACCCTAATAATAACAACCTGTTCTTGAGGAGGTACAACCTGAATTTTTGTGGTTTAGGGTTTCCCTTTAGCGTTACCCAGATGATTTCCTTATCTTATTTGATTTTTTATTTTTTATAGTTTTATTTATAAATGAATATTAATTTATTGTATTTTTTTATTTATTATTTTATTAATATAGATATAATAAAAAAAATACAATAAAAAGCATGAAGTTTGCGTTCTGGAACGGGCTGTTCTGAATTCAGAACGGCCCGTTCTAACAGCAGAATGACCCGTTCTGGTTTCAGAACGGTCCGTTCTGATACACTCATGTTGTGTTAAATTTGCATTTGGAACGATCCGTTCTAATTGAAAAATTAACACATAACATGTGCATGCAGAACGGGCCGTTCTGGTTTCAGAACGGGCCGTTCTGGTTCCCGTGTATTCATGACATTTGACATCTATCTATGCATCTACGTGACATCTACCTAGCATCCATGTCAGCAGAAGTTAACCCCGTTTAAATCATTTGGACGGAAGTCCCAAATTGCAATGATTTAAATTATTAGGGACCAAATTGAGACCTAAAATTAAAGTGGGATTAAATTGAAACAAAAAAATATTATAAGAGATTAAAAGAGGTATTTAACCAAAATTAAATTATAAATTTATAAGTAAAAGAAGCAAACACACGTGAATAGTAATTTCTCTTGGCTTGTCTTCTCCCCTTCCCATCTTTCTCTGTCCCAAAAAGCCCGTTAAAATTCACGGGTCGAACACAAAGATGAATGGGTCAATTTATAGTAAACAAAAATGGGAAACAAAGAAAAAAGTGAGGAAAAACTCAACCTTGACTAGTGTCAATTTTTAGTAAAAGGATGGTGTGTCGCTGGTTCCTATGGTGCTCCATTGTAGCCCAATTAAGGTACTAGGTTGGTCCTTGCGTGGTCTCACTCAGTCCCTTCCCCCGGGACCTTGCTCCCATGCCCCGGTCTACACGTTTTTTTTTTTTTCTTTCTTTTTTCTTTATTGGATGTACCTAGCCCAATTTTCCAATGGTGTGGGTTACCTCTTGTTGGGCCAGCTGGAATGTAATAGATTTCATTAGATCAAGCTTAACCTTAGTCAAATTGTCATCATTTTTTACTAGCATAGTTTTTACCATTTAAATTATGTACAACAAGGATTTCATCATTACTCATTAGGTAAACTGTCACAAAAGAGTTGCTGACAGTCCAGCATTTTCTGCGTTAAATTTTTCCTAGGTTGGTATATGACTATTGTCTAGTGCTACTAGGAAATTGGACCACGACTTTGGTCACACGGGCACCTATGCTACAACTCAGCACCATTGTTGCTGAAGTGCTCGGTAATGGGATGTTATATTGTGTGCCATAGGGGAGGTATTGAATGTGACCCCTTACCATCATGCCCGATAAAGGCGTGGATACGAGGGGCAATCCCAACCTTGAGGAGGAAGAGTAGGCCCTGTTCAAACTTAGGATGAACGCAACTACTCTAAAAAGAATAACATTTTGTGTCACTTATTATTATAGAGAGAGTATGGGGGAGATCCCTTCGTAACGGAGGCTGAACGAAGAGGAAAATAAAATATCTTGCGTGACAAAAGGCTGGGAATGAAATATCAATGATTGCTTTTCCTTTAGGATGTTTAGAAGTTCTAAAAATAATAATAATAAGGAAACAAAACGTAGTGACTCAAAATGGAGGTGGATCGAGGCTTGCTTTCCTTGTCTAAAATTCTATTAAACCCTGAAGAAAAATCAATCTAAATATGGATTAAGGGTCATAGTTCTTGTAGGATAGTACACGGTGTTGCCAAGCATGCTATCTTTCTGACTTGGATGGTGGGTTTTGTTTCCCATTACAACACTTGGCTCACTTAAAGCATTATTACATTTATTTATTTACAACTAAATGAGGCCTTTTAGTGTTTTTTTACAATATAAAAAAAGGGCTGGATCTCAGATTAGAAAAATAATCTCCTCCTTTTTCCATGAGAATGCCAGATTATTCATGCAAATTATGGTAATGATGGTCCATAATTGGACAACTCATTAGTGAATATAAAGCGGGGTTGCTAACTAACCGCGAAGATTAAAGAGTAAGGATTAGCATCTACTACTTGGCATCCAAAGTTGAGACATCCCTGGACAAGACACATAGGATTGGATTCGTTTGTCATGTTCTATAGCATCCAAAGGAAACAAAAGAAAAATTACTGTGGCTTTATTTTCAGCTTTCATGAACGTATATCAACAAGATTTATATTTATAATTTTTGTTCAGATGTGGAGAAGAGATAAAGAGAGAATAAAGTTAGAGATAGTATTAGTTGACATTGGGGACTCATGTTTTGCGAGTGGTTATTGCTGTTGTGATATAAGAAACAAGATGTCAGCACAAGTACATACTTAAAGGATAACTATGAAGATAACATGGTTGGACCTAGGAGTAGGACCGGGATATGAGGATCAGAGCAGTGCACTAATCTTTTAGTTTCACCCACACTTTAACCTTCATCATAGTTTGGTCGGCCCAAAGTTCCTAAACCCATCAAAACAACTAGGAGTGCCATGCTTTCATGATTCCTTTTGCAATGCTGGCTACCCCACCTCTTTACAAAGTGTGGTGCTTGTGGGGGAGAAAGAGTGACAAAGAGCAACCTTTTATTTTTCCCTTTTCTTGCAGGACCATTTTCCATTTGAGAACTAGTATTCTGTTAGTTAACTAATAACTAAGCAATTAACCTTTTCTCTCTTTCAAAGGAAGAAGTTAAACCTACCTACTGCCACATTTTGGTAATGTAACAACCTGTGTTTTTTTACTTAAGAGTAAAGATTGGGCATCGGCTTCTCTTTTGTTTATAAAATATTTACATGCCCATATATTCAAGTGTTGTGCAGTTTATTTTCCGGTTTTAAGAAATTGTGCACTCAATTTATATCTGGTGTAATCTTGTAGGGGAATATAATTAATAGTATGATGAATGTGGTAACTATGACATAAAAAATGGGCTCTCGACCTAAAGCTATCCTCCAGAAAGTCACTGCTATGATGAATAGGGTAGGTAACAATCTTCTAATATTCTGGGGTCATGTTATGGATCATGGCCTAAAGGTACACCTACATTTCATAAAGACTAAAGAGGAATACCAACCAGATTGTAATAATGCTCGCATTTTTGTCCTCTTTTGAGCTTCAAGAATGCCAAACAAATGGGCATAAATTCATAGTAATTAGTTTGTACTTTGTACTATCTAAACAGACTAGTAAATGGATTTGTATTCAAATATCTCATTCTTCTTTTTAAGCAAAAGTTACTTAAGCATGAAATCTCTCAAGGTCCCATTCCTTCTAAAGAGCATTACGCTTGAATTTTTTATACAATTTGTTGGGAGGAAACATGAAAATTAGAAAGAAGGGCAAGTATTAAGAGAATGATTTTTGACTTGTTTTTCTTTTTGGGAAGGTGGAGTATACAGGTGCAGGATTGAGTATTTTGATTTTTGGTGATGGGTGCTTAAGCATTGCTTTCCACAAGATGAGAGTGCATGTGCTTCCATTGTTTGATGTGGCTTGCTATCTTGAGAGTTGACAGCATGAATCTGCACATTTGTGCACCAGAAAGTGATGTAAACCTCACAAAGGAAGTTCATGAATATAATCATATATTTTAGGCAGCACCCGGGCTCACTATACATGTGAAAGCCATAAAGAAAAAGCAAGAACGCATAACTTTAACCTTTCCATAATAACCGTAGCTTTGAAGCTTTCTCAGATTAATCACCAGATGAAGTATAATCCAACAATTAATTTAACTTTGGAGCCGTACCTCTCAGAATGATTAGCAATATTCCAACTCCTATGTGTATTATATTCCGTATTTCGTAGTTTTGACCTGCTGGTCACTGGTCAGTATTAGCGTGACCAAAAAAGGGTATTGTGTTGACCTGATTAAACAACGTCCAAACTTGATTTTGGATTTAGATTTTAAAGGAAAAGTAAGTAAATATTTTATTCTTATTCACCTCTTGTTCCTTTCATAAACGGTAACTTATAGTTTTTATAAGTAAAAATGTTGGATTTTAAGTCTACATAAAATTAAAAAAAAATATTGAAAAAATAACAAGGATGTGATTAATTAGTTAGGCACGCGCTTTAGGTGAAAGTGGTTGCATGAGGGATTAGTGAGTAGCACGTTGCTAGTTGCCGGCGGTTATGATTATGCAAGAGAAAGGCGCCACGTCTAAACGACTTCGCTCTCCCTTTGGATGCTCCCGAACCTCACTGCTCTGGTTCCGAACCACCATTTTGAATATTATGAACGTTACGGTCCTGCTCTACTTTGTTTCTCCCAATATCTTTTTTATTTTATTACCCACAAATATACTTCTATCTACTTTCTCCAAAGGGCATTAATCAATTTTTATATTTAGACTATTTTTAACAAATTAAATTACAATCTATTTAAAGTATTCTTTTTATATTATTATTTAATCATATATTAATATATAGATTACTTTTGAGATAATAATTTAAGACTATGAGTCAAACTTTTAGTGGTATGACAATAAATGGTTAATTAGTATAAGAAAATTAAATTTCAAGTACTTTTATACATTTTTAGGTTAAATTGTTCTGTAAATTCATACATTTTCACTGAATTTAAATCTTGGTTTCTCTTTATTTTTTAATTGAGTTCTTGTAATTTTATATTTTATGATTTAGTTCTTGTACAGTAAAATCATTTAAGCTGTATTAAGTGTCATTATATATTTCATTTATATATATATATATATATATATATATATATCACAAGCATTTGACAATTAACTACTTTTAATTATGCGTCTTAATTTTATAATTATTTTAAATATTTTTTTGTAGATAACCATTTTACATATAAAAATTAATAAAAGAAATTATCGATCAAAATTACAATAACAACAACACCCACTTCTATGTAATATTGGTAATAATGCAAAACATAAACTCAAAATCCCATGTTAAATTTCAGTCGATCGATAAAAAAAATATCTTCTATATAACATTGGTAATAATGCAAAACATTAACTCATAATCTCATGTTAAACTTCGATTGAATGAAAAAAAATATATTAAACTTAAATCACAATATGAATTATTCAATCAAAATTATGACAAAAATGCTAATAGTCTTACTTGATGAAATAGTTATAGATTGTAGTATTACATTTTATTTTGATCCATTGTTCGACAAGATTAGTATTTTTTTTTTACAAGAAAAAAGACTTTTTTTATTCTATTTTCCTTCTAATGCTCATATGCACAATTTTAAAAATTGACTCAGATTGACCAATCAAACCAATTCAACTGAGACCCATTGACCCTACAAATTCAAGCCTCTTTTTCAATCAATTATATTACAAACCATTATAATCAAGTGCAATCTTGCCAATTTTGAGGTTGGAACACTATAAATTTGAGAGTTGATGTTTTAAATAATTTATGTGCTAATCTAATGTTTTGTGTTAAATGGCTCTAAGATATGAGGATTTCTTATGAGTCTCGGTGATTTTAAGAGTTTCTTAGAGAAAAAGTCTAGATTGGCTCTAAGGGGCACGAATTATAAAGTTTCTATTTAGAATAAAGTCTTATAAACTCAAGTTTTCAAAATCTTAGAGAGAATAATTCTAGAAAGAAAAACTTTGGTCCATGAGTTTCCATTACTTGAAACCTTCTCCTCGTACTTCTCCAATTCTCATTGTAGTTGTGTTGTTGTTGAATTTAGGTTAGTAGAAGGCTTAAAATTGTGTTGTTGGTTTAAGTTGAGGGAGGCACGAAACCTAGGACCAAGGCAAGGGAAGTGGGATTTTTTGGTTTTGATTGAGTAAGTTGAGTTATAAGTTGTATGTTGCTTGAATTCTCTCAAGATTCATGACTATGTTGATAAAATAGAAGTGAGTTTCAAAGGGGATTTGGGATTTTGATGTTATTGATGAAAAGTTGAGAAATTGATAATTTCCTTGAGGTGTTGTTGATGCATGTTTCTTTTCCTTTGATTTATGATTTGCATGTTGTGAAAATTTAAAGGTTTTGATGTTGCATGTATGGGGTATTGTATAAGTTAAGAGAATTTGGAGATTTATGTGTCATTCATGGTGTATGGGGATGTTCTTCATGCATGCAGAGGTTTTTGGGTTTGTGACGTTAAGCATGGGTTTTCATGCTTAGTATGAGAATTGGAGAGTGCCTCCAGAAGACTAAGGCTAAGTGTGAGCTTTCACGTCTAATGTGATGATTGGATGTCCTCTAGAAGCTTGAGGCTAAACATGAGCCTCATGCTCAGCATGGTAAACATGAAAAATTTTATATAACCCTCTAGAAGCATGAGGTTTACGTGAGCGTGAGAACTTAGTCAAATGTTTCTTTTTTCCAATTTGAGTTAATTGCTTACTCGAAAAATGAGTTATATATTGAATATTTGTTGATTGAGTTATTTAATGACTAAATGAGAATGAATAAGTTGTATGGATGATATTGTATGATAAGGAAATCAATATGTTGAAAGTTGATATGTTGTGTGATGATGATTATATTGTGAGTTGCTAGTTGAAAGTTGAGTTGAATTTTAGGTTGTATAGTTGTGTTAAATTTGCTAAAAGCATGACATTGCATATAAATCATGGTCAAATAAGTGAAACCAGTGAAGTTATATACAATTCCACATATTACTATTGTTTCACAATTCACACGCACACCTTTATTGGACACTACATCCTTGCTTTCCTCCAAAGCAAATGCTAAAAATAAAATATGAAGTACTTATGCGGGGGATGATACTCGAGCCAATAACCTTTGAATACTTGTAAGTTTCCTTACCATTACATCATGGTGTTTAGTTGATAAGTGAATGATCTAAATAATTTTATAGCATATTTAAAATTATAAATTAATATAATTAAATAGTAATAATTTAACATATATTTAATTAAATATAAGTTATGACAAAATATAACAAAATTGTATTCATCGAGTAATAATTTGTCCTAAAAGAATATGTATTTATTTAATCACCTTAGACCGCTAAACCTGTTATTGTATAATTAGTTTAATTTTTATATACAATATGTTTTTAATTTAAATATATACATATATATATATACATATATATATATATATATAATTATATATTTATACAATTGATAATTTAGTCGTTTTGTTATTATCTTATTAACTATAATTTTTTTTGAGTTTCTTTAAGTCAGGATGTAAATTTTGTTGAAATTATGTATGACAAATATTTTTTAAAATATATTAATAAAAATTAGATCATACCGATTAATTAACAACTCACCTATTCGATCACTAACTTAGTATTTTTAATTGGTTTAATTACCGATCCTATTTGTTAAGCATTCATCACATGGAACATGCAAATATACTGAATGGAAAAATATCAAATTGATTTGGAAAATGAATAATTTTAAGAAGAAAAAGAATGATGCTAAAAATTCGTCCAACAAAAATGAGACTGGCCAAACGTTCAGAATTAAAGAGAAAAATAGAAAATAAAAAAGAATAATGATTGAGGAAAATTGAGAAACGGGTCAAAGTTAGGATTGGAGTGAAACTGAGAAAGAAAAAATGTTTTACACATTGGTTTTTATATAAGAAATGACTCTTTTTTTTGGTACAATAAGAGATGACTGATGACATAAATGTATGATAGTCATATTGTTGGATATTCACGCTTTGTCTCGGATGTCACAATATGCCATTAAAAATACTTAAAGGAATTTAAATGGTGTTAACTTTCTTAAACTTATAAAGTTTTAGAATTATAAGAACTTGTTTAAAAGCTTTCGAACTATATGTATTTAGTAAAGCATAATAATAAATTTATAATGACTCCATGATTAGTTTAATCTATTTCTTTAATATAAAACGATCTAACATTTGATTGTTGATAACAAGTGCACTTCAAAATTGACAGAAAACTTTTAATACAGATCTAATTGAATGAGTCTAAACAAGATTTTTTTTAATTCGGCATGATTTATGTTAAAAAAATATATAATGTCACATATAAGAGAATCATTTATTTAACAATGTGACATAATTGATAGATAATTTTATCCCTTAAATATGTGATTAATTGATTATTTATAGAAAAAAATTTGCATGTAATCTAGTTATATTTTAAGAAAGTGAGTGTAATTATTATTAAGTATGCTTAAATATTTTTTAAATAAAAAATTTAATTAAAATAATAAGATAATATAAAGAGTTGTCATACAAGTGTTAAAATTTATTAATTTTTAAAAATTAATTTAAAATTATATTCAAAATATTAATTAATAATATAAAATCTTTATACTTATCTTATATTAAAATTAAACTTTTAAAACAAAGCCTAACATATAAATTAAAAAAAAAATAATATCAAAATCAATATATCTCTCACATCCAGTACTATTAGGCTTGTTACGTAAATAAATAGTAAATGATCCTTTTTTAAGAATCTAAGATAACCCTGACTTATAAAGTGATGATTGTTCTTCATTTATATATTATATAATTGTCTAATTTCTGATCGATGTGAAACTTGAATTTTTCTTGATACTGTTAATAATACTTGTTATTCCTTCGTAGTTTCATACCATTAGACTTTCAAGATACTTAATATCAATATATCTTTAAAAAAAAATAAAGAAACTGGTTAATAGGGATGACAACAGGGCAGGTCAAGTACGAATTTCATGATATCCGTCCCCGTCCTCGCGACTCAAACCCATCCCTATACCCGTACCAGCTGGGTATGTAATTTCTATCCCCATCCATGTCCCCGTCGAGTATTGGGTATACCCGTACTTGTATTCGTACCCGTAAAAAATTATTATTTTTTTTTATAAAAAAAATACACAATATTTTTAAATTATTTTCATTATATTTAATTATAATTAAATTATTTTTCTATCTCATATTTTAATCAAGAGATTTCTTAATAATTAAATAACTATAAATGTTTTACATTATAATAAATAATTACACATAATAAAATATTAATTTTTTTTAACATAATTCAATCGGGACGGGTAAAGGTACGAATATGTATATATCCGTACCCATACCTGTACCCATATCCAGTTTAACATATCAAATTTTACCTGTACTCGTACCCGATCAAACTGGATATTTCCTGTCAAAATCAAAACGAGTACGAGTTTATTTGTTATCCCTAAGACTATTTTTTGACCCTTAAGAAAAAGAGTATTTTTTTGATTGATAAAATTTGACGCCTTGTAGCCTCACTATTGGAGGTGCAAAAGGTTACTGTATTCCAACAACCACTTTACTTCACTAACCGACAGAGACGTTCTGTCTACTAAATTGATGTGCTGGCAACGGCATGCTCCAATCGATTTTAAGTTGCCACTTACATGAATTCTATTGCTTATTACTCTAATATATGTGAAATTGTGAATATGCTTTCAACCTTTTCACTAGCTCAACCCAACTTTGTGTGGCAATTTCGGTTAACTCCGTTTTCTTCACTTGGAAACTTTATCACATTCCATGTATGATGGATCAATATGTTGAATTCTGTAAGATTTTCTGCATTCTGGCTTAACAACTTATTTAGAAAAAGGACAGATTATGCTTAACATCAGACAATGACATGACACTTAAATTATTAATCCTCCTTTTAATTAGCCTATCAGTGTGTTTAGACTCCATGATTTAAAATATATTAGAAGAAGATAAATAATTTACAAAAATTTAAAAAAAAATTGAATTGTTTGGAGGATATGATTTATAAGAATTTGAAGGTAAATAAAAGTGAGTCTCATGAAAAAAAATCCCCTAAACAGTGAGAATTTATTTAGAATTTCAGAAAAGATAAAAATATAATTTAAAATACTTATTTATTTTTATTTTTTATCTAATATTATTATATCAAATAACTATAAATTTGATTCTATTTTTTATTAAATCCCTTTCATTTCTCTCCCTCTCCAAAATAAAACATAAATAATGTGAAGTGATGTAGTAACTCCGATTAGGGGCACGTTAAAGATTGATACACCTTCTCCTCGTCATCATCATCATAATTTTAGAATTATAAAACTAGGATTAGGATTAGTTTGAAATTCCATGAGGTAGGAGATGGACCTACTAATTTCTTGCAATTTGAAATCAAAGAGCAACATGATACTTTCTCACAAAGTTGATTGACCAAACGTGGAGTTTTGTGGATGAGCATTAAGGAAGTAGACAAACCCAACCACCTCCAACTTCTTAATGAGAAATTTTTTAAGTGTTTAATTTGAATATTTTTTTGAACCCCAAAGGAGGGATTTTATTTTATTCTAAGTTAGGCAAGGACACAGTACTTCACTCTCTTTTTTCTTCTTTTCCTTCATTATCTCTTATTTTTCCCTATTCTTTCTGAGTCGGCAGCAGACCCATAAAGAATAAGGAGGGTCTTCTCAATGGTCGTGGCAATAAGTGACTCTCATCATATCACAAATCTTAAACTATACACTAAATTTGTTTAAGAGAAAATATAGAGAAAAAGAGGTTATGCCAACAACCAATATAACCTACGAGTATTATTAGCAACAATATTCATGCATATTTCTTTAAGTCCTTAAACTAGAAAGTAGGGGAAAATGAAGATAATAGTGACAAGTGTTCATGTGCATAAGTTGATTTTTCATAAATCTGGTGGGTGATTGTCGACATGTTATATTGTATTGCCTCTTAATGGAGCAGTAAAAATGGGGGCACCCAGCTAGCTAGCACCTAAAACAGGGCAATCATGGTTAGCCGAGTCACAAGTCACAACCGCCTTATAAATACTAGTGGACTGACATTTTATTTAATAAAAATATTTTAAAAATTATTAATGTTTATTGAATTAATTCGTGTTATATTTAGTAGTCTTGGATTTATAAAGATAATTAATTATCAATATTATTTTTTATTAATTAAGAATTTAAAGATAAAATTGTATAAAAATATATACACTAAATCAAGTTACAGTACTTAATATGTTATAGATATTAGTTTCATGATTTTTTTAATTATATTATTAACATGTGGTATATATAAATTTTGTTGATGACTAATCTTTATTAAAATATCTTACTCATTATTTTTAGTGAGATTTTCTTCTTAGTTCTAATCATGATTTTTTTATTTATAAGATTTAAATATGAGATATTATTTAAAAAGATCGAGTTTAATTCTACTTAAACAAACAAAAAACTTGTTAATATTAGTTAATGTATGACATGTTATGTGAATTAATTTTGTATTTTTAAGGGAAAAAATTAAATTAATAAAAAAATCATTGCTATAAGTAACAATCAAATTTTGTGTCAAATAATTATTAGAGTTTAATTTCTTGTAAAAAAAATTATGAAGTTAATCGATAAAAAATTATTATTAATATAATTTTAAAATAATTATTATAAAATTTAACAAATTTATCATATGTATTTTTTGTTAGTACAAATTTTAAGATAATTATTATAAAATTTAACAAATTTATCAAAATCTTTTTTGGTTGGTTGGTCCTAATTATAGTCTTGTTAATGTATAAAGTATTTATTCATCATTATTAAGTTTCCTTATGAGAAATTATTGGTTGGTTTCTTTTGATTGTGTTTTTCCACATAACAAATAATAAATCAATAATTCTAAATCACTCTATAATATCTTCCTATTAATCCTTTTACTTGTTTTCTATGATAATCATTGAATACTTTTTATGTTTTAAAGAAATTAAATATACTCATTTTTTGCTTAATATTTTCCTTATAAAGTAACATTACTACTAATAAATGCATCAATAAAACATTAATAATAACAAATAATAATTTCGACAAAATATCATGCATGATATTAAAAAAGAAAAGAAACTTAAATGTAGGAAGTTGAGTATTTTGGGTACTGATCTCCTATGACACTTACATTAAGATATAACGATACGGTTTTATTTCAATAAAATTTATATTAATATCTGCAACTAAATTCTTTTTAAAAATGAGGCATTATTCATTTTTGAGGTGGGTTTCATTCAGTGTATCGATACGGTTTGAATGAATGAACATATGGAAGGAATGAAAGTTTTGAGGTGGGTTTCATACATTATGTTATCCATCCAAATTTGAATGAATTAAAAAAAGAAAAAAGTTTCTATTTCTTTTTATATATAAATAATAGGATTAAAAATTATTTAAGTTGAGATGAATTTGATTTATTTTGATTCAATTCGATAATATTTAACTCAATTTAAAATTTGATAAAAATTTAAAATAAATATTTTTTTAGTTTCTTGACTCAACTTAAATTCGTGAATAATTTAGTTTAATTTGTTGATTCAAATCATATGAATTCAGGACCAAATCTTTTGAATCTTATATATTTTAAATTTGTAATTTATTAATAAATTTAGATAAAATAATTGTTTAATTTATGTAGAAAAGACAAAACAAAACAAAACCCTAAACTTAAATAAACAATTATATTCAAAAAAATTACATAAATAAAAACTACTCTACATTGTATAAAATAAAAGAAAACTCAATCCATAATCATAAAATTTTAAGGTGTTCACTTTTTATATCATTATTGATTTATAAATATATTTATATTTTAAATCGATTTATAAATCAAATTATATGTAACTCAAGTTCAATTTATTCATTTATTAAACTAAATTTTTAGCTTGAGTTTAACTTATTTAGTTAATGAATAAAATTCAACAAATTAATTATCAAATTGAGTTTTAAACTATTTTTGAGTTCATTTAATTTATTTGTGACTCCTAACAAATACAAAGACATTTTTTTTATACAAATAATAAGTATCATTTACATAAGACAATTCTATTTAGTCAAATAAAATTAAGTTGGGTGGTAAAAGCTTTCTTCTGAGCCTTTCACGTAATGTGAAAACATATCCAATAATAAAATCATGACCAAGATGTAAAATTATCACAAATAACTTTGATTTAAATATAAATAAACTATGTCCAAAACACATGATTAAACATATATAATTACACGTCTATGATTTAAATACAAAATTATTAATCAAGAGAGAACAATCTTATCATGAGTCTTCTTGCATCTCATTTTTTATTTAAGATATTTATATCATTTTCCATGCATATATATGTTTCTTACCTTCATTTTTTTTTCTTCTATTAAATACTAGTAATTTAAAAGCACCTCACTTATGCTTCTTTTTTTGTTTTTGTTTTTTATATTTCTCTCACTTTTCCCCTAAATAAAGTATACTCTAAAAGCAAGGTTGATTTAGGACTAAAGATAGATGAGCAGAAAGGATATGCTAAAAATCCAACTATCCAAGCAAAATTTCCTTTTAGGTTGAAAAACAATGCAACAAAATTAGCTCTAAAAAATAAAGTGTGGCAAAATTCTCCACTTCGGTAGGTTGAAGTCCACGCGCCTTGAGTGGAAGTGAAAGAAAACATAATGGAAACAACTACGGAGTTAGGAAATAAAACAAAACATTGATATCTATTTATTAAAGTTTAAAACTTCATAAGAAGGGAGAGGTTTGGAAGATAGACAGGTTCGGAGGTGAGGAACGGGAAGAAGAGAAGCATCAGAGTATAAAGTGGATACATAAAGAGAGAGGAAGAGGGTATTTGCGTTTGCGTTGTTTCAGTACCACTTTGTATCTGTACAGAGAAAGAGAAAAAGCAAAAGGTGATGGAGAATCTCTCTCTCTCTCTGTATTTGAATTGGTAACAAAGAAACCTCAGCAACACTCAACACCATCATGATCAACTGTTAAAACCACAGAGACATAAAGAGAGAGAAGAGACTCAACTTTTGTTCTATCACTTTATTTCTTATCTGTTGTTCCTCATCAATATTCTGTTATTTTTTTTCTTTTGGGGTGCTCTGAAATCCAGCTAGAGAATAGTTGCGAACCCAAGTTTTTTGTTCCCGACAAGAATGTTGTTGAGTTGAATTATTGAACATTGTCTCTGGTGGGAGATAGAGAGGTCAGCTTAAGGTTCAGTAAGTGTGTGGTGTTGTTTGTTATGGCGGCATTGTCGTTTTCAGTGGCATCCGTGGTGGAAGACGTGCTTCAACAGCACGGTACTCGCCTCAAAGATCTTGATTTGGAATCTAGAAAAGCAGAAGAAGCTGGTAATTTCCCATTCTTTTCTGGGATTTTGTCAAAATTCAGTTTTTGAATTCCGGATTCTTGGCATTGTCATTGTGACAAGCCTCTCACGAGTGTAGTCGTGCTTTTATCTATAATCTGATCTGAAATGCTATATTTTTTAATTGATATTGAAAATGTTGATTACAGCTCTAGGAAGGTAAATGTTCTGGGTCTAATTGTCTTGTTTTTCAAGAATGTGTTTTAATTATGATTCTTTTTCTCTTTGATAGTTTTGCTTTTACTGAATCTTAATGGCTTGATGCATGTCAATTTCTTGTGAAGAAGCTATGTGGATTTTGTATTAGTTATCCTGAGATTGAAAGTCTTTAAAATGCAGCATTCAGAAGATATGACGCAGCTGGGTGGCTGAGAAAAATGGTTGGAGTTGTTGCAGCTAAAGATTTGCCAGCAGAACCCTCTGAGGAAGAGTTTAGGCTTGGTTTGAGAAGTGGGATCATTCTATGTAATGTTCTTAATAAGGTTGAACCTGGAGCTGTACCCAAGGTGAGCATGGTCTAAATTTTATATACTCTGTCTTTTATGTTGTTTATTTGCTAATGTAAACTCTGTATTATTCTTGAAGGTTGTGGAGAGTCCTATTGATTCTGCACAAATCCCTGATGGAGCACCATTATCGGCATTTCAGTATTTCGAAAACGTGAGGAACTTTCTGGTGGCTGTACAGGAAATTGGAATTCCTACCTTTGAGGCATCTGATCTGGAACAAGTATGAATTGAATTGTTAATAACACAACAGAACACGTTGTAACTTCTTGGCACTTAGCAACATTGTGTACATTGGATGCTTAATAACGTTTTTTGTTGGTTTTCTAATTCATTGGCTTGTGTTTTAGGGAGGAAAATCAGCCAGGATTGTGAACAGCGTCTTAGCCCTCAAGTCCTATAGTGAATGGAAACAGACCGGGGCTAATGGTGTGTGGAAATTTGGTGGAACTATCAAACCAACAATCTCTGCAAAATCATTTGTGAGAAAAAACTCTGAGCCATTTACTAATTCCTTGTCGAGGAACTCGTCCATCAATGAAAAATCCATGACTGCTCTTACTTCTGATGTTGAGTCTAATAAAATGGTTGGTAAGCTTTATCTTTGGCTTGTCTGTTCTCTGGATTTGTATAGTTGAACAGAAAGAACAACTAAACGGGTTTTGTTTTGTTTTCATTTTTATGCTAGCAGTCTGGGTCTCATTCTTTGAGTATGCTTGTTCGTGCAATACTATTAGATAAGAAGCCGGAAGAAGTTCCAACGGTAAGGGGTTGTTCTGTGTTTCACCAAAGAATTTTACTAGCAGTCTGTTATGTTGCAAGTGTTGAGCATCTAATACATTATAGTGCATTTAAAATTGTTTGGGTATTTATAATCATTGTTAAAGGCTTCTTCCATTTGGGTTGGTCTGGATAATACTGTTACTCAAAAAGTTTTAAAAAGTAATGCTTCCCAAATGCAGAATAGATAGCCCTATCGTTAGTGCATGAAAATAACTACTGCCCTAGTCTCGACCGGCATTTCAATCTTGTCATTCCTAATACTTGAAGGCTTTTGAAATTACTTGCTTTAAGTTGTATTGGTCTTCTGCATGAAACAGTTGGTTGAATCTGTCTTGAATAAGGTCGTAGAGGAGTTTGAGCATCGCATTGCAAGCCAGGGTGAACAGGTAAAGTACTTTTCACCTTTTAGTATTGTCTTGTCATTAGATTTTTTGGTGACGGTGGGTAAGTTTTTGTGCTTTATTTCACTCCATTCATTGGAAATAAAAACTTGTTCTTGCTATAGTTGATTATTGTGACAAGTTGTGTTCTTGGTTATTTATTTTTCATGTAACTTACAGACAAGAATTTCCCGAAGTGCTGTGTCCCAAAGCAATGGATCTGTATCAAAGTTTGTTATGGCAGATAAAAAGGTAGTGGTACTGGCGTCAAGTTTAACATATTTCAGGACCTTCATGAAACTTGAAAATGCTTATACTCATCTAGTTTTTGCTTGACTAGACGGATAACAAGATTCCTGTGGTAACAAAGAAAGACGGGTTCCTCCAAAAAACCCGTGTTGATGATGAGGAATCAAAAAGACAACTTCTGAAGCAGCAAATGCTCTTTGATCAACAACATAGAGATATTCAAGTAGGGAGCAGATAAGATAATATTGATATTTTTAACTTTGCAATTGTTTTATTTGTTAGTAAAATATAACCATCGTTATGTTTTTATAGGAACTAAAGCATACAATTCACACCACCAAAGCTGGTATGCAGTTCCTGCAAATGAAGTTTCACGAGGAGTTCTTCAATCTAGGTAATATTTTACTATCAATTTATGATTAATTTATTTCAAGTTCTTTGCTATGTTGTTTCATTCCTTTCTAATTTGCATTATCATTATTGGATGAGGTGCTGCATCTTATTTGATTTTCCATTTCTCTTTATAGGCAGGCATGTTCATGGCTTAGCTCATGCTGCTTCTGGATATCATAGAGTACTTGAAGAGAATCGCAAACTATACAATCAAGTCCAAGATCTTAAGGGTAAATTACTGATTGACTGGCTGCTATAGGCTTATTATTATATCCCATTCACACCTTTCTAAGGATTTTGTCCCAAAATAAAAGTAAGATGGTCAATTTTGTTTGATTAGGAAGTATTAGGGTGTACTGTCGAGTAAGACCCTTCTTATCTGCACAATCAAATTATTCAAGCACAGTGGATAATATTGAAGATGGAACTATCACAATTAGTATTCCTTCAAAGAATGGGAAAGGGTGCAGATCTTTCAACTTCAACAAAGTCTTTGGACCTTCTGCATCCCAAGGTTGGTTTGGTTTTCAGTTTCAGTTATCTCCAGGATAAGTATATTTTAGTATCTATTGATAAATAAAATTTCTTGTCCGGTGTTCAGCGGAGGTCTTCTCCGATATGCAGCCACTCATTAGGTCTGTTCTTGATGGTTACAATGTTTGCATATTTGCTTATGGCCAAACAGGATCAGGAAAAACTTTCACTATGGTAAGTTACAATTAGTTGTCACCTAGAAAAATTTAAAATTTTGATGACTTTTTTCTTATTCATGTTTTTATATGTAGACTGGACCGAAAGAGATCACAGAGAAAAGCCAAGGTGTAAATTACAGGGCTCTAAGTGATTTGTTTCTTACAGCAGATCAAAGAAGGGACACTTTTTGTTATGATGTGTCTGTTCAAATGATTGAGATTTATAACGAGCAAGTCAGAGATCTATTGGTTATTGATGGATCAAACAAAAGATATCCTTTTAGCCGTTACCTTAAAATTATAGAATATGTATATAATTGACTTCTGCTTTGATTTGAGATGAAAACAAATTTATTGATGTTGCTTGCCCTTAATCATTTATACATTAGAAATTCGTAGTAATTCTCATAGAGGGCTCAGTGTACCAGATGCAAGCCTAGTCCCAGTATCCTCAACAAGAGACGTTATTGAACTAATGAACCTGGGCCAAAGAAATCGTGCAGTTGGAGCAACGGCCCTTAATGATCGTAGTAGCCGATCACACAGGTATATCCTATCTATTGTCCTGTCACCCACTCTTGTTTATATTGTGTGTGTGATTTTTATTTTATTTTTAAATGAAACAATTAACCATTGGACTCTTAAATTATCAATTTGGCAGTTGCTTAACTGTTCATGTTCAAGGAAGAGACTTGACATCTGGAACTATTCTACGTGGATGCATGCATCTGGTTGACTTGGCAGGAAGTGAGAGAGTTGACAAATCTGAGGCCACAGGAGATAGGCTGAAAGAGGCACAGCATATTAACAAGTCTCTTTCAGCTTTGGGCGATGTCATTGCTTCCCTTGCTCAGAAAAACCAACATGTCCCTTACAGAAATAGCAAACTCACACAGTTACTCCAAGACTCGCTTGGTAAGTTTTAAGAAGCTGGATTGCTTTGGGGGTGGTTGTAACTATATTTCAGACAGCTGTTTTCTTTTCTATTCGTGAGTAACACAAATTTCTCCAATTTGAATATCTCATTATGTTGGTTGTGATTATTTCAGGAGGACAGGCCAAGACACTAATGTTTGTTCACGTAAGTCCAGAGGCCGATGCTATTGGAGAAACAATTAGCACCTTAAAATTTGCAGAAAGAGTTGCTACGGTTGAACTTGGTACTGCTCGAGTAAACAAGGATGGGGCAGATGTCAAAGAGCTCAAAGAACAGGTTGATATTAAAATTTAACTGCTGGAGCTCATGTTAGAAAGTTTTACTGATTCACGATTAAAGTTAAATTTTTGAATTGTGTTTCAGATAGCCAGTCTTAAGGCAGCATTGGCAAGAAAGGAAGGTGAATCAGAACATTCTTTATCAGGAAGCTCCGAAAAATATAAGACAATGGCTAGTGAGCTATCACCTTATCGTGCAAACCAACGGGGAACAGATATTGTGAGTGATCTCCTAGGGTGCCGGCAGCCAATGGTTGATGTAGGCAACCTAGAAGTATGTATATTTCATTTTCTGGTTGTTACGCGTTTTTGATACAAAAAAGTTCTAATTTCATCAATTTTGCAAAATAGTTTGATGTATAGGAAAATAGCACTCCCCTTGAGGTACACAGCTACTTATATGATTTAGGAACAAATTTGGGTACACAGCTAGTTATAGAATTTTGGTACAAAGCTACTTATATGATTTAGGAACAAATTTGTGTTTATTAATAAAAACAGCTGGATCCTTAAAAATCATAGTATTGGTCTCTCTGTTTTAGAATGTTTTCAAATTTTGCTAGTAAGTGGCATCTGGTTTGGTGGACTAATTCATGTCATGCACGAATTAGAGACAATGTATTGTTTAAAGAGTTTAATTGTCTCTATAGAAGTTTTTACACTTTGAATTAATAAAAAAATTATGATAGATATATGATTTTTAAGGTGATTATTGTAATAAACAACAAACTTGCAATAAATGACTGTTTGTGATTGGATGACAATATAAAATCCCTTTACACTTGTTTGAAGTATAACAGAAGCAAATTGTTGTAGGCATTTTTACTAATATGTTGGTTGGAGAGAATGAGGTATAGCACTCACCATGATATTCGATTCATAGTGGTAGAACTGAAGGAAAGGGGAGGGTAGTTAGGGATAGTTAGAGCAATTAGTTGGTTAAAGGGGATCTCAGTTGTAGATAAATAGGGGGAATATGGAGGGAAAGATTCATTCAGAGAGACAGAAAGCTTGTCAGAAAAGGAGAAACCTTTGTGAAGGGGAAACCTTGGCTTGGAGGAGAATTTGTTCTCCTATTCTCACTTAATAGAACTTTTCAGTTTTTTTGTTGGTTTCTATAATTTCCCATTTCTCTTTCCTGGTTAGGTAACACGAGAAAAATTGATCATGCAATTTTTTATTATAGTTGCTATAATGCCATTGTTTATAGAACTGTGATGGAATCTGAAGTTTGAACCATTAATCCTGCAGCTTCACAGTAATAGCGCATTGAGACAAAAAACTCAGAGCTATGATTTTGATGAGATGTCAACGAATTCACCTCCCTGGCCCCCAGTGAATAGTCCAGGACAAAACTACAGGGAAGATGACAAAGAAACTGGTTCAGGAGAGTGGGTTGATAAAGTCATGGTAAACAAACTAGATGCAAACAAAACTGAGAACATCTTAGGGTGTTGGGAAGCAGACACTGGGAACTTATCCGAGGCCTTTTATCAGAAATATCTCCAAGATTCTTCCAAAATATACTCAGAAAGATCCTACAACATGTTCATGGGAGGGAACCAGTTTAACATTGCTGGTTCAGATGGAATGGATGATCTTGATGATGCAACCACTGATTCCTCAGAACCTGACTTGCTTTGGCAATTTAATCATTCCAAACTTACCACCAGCATAGCCAATGGTAATGGATCAAAGGCTCGGAAGCCTGTCTCAAAACCCACAAATAGCACAGGATTGAGGTAATGCTAAAAGGGTCTTTGACAATGCTTCTTTATGCATGCATGTTTGCATTAAGTTTACTTTGAAGAAATAATCATTTTTTTCTATAGCTTAATATTTTTCAAAAACTAAGATGAAAGAAACATGCATGCAGACAACTTCATACATGTTTTTTTTTATATTTTTTTTTATATGCTTTTGATACTTTAATTTTCATTTATTATAAATTATATATTATTTATTCTCGGCCCCCAGTATTGAAATCCTGGCTCCGTCCCTGTTTGCAGCAAGAGTAATATTCATTCTTCTCTTGGTCCTTCTCCTTCACGGAAACAACCAACCGGTGTAGTCTCACATCGAACAGGAAGACATCCAGCTCCAGTTGACATGAAACGTAAAACTGGGAGTAGAAAGTAAATATGTTATTTATTTGGAACATTAAAAGGGTGATTTTTTTTTTCTTTCATTTTTTTAGATCGAGAGCTTTTGCATTAATATTTCATTTTTTTTTTCTTTTTTGGGCTTTTGTTTGTAAGTTTTGTAACTTGTATTTACACAGATAATGGAGCAATAATGCCCGTTGCTTGTACCATGGGATTGGGTGCATAACATTTTTTTTTTGTGCATTTTACACTAGCTTTTAGGTGATGTAAAAATTCCAAGACCACTGCAATGGTCAAAATTGCAAGAATGGTCTGATTTGTAACTTCTGGTTAAGTCTATTTCCTTGTAAAGCTGTGCTGTCCTTTGATTTTTCACTTGTTTCTCTCCTTTTCTTGTCTGATTTATTATAGGCTAAGATGAGTGAGTGTTGAGCAATTATGTAAATGAAACATGAATTTAATTTTTGTATACGCTATGTTAAAAATTAATATTGCCATTCAATAATGCAATCATATTATTCGATTCGTTTGAAAACATATTAAACTTTTGAGTGATACGACAAGACATCATTATTGGATGACAGCATAACAACCTATTTTATAGGCTAAAATATACTTTTTGATCTTTTATGAATTTAAACTTGTTTCACAAATTTCTATTTAAAAGACTTGGTCTACTGATTTAGATATAAGTTTAGATCCACTAAACTATAGAGCTAAAATTTCAACTTGTTTAAAATGTTTTACTATATAAAATAGACTTTCAGAATAAGCTAATCTGAAACCTTAAATTTGAGAAACAAATCAATCTTTGATCTTTTAAATAACCCATTTCCACCACTAAGCACTACATAAAGGTCCATTGCAATCCCAAATGTCATTTTATGGTCTTCTACTGGATTTCCAAACTTGCTAATAAGGACTAGCTTTCGCTGTTCCACAAAGATGGAAGAGAAGTCATTTCTCTCATGATGACCAATTGACCACTATGCGTGGAGGGTTATCTAATTTGATGATTTAATTCTAAATGATTTGAGATCCATAATTTGCTTCTTGTGCATTCAATATCTTTTTTGTAGTCTTACAATATTTTTATATATAAAGATGTGGAGACTATTCGCTTTGCAAGTCTTTTTAAGTAAGCACAAATCAAACTATTAAACGATTGAAACTTATTTATCAATTAAGTTATGGCTAGATTTAGAGTTTGAGACAATTGATAATGTATAGGTATTCATTTCTCGCCTCTAGGAACAGGATTGGGCACAATGAAATTCACTGTTGGAGAGTGGTCTTTTGTTATTATTGAACTAATAATTCTTTTGGAGACAAGGTAATAAATTCCTAGTTAGGTACATTGTTTGGTACCTATAATGTTGGTGAACAGAGTGATGACGAAAAAGAAAATATTTGCCCCGTTGTTGTGGGCCATAATTATTTGCTGTATGGAAGTAAAAATGTTTGACGAATGGATGGGCTTTGGCCTACAAGATAAACAATCATAATCGCTAGAGAAATATTTGTTGCCCATGACCCGCAAATCTAGCACTTAGGATATCTTTGTTGCAAACAGAAGGATAATTATGAATATGTAGCATCTGGATAATGTTAAGGCTGGGGACAAATGTTGGAGTTTAGAGTATGCATCCTAACATGCTGCCAAAATCTTTTACACTGAATGTTATGTAACATCCTAACTAGTAAGTAATAATATCCCAGTGATACACGAATTCTTTTATTAAAATTTTATTATATAGTGTTAAATCATTTAAATGTATTTATAATAATTTGATAATAATTTTTTATTTAAGATAAAAATTAGAATATGAAAAGTGAATTAATTTTCTATTTGATAATTTTGATTATAAATTATGTTCAATTCAATGGATATTTTTTAAAATACGTTTAATATAAAAAAAAAATAATACCAAATGTAACATACTTTTCCGTTGAACAAATTTCAAAATGAAAAAAAAATATTAGTAAATATTCTTGTTAAAAATCATTTATAAGGCTTTATACATCTTATACATAATAAACCTTTATAAACATTGTCAAATTGCATTATTATAATTAAGTCTCTTGTTTCAGTGGTTGTAAGGTCTCCCTAGGATATAGGAGTTGATCTGATGTTCTTAGGATCATTGATTTTGTTAATATTAAGATATTGGTTGGTCAGCATAAGTCATATCTTGTAAGTGCATATCAGTCATTGATTATTAGTTTTGGAATACTTACAACTCTATCTCCATGTTAAGAATCAAATATTGATGTTTGATTAAAATCTAAAGAACGCAAGTACCTAACCACTAATGTCAAAGACTTAAAGGGTTTCATCTACTTAAATTACATTTTTTTTATAAGGAAACATAGTTCCTTCTCACTAAGTCAACCCTTATAAAAATGGTACCTTCCATCGTGACTCTATATCTCAAGTAAGGATTGAATCTTGATTAAGATTCCTTAATTACTTAGGCTACATTTTTAGGTCATGAATATGGATTTTAACTTCTAATCAAATCATCCTGAAAATAATATCATTAATTAATATATTAAAAACTATCTCACTTATCAAAACAATGTATATATATATATATTGTAAGTTGTAACAAACAAGATAACAAGATTCTCGAGCAATCTTTTCTTCTTTATAGGATACAGTTGTTACATCTATGTGCTTTCAGAACTCGGATGATACAAGTGGTTAGTAGCTTTGACTCTTTAAGCATATGTTAGGAGTTCAATATCTGACTAAACGAATAGAGCAACATTTGTGGCTAGAAAAGTTATTCCTTAATTGATACTTTACATTGTTAAGAGATTAGTCCCCTCTTCTTAACTAGTAGTTAAGTTCAATCTCGGATCTAAAAAAATAAAAAAATTGTGTTCCCTGTAGTGTTTTGATTAATGAACGTATACCATTTTTTCCCGTAATCACTGTTAATTGATCATAAGAAAGAGGATAATAGATTTTTTATGCGGTAATTACTATTTATTATTGTCGAGATTAATGGAAGGATCATAAATAATCTGATGTAAAATAAGATATAAACAAATTACCAAAAAAAAGTAGGACAAATATGAAGTATCTATTCTGGGAGGTTTCATCTATTAGTGGTGTCTTTAATGTTTTTTTTATCAATCTTGGAGAAATTGGAAGCCAAACCTTGTCCCGCCCGATCCAAAAAAGTGGAAACATACAACGTTGGATGCAGACAAAGTGGAAGGCAATTTTAATTTATGCTATATTTTAAGTCATATTTTGAATAAAAATGGTTGGATCAAACCATCTTTAAAAGATTCTCAGAATAGACCAACTTTGCTTAGATTCGCCTTAAAGGGTTGCCACCTGGCGTGGCTGAAGTTGGGAGTTCATAATCGTAACCCATCATAGTCGTATCACTAAGATAAACATTAAGCATGTCCTATCAGAGCTTGAGATTCCTTACAAGTCACAAGTTGTTTGCATAATTCAGGTACCTTCACACTAATTGATGGAACGTGTCACCCGTAGATTTGATGATAATGATCACCATGTTTTGCATGTCAGATGCAAGTTTAGTGCTGCTCCCATAACAAAGTTGACGTGAGTTCTTATGGGTTCCCAAGAAGTGTGCGTGGGACATTGAACTACCATTGCTAGAATTAGTGGTGACAAGGAAATAGCCTTGCCACTGCCACCAGGTTATGTTCAGTTAAGAATAGCTGTCTAGCAATTGGAAAATGCTTTTGATGAATCAAAACCATTAACCCGACATTAAGATCACTCCCATGATTCCTATCTTCATTTGTTAAGGAATGGAAGTACTTGGTAATTGTCATGTCATGACAACAAAATATAACACCCTAAAATTCAAAGGTAATAATATCATTCTCACGTATGATTATGCAATGTCAAGAAACAATGAACAAAGATACTCAAGATTAATCCAGTCGTCTATGCAAAGAAAACCGTAGTTTTGTCACACCACACACCCTCACAATGTAGCACTCCATATTGTACATGGTAAATTGATGGCAAATAGAAATAGTCTTAGGCTGTACACCAACATCAAAAATTTCTTGTACATGAATGAAGAAATTGGGGCTGTACATAAAATATACCAATTCGGAATTGACACCACTCTAGACGACCTTTTCATGCACAGAAAAGAGGAAGGTTCATTGAAATGTTGAAGAGAAAGAACAACTTTACATCAAGAATTTCCTTTATTGGAAAATTGTAATGAAGTTCCTGATGGAGAATATGAATTTTGTGTCTCATGTACAGGTTGAATCAAAGGAATGACTAGATTCTTGGAGATGATGATCTCATGCGCTTGAGACATAACTAGATGACGAATGAAGGGAAGAAATGCAAGAAGGGAAGTTTGAATACGTGTGCTGCAGATCAGGACATGGCTCAGGAAACACCTCCTCAGAGATTCCCTTTACATTAGAACAAAACCATGAAGGAGATGACTCAGAACTGGTAGAAAAAGTCACGTTTGAGAGACAGATAGGAGTGAATGGGGAATCAATTATTCCTGAAAAATTCCCAGCAATAGCAATATCTGCACCAATCACATTCTCAAAAGTAATATTACCAACACCTGGAACTGCATTAGGATCATACTTGTCATCTGGATGGGAACCATAGTATCCTGTCATGCTGATACCCAAGAAAATATTTTCCAATTTTGCATCCGAAATAAAGATGTTTTTCATATAGCCACCTCTACCCCTAGTTGTCTTCAGTTCAATGCCAATGGTCGAGTTCATAATGTGGAGCTTCTCTGCAACTATATCAGATATGCCTCCAGACATCTCACTTCCAAATGCTAGGCCAGCGCCAGTAGATGATTGTAGATAAACACGCCTGATGTGGACGTTTGAGGTTGGTTTGCCATAGGCAATGCCATATTGATCCCAGCCACTCTTCAGCGCAATCGCATCATGACCAGTGTTAATATTGCTGTTCTCAATGCAAACGTACTGAGAAGAATCTGCAAGTAGCACATACTAATGACATTCAAAATGCCTACAAAAAAACAGTTCACAGAACAAGCTCCAAGAAAAGCAGGGTACATGAAACTGTCACTACATGCTAACCCACGTGTTGAATATAGAAATATAGAGGAATAAACAAAATCTGAAAATTTGTGAAAGGGCATACACCAAATGTTGGAATTGAGGAAGGTACCCTTTCTTCAATGATATTTAGAACGAACTCTTACTGCTAGCTAAATAAAAGTTTTTAGACAACTAAAAATTCATGATTCAAAGGTGTGAGGGTTGTGTACTGCATCGCTAATCTGAAAAGTCACAACTAATAATTTTCTCAATTACCTGGAACTATGCCACTTGTGTAAGGGGAATCGGTTGGTGCATGAGCTGTTATGTTGTGGATTTGAACGTTGCTGCATGCATTGTGTAAAGAATATACATATAAATCAGAACAGTTCCATTTAAGAAATAAGTCAGTGACACAAGCATGAACCATTTGTACCTGCAATATACCGGATGGATGCTCCAAGCAGGAGAGTTTAAAAATGTCAAATTTGAGATAATGATGTTATCAGAACCAACAAGTTCTATAATGTGTGGTCTGCTGTTATTTAAGGAATGAGTCTTAAATAGGTCCCACCAAACAGAACCCTGACCATCAATAATTCCATTATCACCTGTTGCATTTATTAAATACATCAATTTAAGTATGATAGCTAGCAATTTTCATACTATCAGAGAAATACTTAGTAAAATTGTAATAGAAGAATATTCCTGCCTGTAATCACCACATCACTTAAGTTCTGTCCATAAATCAAACTGCTGTATCTCCTACCAGGAACATCAATTCCTCGACCATAGGAAGGTAGGGGATCCACTGCAGTCCAGTGTTCATAATCCTGAAATGATATAAAATAAATAACGTGTCAACTTTTCCAGTAAGCAAAATTAGCACCATTAAATATTTGATCATTGGCAGTTTCCTCCTGTAGATTGTAAAAAAAATCACTTCAGATATACTATTATGCTCCAAAAGTGTGACATGCACGATTACAACATTAACATTAGGCAAGATTTGAAGAATGCCATTAAGGAGTTGATTCTATTTCTCCAGCAGATTTTTTTTTTTTTTTTTTACTTTACTAAAAACATATAGTTTGATGAAAAAATATAGAATGCTGTCAATTTCCAAATACTATCATTATTTTTCAGAGAAAGTGTGATTTAGTTTGGTGGAAAAATATAGAATGCTGCCAATTGCCAAATACTAACTACCATAAATTTCCCACCCCGATTGAATTTCCTGAGATACAGTATTGATAGAGTTGAAGAAACAAATCTGTTTGATAACCTCAGTTTTTGTCTATGAAATGGACAAGGCAATTGGAAAGGGGCTAAAATTCAAGTTATTGATTAAAACCTGTGATGCAATGATGGTTGCGCCTCTTTCAAGGAAGAGAGTGAGGTGGCTGGTAAGGTTAAAACTTCCGGTAAGCCACTTGCCAGATGGAACATATAATTTAGCACCACCTTTGTCAGCAAATGACTTGGCATAAAAAACTGCATTTTGGAATGCAACTGTGTTCAATGTTTTTCCATCTCCAACTGCCCCAAACTCTAATATTGACACACTGTGAGGCCTAGGAACCACCGCTTTCTGTTTACATGCTTGATGATCATCCTCTCCATTGCCTTCCAGAGCAGTGCTTAATACTATAAGTAAAAGCACAGTTACCTGGAAAGAAAAAAAGAACCCGAGAAAATTTAAAGCACACCGCTAATTGAGTAAGAACTGTAGAGCAATGTGGACACAGAGTCCCAAACAGAAGATATGATGAAAATTAAAGTCACCCAAAAACAATAGCTTGAAGAGCCAAATAAATATTCCATTTGAGCTTCCTCTTGAAGAGATTTTGCCTTTGGGTTGCTAGATGGTAGCAATTGGACCGAACATAGAGAAAGGAAAAATAATCTACAGAAGCAAACAGACAATAGATGCAATTTGACATTAAAGGTATGAACACTTCATATTTTCAAAAGGCAAGAACCCATGAATATTTGTGAAACACCCTAAAATTAACAACCTATAAGCAAAATAATTATGTCGGATATAATTTTCAAAATCGTTCCAGGGAAATTACAAGATGGTTACTTAACTTAGAATAGGTATATTTAGGATAATTGGAAACCAAATTGAACACGTAATTCGAACTAACAGAGCATTAATAGAAAATTTCCAGCTAGACACTTTTATGAAAAGGCCAGGAGAAAACAATAAACCATAAACATTAACTAAAGGATCTCTAGACCAATTTTTCAGAGACAAGAAAACAATGTCATAACAACCTGCCACGGCATAATCAATCACCAACCTATATTCACTAAATTTGCTTGGGCAAAATCCTTTTCAATCCGAGAATTGATCTTGACAACAAGGGGTTGACGTAATCTATGATTACAGCCCAGACACATTATAACACAATTTAACCTTCCAAGTCACTACAAAAACTATAACAAACATCGAGATCAATTCTGGGTGTTGGGGTAAAAATTAAAATTAAAAAAAATGATTTTTTTTACAGGCTGCAACCGAATTCAAAACAAAAGAACCCCCACGGTGAAAAAAAAAAAAAAAACAATTTTTTTTCTTCTAATTTGTTAACAACGTACTTACTAGCCTCTTCATGGGTCTGTGCCCCTCTTGTTCAGCCCCAAGAAAGAGAATTAGCAAGCTCTGGAAGAAGAGTGTGGAGTGAAGAAGAGGGTAGAACTAGAACAAGAACATAAGGACAGAAGAAGAGGAAGAGAAGAAGTGCTATTTCGTATATAATGCCAACCAAGTACTAGAAACAATAAAACAAACAGGGGGAGGTAGTAGAAAGCGACGGCTATAAAGGAAAATGCCAGCTCTGCATTTCATTTTCCTTATTATGTACTATATTAAACAAATTTCCACGCATACAACAAGGACAGTGGATTATAAAATTTAAATGATTAATATCAAACAATGATTTCCATTTTTTTATTTCTCATTAATCTTTTCATTAATATCAATTTATGGTTCCCTCTTGCCGACACCAAAATACCTTCACCGAAATGGAGATCGATGAGGGTCAATGTGCTTATGAGTTATGAGTTTTGAGAGAAGTAACATATAGTGTGCTCGTTGATTAAGATTTGGTTAAATTTGTAAAGTAATTAATTACGTAATTCTCACTTTAGAGGCATGTGACTATGTGAACAAGTGACACTTCTCCCTTCTTTAATCATTGCTCTTATATAATATTTTAGAAATGCCGCTTGCAAATCTAATCTAGTTTGGTTTGGAATTCTATGTAAAATTTGATTTGATTTCACATTTCTCCCAAGAGGAAAAGATAGGGATTTGATTTGATTTTTCTTTTATCAAAGATTTCTCTTAGTACTAAATAGAAGAAAACATTGTTTATACACAAACGGGTTTTACTTGTATCAAGATTGAGGAAATTTAGTGAAAGAAATTGATTAAAAAAAGAATGAACAGATTATTTTTTATATTTTATTTTGTGATTTGAAAGGTGTTTGGCGATTTTTCATATGTGAAAAGTAATTAAGTCGACCACTTGAAATTCATATTTGATTTTGTGTGAAAAAAAGAGAGAGAGAAAGGTTATTCTATCTTTTCTCATTAGCTTATTTATGAAATGGTTAATTTTAACTTTATTGTTTTTTCCTTTAAACCAAATCTTGTTTACTAATTTAATATTAACACAACCTTTAATACTAAAAGAAATAAAGAAAAATCGTAGTAAGATATAATTTTGTATTCATAAAAATTACTTGTCATTTCAGTTTGATTGAAGATCAAGTCTTTAATGATGGAAAATAGTGCATTTCTTCTGGGAAAAATGTACAGTATATATAAATAATAATAATAATAATAATAATAAAATAATGGGAACCAACTCGCCATTAAAAAAATATATAACCCGACCTGGAGGCATAAATCATAATATTAGTTAAAAAAAATATAAATAAATTATATAGTTTGAAAATATACAACTACAATTAAAAAATATTTTATAATATATATTTCAAGATAAATAACATCAAAATAAATATAATATCATGTTATTATTAAATATTATTCATTGTTAAGTTAAAAAAATTATATTATCAATAATTCTTTAAAAAATATATAAAATTGAATTATACTAACGATAAGAATATATAATTTGATCAAACTCTTTTTTCAAAATACACATATATAATTTCTTAAATCTAAATTCATTGAAAGTAACTTTGAATCGAACCAATTTAGTGAATAGTGAGGTAAGATTAGCCATGAAATCTGTGCATAAAATGTCATTATGAGGTAGAAAAATTGCTAAATATAAATGGTTCACAAGAGAGACAAAAAATGGCAATGGGTGAACAAATCACAAAAATCCAACACATGACAACATATGTATCATAAAATAAGATAAAATATATAACCTGTAATAAAGTAAAACATATTACAACATTTAGAATAAATGTTGAGCAAATCGAGTAAAAAACTTGTGTTTGCAATTGTTGGATTTATAAAATCCATTAAATCCAAAGACAAAAAGATTATATGCATAAGAGTTACAATAATTTGAAATGTTGGCATTTTATTATTTATTTGAAGTGCAAATGTAGCACTATTTATTCGATCAAAGGGAAGAAATCATAGCTTATATACATAAGAGTTTATAAGAGGATTTAGTTATATTAGTATGAATATCTTCTATTTAAATTTAACGCATTATTGTAAGAAAGAGATAACTTTGCTAAAGAATTAGTTAGCAA
Source organism: Cajanus cajan (assembly GCF_000340665.2). Taxonomy (NCBI): domain Eukaryota; kingdom Viridiplantae; phylum Streptophyta; class Magnoliopsida; order Fabales; family Fabaceae; genus Cajanus; species Cajanus cajan. The sequence goes on from NC_033805.1 coordinate 23,969,351, forward strand.
TCCTATTTCCTGTATGCTGTAAAAATAATAAGTGACAATTTGTAAACTGAATGCTTAAAGTTCCCCGGTCATCAACAACTCCGTGAAAATTGTTAGTATTATTAATTTTAAGAAAGTTGAGAAAACTTCATTTAAACCATCAACATATTAAAACCTAGAAGCTAATGATAAGAAGAATGTACTCCGTGAAAATTGTTAGTATTATTAATTTTAAGAAAGTTGAGAAAACTTCATTTAAACCATCAACATATTAAAACCTATAAGCTAATGATAAGAAGAATGTGGAAGCTCAATGAACTTCTAAATAACATAATTGTTGCCTAAGAAATATATAATTGGCAAAAAAATTATGTTCTAATAGAGTATAAGACATAACTAAGTGTGAAAGTTGTTTTTCAGCCCTCAATCTATTATTGGCCTATAATTAGTAGCATCTTCGAAAATATGAAAAATCGCACAAACTTATATGATTAAATTATAATTAGTCAAAATAAACATTAAATATGATAATGGCGTAAAAACAAACATAAGTTACTCAATACAAACTTTAATTTATAAACATTTAAGATTTTTATATGGAACAATGATTTAAAAAAATAATATTTGAAATTAAATTATTTCTAAGAAGAAAATGTTAAAAATTAAATATAAATTAATCATTTTAATTCATATTTAAAATATAATTTCCAATAACAACTTTTTATCATCTATTCTTTCACATGAATGTTTTTTAAAAATAATTTTACTAACTATAAAAGAAACATCTTATAGACAAAATTACGAAAATATAATTTTTTTTAATTTTTTTTATCTACCTTATAATTACTAAAAATGATATTTGTTGCCCGTACGAAACAACCACGAATAATTAAAATGATTTGCGCTGCAATTTTTTAAATATCTTCCAACTAATAGTTAAAAATTAAACAAATAGTCAAAATTTAATTCTTTTCAAAATACATATATCACTCATGTAGATTTCACTTCTCCATCTAGTAAAGTTAGTATATTTTATGGTGAAGATAGTAAACTCGATCAAACAGCTTTTGGTAGCTGTGAGAATTAAAAGAAAAAGACAAAATTATAGAGCTAAAAAAAATAAAACTGTTATTCACATGAATTTTTATTATGGAAATTTGGATTATTCGATAATAATTGTTTATTAGGTGTTGGTTAAATTTATAATCTGTTCACCGCAGTGCATTATTTGAGAATTATTAGAGGAGAATGTAAAAATGGGACCCGCAACAATAATGTGTCGAAAATGCTAGGCTGGCATTACTTGGCTTGCCAGATCAGAACATGGGGGTTTCATTGACGTGTCCCACCAAACCTATTCTTATTCAATCTTTCTCCTTTTTTAATACTCCAAACACTATAAGGTATATAAGTAGTTTAAAATATAGGTAAAATATAAATAAATCAATCAAAAGATATTTGAAATAAGATTATTTTGATAAAAGAATTAAGCACAAATGATTAATATGTCGTTACCCAAATTTAATTCTTGTAAAAGAAAAAAATTGTTTTTATTAATTATCAAAATTATAAATAAAATATAAATATTTAAAATTTAACAATTATTAAAAATAATTTATTAATACAAAGTAACTTTAATTAATGGTGATTTATAAACATTTATTATACTCAATATTAATTAAGAAAAACTAATTTTAACATTGTTTTTAAAAATAAAGAATACCATACTCTCCTTTTTTTACTGACCAGTCATATTAAGAAAAATATTAATACCACTAGAATTGATACCAAAATTTTTTAATGATTTATATGAAACAAAGTTTTTCTTTTTTAGTACGATAGAGTTCAAAACATATACTTTTACTAGTATTTTAGTATATACAGACATATTTTTTTTATATATAATTAAAATTCATAATAAATTATATATAAATAAATAAATTATATTTTAGATTTATGATATATAATTTATTGTAATATAAATATATTAATAATTATTTTAAAATATTAATATTTAATTCATAAAAAATTATAATAAATAAAAATTGAATTAGATAAAAAAATTATAAGAATTTATATATAATCAAGAAATTGGGAACAAGTGATTAATGTGTTGAATTTAAAATTGATTTGTTTAGACAATATCCGAATTTGACTTTTGATGAAAATAATTTATTATCAGACTTACTTTCCAGTTGAATAAAATTAGACCGATGTAAAACCCAAAATATATATATATATA
>NC_033805.1:23974582-23993600 GCF_000340665.2 Cajanus cajan
CTTATATATATATATATATATATATATATATATATATATATATATATATATATTGAGATTCTATTTCGAACATATGTCCCTTACTTTTTGATATAATTTTGTAAATCACAAATTATTATTATTATTATTATGGTAAATGATCATCTTGTCAATTACGTTATTATAATTATTCAGTGTTCATATATATTACAATTGTCCGTCAATCGAATAGATTTCAAAAGAAGAAGTTTCGGTCGTTCATTAATTTGAATGGTTCACAGTCTTCTAGACTCAAAAGCTAAATCACAAAGAGGCTCGTGATGAAGCCACACACAACAATTTATTGGCATTTGGCACCAATTGACTAAATGAATCTTGGTGAGAAGTCTCAGTCAATCATAAACCTGGACAATACATAATCTTCCAAGGTCAAGCACTAAAATGTGAAGAGCTTAGAATAAAGCATGTATAACGGTTTATTAATGTCAACTAACCAAGTTAAATCTTAGTGAAGGAGTCTCAGTGGCGTAGATCTGAATGGTACAAACTCAAATATAATTTTTAATAATTTTTTATTTTATTTCATGATGGTTGTTTTGAAGGTTTTATTTTATTTTTTAAACGTAATTTCTAGTGAAGAGTGGAGCTTGAACTAACAATGGCCCACGAGGCCACTATGAACCATCAATGATGTTTTTGCAAATGTTGGTGTAAGGCATATAAAAGTGAAGTTTTAGTGGCAAAAAACGTGAAGGGAAGGCTCAGTTTCATGCAAATGGAAAGTAGCGATGAGTTGCAAGAGTTGAAATTGATTAATCAATCACATGGTGGTATTAGGTTTGGAGAAGAATGTGCAATAAGGGGATGAAGACAGTTTAAAAGTAAAGCATGTGAGTGATGATGAGGCAGGGCTTATATATAGTCAAGATTGTCGTGACGAAATGCATATAGAATCCTATACGAGCCAAGACAATTCACAAGGCAACGCATTTGCATGATTCCATGAGAATTACCAAAGAGACAACCACCAGGCCAAGACAAAAACTAGAAAAAAGGAAATATGATAGGAAGGAACCATGGTAGAAACAGCAGAAGAATAGTCACTGATTCGTGCGTTAAAAAGTACTCTTTTTTTTCCAGATCATAATTTTATCTAATAGAGGCATTCTTCATGTCATGTAATTAAGACTAGTATAATAGACGTAAGGAAAAAAGTATTGTAGACAAAAGAAAAAGAAAATTCTCCTCTTTCAAATATTCAACGTAACTAAATATTTAGTATCCGAATTCAAAATCATTAATTAAATGATAACAATTCATCGCTAATAGATGATAAAAAATACCATTAGTTTAGTTTATTTATCTAAATTTAATTTGAAATTAAATATGTCTGTTAAATTTTAAGATAATATAAAATAATATTCTATTGTATTTTATTTTAAAATAACTATTATAAATTAAGGATGGATTGATAAATTTAACCAAAAATGCTGACATATTACTTCTATTTTTAATCTATGTGCAAAAATTGTAAACGACTAAAAAATAGAAATAACAGGTTATAACATATTGATGTGTGCTGTAAAAAAAGTGCTGATGTGTTGTGATCATATTTAATGAATTAACAGCACGTGAATGATTAAAACTCATTATGTTAATATATCATTATTTGTTAAATAACACTATAAACCTAGGTGCTCTAAGAAAAACAACAATAACCTACCTATGTTACGTAGGTATAACTTATAAGTGGCCTTACAAAAAATAAAAAAGTGAAAGTTAGCATTGAAATGGATCTTAGAAGAGAATAATACATCTCTTTGATTAATCTGGTCCTATTTTGCTATAAAAAAAAATATTATACGATGTTTGCATAGAGTGCTGTTTGATTTTATTTTATTGAGCGGGGTTAAGATATTTGAGCAAATTAATTCGATCAAGTTGAAGCACTATTGGTGACATTTGATAAGTTTCTAAGAGCAACTTCAATGGGAGTTGCTTCTCCCATGAAGCAATTCAAGTTTCGGTTTCTTGTTTTTGGAGGATTTTGACGTGGCAACTACATGACTTGCTTGAAGAAGAGAGAGAGTTGCTTCCTCAAGCAACCATTTCTTACCAGATTTCAAACAAATTTTATTGAGCATATTTGGGAACCTTTCGAAAATAATAATGATGAAAATTAATTTCGTATAATGTTTATGTATTTACTATTGCTTTATTTTATTTTTAATATCTACTTATTGTGTATTTTTTCTCGTAATTTATTTTCTTTCATCGTAGTGCAGTTATTCTTTTTAATAAAAATTTAAATTTGGTTCATAAATAATTAGAAAAAAAATTCTAAAAGTTGAATTTCTTAAAGTTTCTTACCATTGAAGTAAATTTGTGTTTGAGTTGCTTAATGCTGACATAACACACTAGAGACCACTTTTTTCATTTTTTAATGCATGAAACAACTCAAATGAATTATTTGCATTAGAGATACCCTAAAACCCTAAATCGGCGCGAGCTTAATCATTACGTTAAATTTAATGCTCGAGTCACAATTCTATTTGCGGATAACCACATCAAAGGCGAAAAACAAATACTAGAATATTGGACTTCCATAGGCTTGCAAAAAAACGTGAATAAGTTGAATATATATATATATATAATTTACTTATATTTATTTTATTTGATAATTTATATTTTATATTAAATTTTAATGATTCAATTGTTGAATTTTGAAGTTTCTAATGTATAGATCAAATTTATAATTTTTTAAAAAATTTAAAAATTATTTAATATTTTATTTTATTAATTCAAATTGATAGATAAGCATAACATCGTTTTATACGTTGATTTGAATTAATGAAACGAAGTATTAAATTATTTTTAAATTTTTAAAAAATTTGTTGATTTGATCTATATATTAAGAACTTTAAATTCAATCATTGGATCGTTGAAATTTGATGTAAAACATGAGTTACGGAAAGGAATAAGTCTAAATAGACTTACTTTTAGAGTTAATAGGTCATTCATCTCCCTCTTCCTCTCTATATAATATAATATGGGATGTTTCAAATAAAAAAGCAAACTAAACAATTATAAACAAAATTATCACATAATGCCATTATTATAGTTGTCTTTGGCATAAGCATTATCACAACTATCGTCATTATCATTTTTGTTGTCACAATTATCATCATCATTACTACTACTTTCGACACCCTTTTTAACCACTTCTGTTGCTATCATCGCTGTCAACGGTGGTTACAATAACAGTGGCAAAAATGGTGGCAAAGGTGATGATAACAATGATAAAGGTGTCATCAATGACGACGATAATTATGATTGTTGAAGTATTTAGTGATGATATTGTAATTGAATTATCCAAATAATTGTAACTATAATATCTTATTATATATTTTTTATAATATTTATCCCTGTCTTTTAGATATTTTTTTAATATTTATCCTTTTCGTTTCGATATATATATATATATCTTGTATAGCAAATATTTTGAACTAGAAAATTAGTTATCTTAAAAAAAATATTAGTTACAATTATTTGAATAATTAATTGCATCACAACATCTAAACTAATTATTTCAACAATGATGATGATTATGATAATGACAAATATGATAATGATGGTACATGATAATATTGTTTATAACCTTTTAATTTGAGTTGTTTATTTTACTCTAATGATTATTATTAATAGTTCTCATTTCATTTTATTATATTAAAAGTTTATTGTTTAAAACATTTCACACAAGAGAGAGTCGAGATTCATTGACATCAGGTGTAGGTTTAAACACTTATATCAAATTGTATACCTTCAATAACTTTTTGTATAATGAAAACTTAATTGATCCAATCATTGAATTATGTGATATCATACTCAAGATTAAGTATATCAAATTTCACATGATTTCAAAATTATTTAGTAGTTCATCACGTTGATTTATTTTAACACATAATATAATACTTAAAATATGTGTAAATATCTAATTTTAGATAACATATCTATAAAAGTTCAATTCATGTGAAACTTAATATACATGATATTGAGTATAACATCACATAATAATTAAATAAGTTAAATTTGTATTATACAAAAAGTTATTAAAAGTATAAAATTTGGTATATGTTTTTAGACTTGCTTTTGGTGTTAACAAATATTGATTCATACATACACATAAATATGAGGAGGGACTAAATTACTTCAAGAGTAACTCTTGGCAAAGTTACTTCACTCAGTAACTTATAGTGTATGTTGAATTTTAATGATCTAACCGTTAAAATAAAAGTTATTAATGTATAAATCAAGTTTACAAATTTTTAAAGAAAATTGAAAACTACCTTATACTTTATTTCATTAATTCAAATTAATGGATACTCATAAAAGTATTTTACACATCAATTTGAATTAAGGATGACATAATTGAACTCAACCTATGTGTTGCCTTGTTGGCACACCAAAAAATGACGGATCGAGTTAGACATCCTAACTTGCCAACCTATTGGACCAAATGGCGGGTCAAGATGGATTAACCTAACAACCCACCTATTTTATTTTTTTAATGTTAAGTTTGAATAATTTGATTTGTTTTATTATACATAATTTGAGCTTTTTTTGCGTAACAAACATGTTGGAAGAGTTATTATTATTATGATGATATATGTTTTATCATGTAACAAATTTAAAAATTTGTTTGCAACAAATCAAACCAAACCTATTGTAAATTGAGATTTATTTTATTATTTAGGTATACTAATTTATATAAGTCCTTTAGATATAAAAAAAAATGTTAAAAGAGGTACCAACAATAAATATGCATTTTCTCCCTTTTTTTCCTTATTTTTTTGGCAAATTGGCTCGTCAGTCCACCAACCCACTCTTAGGCGGGACAAGTTAGGGTGTCCAACCCATTTTTGGTGGGTTGGTGATGAAGTGAGGCTAAGTTGAAATTGAAGGGAATTTTAGGGGAAAAAAATGGTGGGTCCCACATGGTAAAAAATTAACCTAAAAATGAGGGAATTGATGTGGATTTTGATCAAAAGACAATACTAGTATTTTGTATTTTCGTCTTGTATTACCCTAGTGTGAAAATCAAACTACTTGATATGCATTTGACAAGTATACCAATTATTATGGGTAATAAATTGAACAGAAGTTCAAGTTGTTAAATCCATAGAGACTTGAGTTGTAATTGTTAATTTTAATTCTAGGACTAAACAAATGGATTAAAGAAATTTAAAATTATTTAACATGAAATGTAAGAAATTTATAAAATTATGGAATGAAAAAGCATGTGACAGATAATGAAGAATTTAAATTTAGATAATAATAAGATCAATTAAAGATTGATTTCATTAACCTTTCTCATGTAAATCCTCCCCAATTTCCATTCAATATTAGAAATTATACAATCAATTCAATAACTCTCAAATATATTTAAATCCTAATTCCCTAGGTGAAAAACTCTAGGTTGTTTAAGGAAAATTTTAATTCCTTGGTAATTTTTGTTAAGCAATCTGTGTTAAGGTTAGGGACCTAAAATTTGACTAATAAGACTTATCCTTATTCTTAGGAATAAGTGTTATTAATATTTTACCTAAATTGTAATTCTAAAAGGGTTTTTGGACTTCGGTTAAAATTATAAAATCATACATTGACCAAAGTAAGCATTAAGTATAAAGTAAAAATAATTAACTGAACAAAAGCAATGTTTTAAATGTTAATAGGGAAGATTACGTTACATAAGTACAATAGTTACATCAATTCCTAACCGTAGAGATTTAGCCACTCATGACTAAGGATCACATAAGAAAAATGAAATCTTTGATCGACTTGTGATTACAAGAATGCTCTCACAAAAATTCTCTTTAATCTCTCTAAAATTGTGCTTGTAAAAGATATGATACAAAAACCTTCTAGAAACCTTATTTTATAACATTTTAATGGGCTTTGAGGTCATGTATGCTTACTTAGAGCACCCATGTAGCTTGCTCATGGGAGCTTTGAGCAAGCTTGCTCGATTCTCCAAAAGTGCTCTCTAACTTCACTTACACAAAGCTCTCTAGCAATCGCTCTGAGCGATTTTTACTTGCTCAAAGTGAGTAGCCTGCTAGCTTTAAGTGAGCTAAATCCATCTGTAGGGGGATGCTCTTTGAATTAGTTCACTCAAAGTGAGTTGTTGGGCGCTTTAAGCAAATTTGTCTTACTTAGAGCACTTAATTGGTTAATTTGGAGCAAACTTGAGTTGAATCTTCTGTAACATCAAGTTATTTTCTCTTTGTGTCTCAAAACTTTAATAAAGAAAACTATTAAAAATACTTAAGATTAAATAGCTTCATTCTTTAAATAAAATTAACTCTAATTGCATATTTATGGTAAAAAAAAAACAAGACTCTAAAGTATAAGATATATTTAATAATTATCTAAATTGGATAAAAAATATTGTGGACATATTTAACAATTATCACTAATGTGTGGGTATAATCAATTATGGCTCGTTTGACTTGGAACCATAACTGATTATGATGTGCATAGTCTTAACTTGGAACCATAATTGATTATAATATGCACAGTCGATTATGTATATTAGCATAATCAAATATTTACATCATAATTGGTTATGGTTCCATGTCAAACAAATTATATTTGATTATGCTTATATTTCATTATGTAAGATATGATATTCACTTGTCTTAATTGATATTTCATTATATGACTTTTGATATTTTCTTATCTTAGTTGATATTACATTATGTTGATATTATAGGTACTAGACACTTTCTATTCAACTATGAATTCCTCACCTTATTGGACATCATGCTCCAATATGTTATAGTTGTAATGTATTATGTGCATAAAACCGTAGCAGTACACGTGAATAAATATAAGGGTAAAATGATAGTTTTATATATTATTTATTTATACATAAAAATGTAACTCAATAAAATACATTTTTAAGATAATAATTTATATTTATTTCTTACCTAATTTCACTCTATTAATCAATTACTTTTTTATTTTATTTCTTACCTATTTTTTATCAAATCAATTGTCTCATATTCCATTCATTCCCTTCTACTACTAAGTATAATGTAAGAATAGAATCTATAAACTCGTATATATTACTCTAAACTTTTACCATTAGACTGCAATAGTAGTTTAGGATTTTTTAGCACAAATGAGATTGTGATATAGGCATGGCAACAGGATGGGGCAAGGGCGGGTTTTATGTTCTCTGCCCCCGATACCCGCTAAGGGTAAAATCTGGGTACCCATTCCTGCTCTAGGCAGGTCGCCCCGCCCTCGCCCCCGCCCCCACTCTTATTTTTTTATTCTTTTTTTCTCTTAAATAAATATGAATAATTTTTTTTTAAAAAGAAGTAAAATAATATAAATTTTTACATATAAATATTTCTAATTTTGATTTATATATATATAAATATTTTTTAATCATATTATTAAGCGGGACAGGGGCTCCCCGCCCCGTCTCCAATCAATTAGAGAAAACTCGGATCCGATAAACACGAATTTTTCCGTCCAAATTGAGATGAGTTCGAGCGGATATTCACGAGAGCGGATTAGATTGTCTTAGCTACTGTGATACCCACGCAAGCATGTCCAGGGCTGGTTAAGTATTTCAATACTATTGGGCCTTTTAATCCAGAAGGTTACCGAGTCAAACTAGCCTTGTGGCCCATTGATTCTGATGGAAACGAAAGAAAAAATGAAAAATGGTGTGGTGCTTGCATAACGCAGAATTCATTCACTTGCAACTTCCAAGAAGACTGCGGCATTGCGTATCCTTATTGGCTACATTCCCCGTTTTTAATTGATTGGTCGCACTCAGCACTCAGCAGTCTTACTCTTCGCCACCCCTCACTCAAATTGAAGAATGGCGTTGTACGCACTGTCGCGTCGTTTATCAGCTGGATCCAACTCAACGACGCTCCTCGCCTTGCGTTTTGCTTCCTCTTCCAGATCCTACTCCTCTTCTTTCAGGGAAGAAAGAGATACCTTCGGACCCATTCAAGTTCCCTCCGACAAGTTCCTTCTTCTTTTCCTATTCCATTTCCTTTTTTTCTTTTTCCTTCTTTTTTTAATTATTTATCTGACTGTGTTGCGTTTGTGTGCTGTTAGATTATGGGGAGCACAAACTCAAAGATCTTTACAAAACTTCGATATCGGTGGCCCCCGCGAACGCATGCCCGAACCAATCATTCGCGCCTTCGGCATCTTGAAGAAATGCGCTGCGAAGGTTCGATCAATATTTTCACATTTTCTAACTTTTTGTTAGGTATTTTTATTTTGCTTGTGGATTTCAACGTGATTTGCCTTTTAATTATTGTGCTATCCTCTTTCGATCGATCAATCGTTGTTTGAATGCAGGTGAACATGGAGTATGGTCTTGATCCCGACGTTGGAAAAGCGATAATGCAAGCAGCACAAGAAGTAGCTGAGGGAAAACTAAACGAACATTTTCCTCTTGTTGTATGGCAAACTGGAAGTGGCACTCAAAGTAACATGAATGCTAACGAGGTTAGTTCTTGCTATTATTATTTGTGCGCTGCACTAAACCTCAAGGTTCTGCATTCAAATGTATTACAGCACACATTTTAAGGAAACTAGATTAGTGTACTTATGATAAAAAAAAATATTCATCTCCATTGTATTTTTAAGACTTGAGAATCCATTTTGTTTATTCCACGAATTATTTCTGAAGTAATAGGTTCCTAGTTTCTGTTTTTGTTCACTGTGAGGATACTCTGACTTACATAATCCTTTTGTCCGATCGCACGACAGTGACCTATTGTAAAAAAGAATGTTTTTTCTGAACTTTTCAGGTTATTGCAAATAGAGCAGCAGAGATTCTTGGTCATAAGCGTGGTGAGAAGTTTGTACACCCAAATGATCATGTCAATAGATCACAGTCTTCTAATGATACATTCCCAACTGTAAGTCTCTTATAATGATAGGTTCCCTAATTTCGTGTGGAATTGGCTCTCTATCTATGGAGGGCGATTCCTGATAAACTGTTTCTTGTATTTTGTTTGCCTACGGTTCTGATTTTGTTTAATATATTGATTTCTTTTTAATTTGTATTTGTTTACTTCTTTTCAGGTAATGCACATTGCAGCTGCAATGGAAATAAACTCAAGACTAATCCCCAGCTTGAAAATCTTACATGGCACACTGAACTCAAAGGTTTGAATTCTAGTTCATACTTTTAGACTAGTTATAGCATGTTGGATAGATTACAGTCCCCCTCCTGCCATCTTGTGAGTCGTACCATCCTGGTTAGAGGGGAGTTTGAGTGACTTGTATTATACAGTACCTGACGTGTTTTTCTGTGCTACATTGAAATCTGTGATAGAAATGTGAAATTCAGGTGAATTAATATGTTCTTCAGTATTTATCTGTTTATCTTATGGTTATGGGCTTCTGACTAATTTATCAGTACTAATACTGTCAAGTGTCAACACAGGGCTCCCTTGATTGTATTATTGCATGCTAAAATTTTCTAGTCCTCTAAGATTGTGATTTTCTCTGGCTCTTTATCTCAGTTTTCCTTTTGGGCTATTAAGTATGCAGTTTGCATTTGCAAATAACTAATCAGTTGTTATGACTGAAAGCACGTCACAAACCTATTAATTTTGATAAAATATGTGGCCTCTAAGATGGGTTTCTATCACTTAAGGCACTTGGCTTTGAAATTGTTTTCCTTTTTAATAATTTTTATCATTTTTTTCTGATATTTTTTTCAAATACCAGTCAATTGAATTCAAAGATATTGTCAAGATTGGACGCACTCATACTCAAGATGCAACACCTTTGACTCTTGGACAAGAGTTTAGTGGGTATACTATACAAGTAAGCTTGCCTATGTTTGGCTTATGCTGTTTTGTATTTTCCATATAATTTGTGTTGCATTGAAATCCTGACAGTTCTTGGGGAGTAATTTCTCATTACTTTTTCCTTTATCTGCAGGTGAAGTATGGTATTGATCGTGTAATTGGTACTTTGCCGCGTATGTATCAGGTTAGACACTCAAAGTACAAATGTTAACTGCTAGTTCTTTACTATTTACTTGTGGACTTCGGACTAAGCAGATATGTCACTTGAACAGCTTGCCCAGGGTGGTACCGCTGTAGGGACTGGATTGAATACAAAGAGGGGGTACGTATTCTTTTTGATAGCTAAGTGGTGGTTCTTATAATTTCGTTTTGTAACATTTCAGTGTGTTGTTTTTATTTTTGCAAGTTGCTATTTGATGTCTACCAAAATTTATTTGATAGGATATTTCTTTTCATCCTGTTTGGCATATTATTCCATTTGTTATGAGATTTCCATCGACAATGGTCTATTTTCTTAATTTCATTCAAATACCAACAAAGGAATGGACATTGCTCGGACTGACCTGCATGCACATTTTCAACCATCATTGACTTCAATTTATTATGGATGTAATTGTTGAAAATTAATTTTCTCTACACTCGAGATCTTATGGGTGCGTAAGTTTGTTTTATTATGAAAAATATCACAAGCCTGACTTTTTAGACCGAAGTAAATATGTGCTTTAACTATTTAAAGAAATAAATTTGGATAAACAGTGATTACTTTCTGGATGAAATTCAGGTTTGATGCTAAGATAGCAGCAGCAGTAGCTGATGAAACAAATCTGCCTTTTGTTACGGCAGAAAATAAGTTTGAGGCCTTGGTTTGTTACTAAAACTTTTTACGCTTGTATTTAATGTTTCATATGTTATTTCATTACATTAGCTTCTTTCACAAACTTGCTTTGCGTGTAGCAAAACTTTTGCTTGCAATGTGCTCATACTCTCCGTTTGCAGGCTGCCCATGATGCTTTTGTTGAAACTAGTGGAGCCCTTAACACTATTGCAGCTTCTTTGATGAAAATTGCTAATGATATACGGTTATTAGGAAGGTAGGTTGCTAATAATATGATACTGACTGACCAATTGCTATATTTATGTTCAATAGAAACTTATTCATATTCTTTTTTAATGCTATCCTATTATAGTGGTCCACGCTGCGGTCTTGGTGAACTCATTCTTCCTGAAAACGAACCAGGAAGCAGTATTATGCCTGTAAGATCCTCATGTTGACTGTGTTTATATTTGTTACACAAACCAGCTTTTTTCTCATTACTTGCTATTGTTCATTATTTTATTTGCCTTACAACTGGAATTTGATTCTAAGCCACAACCTTATTTTGTTTCAGGGGAAGGTTAACCCTACCCAGTGTGAGGCTTTGACAATGGTGTGTGCACAGGTAGACATCAACTCGCTTCATTTTATTAAAATAGTTTATTTTATATTATGACTAATGGAGTACTGATTAGCAAAAAGTTTGTGACATGTAATAAAGTCAAATTTTGAATTTTATGGTGACGCTGGCAATTTCTGAATTGGTGTCACAAATCACGAATTTCAGGTCATGGGGAACCATGTTGCAGTCACAGTGGGTGGATCAAATGGTCATTTTGAGCTCAATGTGTTCAAGCCAATGATTGCCAGTTCTCTCCTTCATGTATGTTATATATGTATATATATATATATATATATATATATATATATATATATCTTTGATGTTATGTTATTTCTAATTTATCAATCACGTAAAGTGGGACTTCTGATTAGCTTTTAATTTGGTTCAAATTTTTTATGCAATATTAGAACAGCTAAAAGCTTAGTTAGAGAGTATTTTCGCTCTTAGAATAATATTATCAAAGGGTAACTGAATTCTTTTCTGTATACTAAATTACTAATACCTGGACTTTTGGACTGGTCCAAGCACACATGGTGCATAGAAACAGAGATTGTTCAAGCAGCACTAAGCTTAGTATATGGGAGCAGAAGTTACTTTCTATACTGTTCCTCTGTCAGTTTGCATCTGAAAATGTATGATACAAGTCAGGTGGACTTGGCTGCAAAGTTAGATGCTTTTTGCTATGCCAGTAAAATAGGAAATGGTGATGGAAGATACTTGCATACCATTATGTTTTATGATTTATTTTTCTATGCTGCTTATGTGTCTGTCGTGACGACATGGTATATGGTAATGGCCCAGAAAAAGAAGATAAAAGGCTGGGGTGTGTGCAATGCCATATAAAGATACCACGTTGCGTTATTCCAAAATTTTGCAATATGAAATAGCATACCCTACTGCATTACCTAAAAGGTGTACTTGAATGCTTAATCTTTATTTTGATTCTGATAGTCGCTGAGACTGCTAGGAGATTCATCTGCTTCTTTTGAAAAGAATTGCGTGAGAGGTATTCAAGCTAATAGGGAAAGAATTTCAAAATTACTGCATGAGGTGAGTTGTTGGCTTATTTGAAACAAATCTCACATGATGTCAAATGTTAGATTTAGATCCTTATGCTAATTTACTGTGTTTCACTTTTAATTCGGCTTGCAGTCACTGATGCTCGTCACATCCTTGAACCCAGTAAGTTTCCTCTTATCTGCTCCTGTAACTTTCTAATTTTCACACTTTTGAAATTGAATTTAATTTGTCTGCTTCAGAAAATTGGTTATGACAAGGCAGCAGCAGTTGCCAAGACAGCCCACAAAGAGGGAACTACTCTAAAGGTGATAATGTCTTGTTATACTTGTTTTTTCTGCTTGTCTTGCATATTTTGACATCTTAATAAATTAAATTTTAGCATATTCTATGTAAGAATATTCTTGCAGAACCATTTTAACTCTTGTACTGATTTCTGTCATTAATAGTTGTGATGTTTATATGAATGAAATGATTCCCTATTAATAACTTCTGTGCTATTCGTGGATGTCCAATACATTTTGGCTGAATATCGAAATTGAAATGATTGTTTAGGAAGCTGCATTGAAACTCGGAGTGCTGAGCTCTGAAGAGTTCGACAAGCTTGTGGTACCTGAGAAAATGCTTGGACCAACCGATTGACTGGCTCGTATTGTTTTGTTCTAATAATCATTGTTTCATCATCGGCTACATTGAAGTAGGATTTTTTAGTCATACCCGTTGATTGGATTGAGAAATGGCAATCCAAAAACCAATAATTTTGACTTCCTCAATTGATATTCGAGAGGAAAGAGCTCTTCCAAATTTGTAACGAGGCAATGTATTGCAGAAATTTACTGACCCAAATAAAGGGAAATATTTATGTATTTCTACTGTTTTTTGGGTTGTCATTGTGTTGCTTAGTGTGTTTATTTATTAGTTTGAACCCTCATGCTTACTTTCCAATGCACTTCCAACTTGAATGCATATCACATTCAATGGAAGTAAACATATAATCAAACACTTTTAGGCGATGAATCTATGTCCTAGATATAGAAGGGGAGGAAAGGTAGTGGATGTTTAATAATCTTTCTATAGTTATAAACTAAAATTAAATCTTAGGTATGCAGCCTATTGACAAAATTTAGATAGTTTGTACGAGGTCAAAAATTTGGTCCTTGTCAATAATGTATACTAAATTCTTTTAGGTTGGTTGCCATTTTTATTTCCCGTTCAGGTAATGTGTTTTCTTAATAATGTAGAATAGAATGTCGGTTCCGGTTTTTCTCTAAATTTGGCATGGGGTCTATTCTAGTTTATACAAGCGGCTTAAATCTATACATTGACTGAAATACCCTTTAGTTTCAGTGCAGTTTTCTTTCTCTATTCTTATTTTTTTGATTATTATAATAGGGTTGAATTTGGATCATCTAATTTCAACCCTATATTGGACCACAAATTGCGTACTCAAATTTATTTAGTTTTATTTATTTAAAAAATATTTAGTTTTTTAGATTGATTCGAAACTAGAGTAAACCCCTCAATGCTGGGTTTATGACAGGTTCCTTATTTGAAAATGTTTCTTGGCCCATATGCTAATTTACATTTGGAAGGAAAATAAAAATTAAAGAGAAAATAGATAGATGTAGTAGGTATATGATGCGGTAAGAGTGAGATGCAGAAAAATAAAGGGTGGCAATGAAGAATTTGGAATTTGATTGTCTAACTATAATTATTCTTATTTGAATATACAATAGAAAGTTATGGCAGTGTCATGAAGTGTAGATTGTTGACATGATATTGCATCTCGAATCAAAACCGGCATCATGGCCTACCCTATACTGGTTAGGGAAGGGACAATGTTCAGATTATATTGGGTCAGAGGGTTATTACAATTTACAAGAGACAATTGAGTAATTGGCATCATCAAAATAGATTTACTTAATCTCTCATCACAATCTAATGCCTATAAATAAAGTAAACCATGCAATATGCAATCCTTTCCTGATTGAAACTTTGCTAAAATCCTCATCGGGTTGAGCATGGGTGTTCTTGAGGAACATCACCAACAACTCACCTCACCCACTCAAAACACCTACAAACATTACAAACCAACCCCACTAGCTCACAATAATGAAATATCCCAAAACTAACGAGAATCATTGGCACCATCTGGAGGGAAAGATAAACATAATTCATATTCGAAATCATCCTCCTCCCTCATTCATAAATAAGGATAGAAATAAGTGAAGTTAGATAAAGTCGACCTAATCTACATTATAAATCAAACGGGATATTTAAAAAAAAAAAAATATTAAGTCAATACTTTTATTAAAGTATATTTTATTAAAAAAAGAAAAAAGAAACTCAAGATCCTTTAAAAAGTCTTTTAAACCTAACATGTCGATTTATTTAAATTTAAATAAAATATTTTTTTAGTATTATTAATATTATATTAAATTTGTTAGAATATATTAAAAACATACATTTGTTTATTTTTTAAACGTTAAGTGTCTTGACTTACATAAAGAGACAAACTTGTAAGATGATTAGAAGATAATTTAATATTCTATTTAGAGACGAGGCTAAGGTGGTTCACCATGTTACATTATTTTTGTCCCGAAGACAGATTACTCAGGTGTAGCCTCCACATTGTATCCAAACAATTCATCTTCTCCCCATTACCAACCACCATGCCTAGTAGTCAGAATGCGCCTATTTATAGTGCATCATCACTGGAAACGATTTTCGACGATGTCACTACTTTTCCTCTTTTTTCCCTCTCTTTCTTCTTCTTCCCCTCTTTTGTGCTGATTTTTGTTTTATTGGTTTGACACAAAAAGGCAAGCAAGGGCAAATCGCATGCATGCAACGGCAGAGGCGGGTGAGTGTGGAACATGTTGCAGAGGTATCAGAGTGCAAAGCACAACATAAGGAAGGACCGAAGGAGGAATGCAAACTATGACGTGCCATGGTTGTCTCCCTCTTCTTCTTAAGAGACGCGCATGAATTCAAATCTAGCTCGATGTAATGGAGAGACACAATGACAAGGTGAATTTGGTGGCTCTGTGTGAGTGCAAACAAATTGAAGAATGGAAGCAAAGTGATTCGGTGTTGTTGCTGTCATTATCAGGGAGGGTGAGGGAGAGATAACGTTCATGTTTAGAATCTAAAAAGCCATGCAGTTGAGCTTCAGTGCAAAGGTTGGCGGAAGAAGATGAAGCAATCGTGAAAAAACAATAAAACAAGTACTAATGGTGCTTGTATTAAGATAGGAATAAGATGTATCTCGTGAATAAACTAAATGGTACATCTTAGACAACGAATAAAGTTGATCCCCTGTAGCATACATCCTATTTAGATATCTTATTGCAAATTACCTTTAAAATAAGTTAACATCATCTACGTCAAATTAGACTTTTAAAAATGTTAATATCAAGTTAATACTCAATTCTTATATAACATAAAATCTATTTTTATTTATATCTAAGTATTAAATTATTAAAAATTAAATCTTTAAACAAGCTTATAAGATCAACTTAGGCCTTTAAAAATGACTTAAAACTAGTAAACAAGTCAAATCAAATTGTGTATTTTAAATCAAGGTCAAATCCAAATAGAAAAATCTAGCTTAATTCAATATATTTCCACCCCTAATTTTAAATGACCTCGTAGAGGAGATTACATACCACCAAAACTTGGGTTTCAACTTGCAAAACTATGCACCGTTGATGACAACTACTCCATTCCCCCAACGAAAAAGTGGACCGTGCCATCTACTAGTTTATCCTTGATACAACCTTTCACATCTAAGATATGCACGATTTGGAGACAAATACAAATCCGGTTGTTACTGTTTTCCAAATAGAATTAAGTTTAATCTCAATAATATTCATTTACATTTAATGTGAATAAGTTTAATCTCAATAATATTCATTTACATTTAATGCAAACTTATTATGTATATTATCAAGATAAAACACCAATTTTGATTGGAAAAAACAACCACCATACAGCACCTAAGCTTTATCATCGAATAATTGCACAAGGTATAATTTTATCGAGAAGGTATTCCGAGCTATGCAGGAAATGCTTTGAAATTGAGATAAGAAACTTCATAACTTAAAAAAGAATAACACAAGCCAGGCGCAACTCCGTCCTTAAACTAAAAGAGCATAAACAAAATATAAAATACAAATTGTAGATGAACAACTTAAAAGTCAAATAAAACTAACAAGGTCTAAACAAACAAAAGATTCGTCAAAAATACAATAAGCTCAGTAACTCAGGATGCCATTGCTGGCCAAATTAAAAGATTCAATGCCCTTCCGATCTCCAAAAATGTCACTTCTTTGATTTCTTTGATGCTCTGCACAAAGCACATTCATTTAGACCACAACATGGCCAACAAAGAAAACATGATATTTAAGCATATAAATGAACCACAATACTCACTGGGCTGGCTGGGAAGCTGTGGCAGATGGAGCACTTGGGGCCGCTGATGGCTTCTCTCCAGGACCCTAAACATTCAAGAGAGAAAAGGTCAAATTTCTCAAAACCAACTTCAGTGACAAATCTTTCTTAGTACTGTAAATTGCCATGCAGAGCAACTAAAAAATACAAATTCATCTATATATTCATAATAGATTCTCAAATCATTAGAAAACTCACTTGAGCCAATCGCTCTTCCCTCCGAGCAATTTTCCTTTCCCTGCTTGCCTTGTTCTTTGCCCTCTTGGCCTCAAACTGGTCAGATAAAGTCTTCTCTCTTGCCTTCTCAGCCTTTGACTTGTGTATGCTCTCCATCAAGACTCTCTTGTTTTTGAACACATTACCCTTTACCTTCATGTACATATCATGGTACATATGCTTGTCAATCTTCTTCGCTTCCCTGTATTTGCGAAGCAAACGTCGGAGGACACGCATCCTCCTCATCCAAAGAATTTTGGTGGGGAGCCTTGCCTCTCTTGTACCCTTACGCTTACCTAATTGTATTTACAAAAAAAATATTAATGTTTTTTGCTAGCACCATGTAGCAAATTAGCAATTCATGTCATGCCCGCATAGCAATATTCAGAGTTTAATTCCTAAGCAAAGTTAGTATAAAATATTTTATCCTGTCAATCAATCACAAATAGAGTATCAGAAACTATAATAGGTGTCCACAAACATATCATACATGACAAGTTGTGATTGGGTAACAATGTAACATGGACTATTTACTCTATAATCTATTTATATCCAATTTTAGGAACTGTTAGGATAAACTTCTCCATAAACACATCTGAAAAAAAAAATGAAAATAGTTTTTCCACAAGTAAATTAATTTATACATAAATTGAAAAGCATAGTTTAGAAAATCCACTATGTGCATAAACTAAATTAAACTTTTGAACAGGCTTTTTTTATTTTTTCTTATTTTCTTCTCCTACAAAGGCTTAAGGAGAAGTTTACACGAACGGGCTCTTGGTCTCTACTTCCAGAATAGCCTGTTCACCCTAAACAACGAACACATCTATACAATGGTCTTTCCAATTGAAATGCAACTGAATTTAACCTTAGGAATCCTACAATGTATACATGTTTAAGGAGCATCAATTGATTTGCATAAACCCACTTGAGGCGAAAAATAGTAAAATACCATATCCAGAGTGGCGTCCCTTCCTCTTGGCCTCCTTCATACGGCGAGCACGGGAGCGGGAGTGAATCTTAGTTGGCTTCCTGATAATGAACCCATCCTTAACCAATTTCCTTATGTTTTGACCTGCAAAAGGAAACCCCACCAAATTATGAACCCAATTCGCAAACAATATAAAACTACCAAAACATTCACAGTATGACTAGCCTTGCACCACAAATGTTCGAAGAAAAAATACATCAGAAACTTCAATTGTTAGGTACACTAAAAAATTCATACATTCAGAATTTCAAATACATGAGAAATGATGCAAAATTCATTAAATTGAGAGACAAATAATAGCGTAGGTGAAGTGAAAAGCGTACGAGAATTGGCCATGGAGATTTCATTGACTTCGTTAGGGTCAAGCCAAACCTTGCCTCTTCCACATTTGAGAACGCTAGCGGCAAGCCGCTTCTGAAGCTTCAGAGACACCATCTCTCTCTCTCTCTCTCTCTCTCTCTCTCTCTCTCTCTCTCTCTCTCTCTCTCTCTCTCTCTCTCTCTCTCTCTCTCTCTCTCTCTCTCTCTCTCTCTCTCTCTCTCTCGCGTAAAAGGAGAAAGGAGAACGGAGGCACGAACGATATATAGTCCCCTCGTCTCTTCCAAAACCCTAGGGTTTTTTTTTTTTATTATTTATAATTTTGTGCGTGCAGCACAAGGTATTTTAATTTGACCATTTACTGGGCCTTATTGACAATGCTTATACGCAATATTGGGTTTGACATTATGCACCGCGGTCCATTCACGAATACTGCTCCTTTTTAGATAAGCTTTTATAAATTATAGCTTCTACAAAAAATATCATTTTATTTATAATACTAAATCAAATTGTTTAACTTTTTTTCTCAATGGAAAATCAAATAAAACGTATGATGGGCTCAAATAGGAATAAGTTCAGAAAACATTCATTGGAAGGACAAAAATAAACCAAGTTTAAAATATATAATTATATTAATAAACTGTAGAATTATATTTTTTTATGAAAAGTTATGAATAAAATTATTAAAAAAAATATTTAGAGAGCCATTTATTCCTTTAGAGTCATCTATATGAATAAACACAAATATAACT
>NC_033805.1:24005971-24019077 GCF_000340665.2 Cajanus cajan
ATATAATTTTGTATTCATAAAAATTACTTGTCATTTCAGTTTGATTGAAGATCAAGTCTTTAATGATGGAAAATAGTGCATTTCTTCTGGGAAAAATGTACAGTATATATAAATAATAATAATAATAATAATAATAAAATAATGGGAACCAACTCGCCATTAAAAAAATATATAACCCGACCTGGAGGCATAAATCATAATATTAGTTAAAAAAAATATAAATAAATTATATAGTTTGAAAATATACAACTACAATTAAAAAATATTTTATAATATATATTTCAAGATAAATAACATCAAAATAAATATAATATCATGTTATTATTAAATATTATTCATTGTTAAGTTAAAAAAATTATATTATCAATAATTCTTTAAAAAATATATAAAATTGAATTATACTAACGATAAGAATATATAATTTGATCAAACTCTTTTTTCAAAATACACATATATAATTTCTTAAATCTAAATTCATTGAAAGTAACTTTGAATCGAACCAATTTAGTGAATAGTGAGGTAAGATTAGCCATGAAATCTGTGCATAAAATGTCATTATGAGGTAGAAAAATTGCTAAATATAAATGGTTCACAAGAGAGACAAAAAATGGCAATGGGTGAACAAATCACAAAAATCCAACACATGACAACATATGTATCATAAAATAAGATAAAATATATAACCTGTAATAAAGTAAAACATATTACAACATTTAGAATAAATGTTGAGCAAATCGAGTAAAAAACTTGTGTTTGCAATTGTTGGATTTATAAAATCCATTAAATCCAAAGACAAAAAGATTATATGCATAAGAGTTACAATAATTTGAAATGTTGGCATTTTATTATTTATTTGAAGTGCAAATGTAGCACTATTTATTCGATCAAAGGGAAGAAATCATAGCTTATATACATAAGAGTTTATAAGAGGATTTAGTTATATTAGTATGAATATCTTCTATTTAAATTTAACGCATTATTGTAAGAAAGAGATAACTTTGCTAAAGAATTAGTTAGCAATCCTATTTCCTGTTCTCTAAAATTTTCATCTGGAACGGCCTGTTCCAAAATCGGAACGTCCCGTTCCCAAAAAGCAGAACGACCCGTTCTGAAACCAGAACGGCCCGTTCGCAATCTCAGCAGAACGGCTCGTTCTCCCTGCGGAACGGCCCGTTCTCCATACCAGAACGGCCCGTTCCAGGCCCGTTCTGGGACTACAAAAACCTCACATTTTCAACATTTGGAACAGCCCGTTCCGCTTTTGGAACGGCCCGTTCCGGAACCCAAAATACCCCTATAACTTTATTAAAATTACGAAAATACCATTAAAATAATAATAATAATATATAATAAATTGGGTGTTACAATCACAATTACAAACATTAACTAGAGGGAGAGACAAGATACAAAAGAATGAGATTTGAAGTCGGTAAAGTAGATTTTTAAACTATTGAGACATTTTTACAAATTATTTATTAGAATGAGGCCATTTTGAAACATATTACATCTTTGAAACTACTTACATTGGTGTCATTATGATTTACACATGATTTTTTTAAATTTTTTAAATCATGCAATGTTATGCAATGTGTCATGTTGAAATTGTTGAAACCAATAACGATAAAATAGTGTCGATATTAACCGCAACGATTTATGGTCGATTAAAAAAACACTTTGTTGTTGCTATAGACTATAACATCTATTTTTTTTTCTTGTAGGCTATAAGGATATAAGGATTTTTTTTAACTTATTTTTTGGGTGTTTTTTCATTGTTTTAAAAAATTGGGGGTCATTAGTGATCATAATGGCTCCCATTATTTATTTATTTATTTCATTATATTTTTTATAAAATTAGTAAATAAAAATAATTTATTTAAAAATTTAAAAAATATTTAAGATTTGTTTAAAAAATATACTAAATGTTTTCTAAATAAATTACTTTCATTTTTTTTTAAAATATTTCACATTTAAAAAATAAACTTAACAAAAGATAAAAAAATATCAAATTATTTAAAATATATTACTTTCATTCCTTTTTAAAACATTACTAGATTTTATAGCGAGTTTTTTTCTTCAATTTTTCAAATTTTTGTTGGTTTTTTCATTTTTTTTAAAACTGATAAATAAAGATAGTTTATTTAAAAAATAAATAATAATATGCAAGTTTTGTTTAATAAATATATCAAACATTTTAAAATAAAATCACTTATTTTTTTAAAAAAATATTAGACATTTAGAAAAATAAAATTAACTAAATGAAAAAAATACAACATTTAAAAAAAAATCACTCGTAAATAATATTATTTTTTTTCATAAAAAATGAAATAAATAAAAATGGCACCATGGACCATAATAACAAAAAATATTAAAAAAAATATTAAGTTATTATAGTTTGTAACAATTTTAAAAAAAGAATTTATGCATGACACCATTTTACAAGTCATTGCAATCAATAACAATTTTAGTGATGTCACTATTAGTTGTAACGACTCTTATACGACTTATGACATAATAATTATATAAAAAAAATTATATAATTTTTTTTCACGTGTCTCTATAACGCATAATGATACTTATAAAAGAAGTCTTACATAAATAAATAGTTTCTTGCTTCAAAAAAAAATAGTTTCAAAATAACTTTATTATTTTTTAAAAAAAATTGACTATTTTATAGGATAAAATACATCATAATTTTTTTAAAAATAATCAACATATAATGAAATATTTTAATTTCATCATATCTTTCAGAACTTGGGAGTAAACTTCTCAAATGGGTCCAGTTTGTAATGTAGTAAGTTAATTAAGAGGTTTAGTTGAGGCTAGAGAGAAGAGTATATAAGGTTTTATCTGAGAAGGGGCCTCATAAGCTTATTCTCAAAGAAAATCTTAGAGAGAAGTTTTAGAGAGAAGGACTTTGGTTCGTGAGTTCCTTTCTCTCCCAAATTTCTCTGTTTGATTCTTCTTCTCCTATAGATCACTAACTCCTTCTGTCTTTTCTTGGATTTCAGGCTAGGAAACATGTTTTTGGAGGATTGAAGTTCGTGGGACGAGCTTTGAGGGAAATTCTTCTTCTTCTCAGTTCTTGGCCATTTTGAGCCAATCTTCAGGTGATGGAAGCTAGAATGTATGTTGTTTGGTTGCATGTGAGTTTAAGAACTCAATTGAGGCATGAATTTTGAGAATCCATGGTTGGATTAGAGAAATTGCTCATTTTCGGGGTTTGAAAAATGGGATTTTTGGTGATTTTGATGCGTTTAGTGGATTCATGTTGAATCGGAGTCTGTTTTCTTGTGATGGAGTCTATATACTTTGTTTCTGGGATTGCATGTGGATGGTTTCCTGATTTTTAGGTTTGGAGGCGAAATTCTGGGTCTTTGGGGCAATTGTATGAATTTACGCCAGGCACATGTTTTTGGCGTCGGGCATGCATTCATCAGAGGCACCAATTTCTTGATCACGCCGAACGCGAGGTTATTCGCGCCAGGCGCGATTGCGAATGGGGGGTCTCTGGATGAGTTCACGCTGGGCGTGAGTAGAACCACGCTAGGTGCGATATCAGATAGTGGTTGGGTGAGGAATTTTACTAAGATGGCGTCAAGCGTAGAGTCGATGCGCCGAGAGTGGAGACCCCTAGAGGTCTTTGTGTAGACGATGTTGGGCGTAGGGTGGGTGCGCCGAGCGTGGAGACTCTTATGAGTCTCTGTTTCAAGGACGCCGAGCGCAAGATGAACGCGTCGGGTGTGGAGGAGTTTTAGGACTATCGAGTTGGGATTAGGCTGGGCGCGCTCAGGTTGCGCTAGGCGTGAACATGTTTATTAATGATTGATTTGAAATGATGTTTATGTATGTTTGGTAATGATATATATGAATGTTTTAAATATGATATGGCATATGTATATGTTCATATGAAGATGATTTTTATCATGATGGTGGATTGACCATGTATAATGTATGATGCATTATTGCATATGATGCCTTATGGCATGCGTTTAGCCTAAGACTTGAGGAGAGGGAAATGTTTTTCGAACTAGAAGTGCTCACATGGAGTCTCTTGAGAGTGATGCTTAGATAGGCCACTAATATAAATGAGAGTGGTGCTTAGATAGGGCACTGATTTTGGGTGAGAGTGGTGCTTGGATAGGCCACTGGTGGGTGGGTCTCCTCTAAGTCCTTAGCTAGTGTTGGAGCGGAGTATGAGGTCGAGGGTTATTCCCTTAACCAACTACTGAGAAAGGTGCGTGGTTCCTTGTAGATAGTCGGTGGGCGAACTCCACAAGTGACTTGGTAATGCATGTCAAGGTCGTGGTAAACTTGTATCCAGCTATGTTATACTTGATGGTGGAATCGGACTTCCAATTATGTAAGTGACATCATTCGAGAAAACCCGAGGAAAGATTTATATCCTGATTAGCTGTGACCAAGCGGGCGCATTGGGCGTGAAAATGGTTGGAGTGGTTTCGGTAGGATTGGTATGTCACTTATATGGCTTTGCTGTTAGGGAGATCTCCTATGTGTATGCGTGATGACGCATTAGATGATAGATATGCATTTGATATCTTTCATGTGTTGCTTAATTGCATGAATGTTGTTATGATGGAGTGTATGGTGTTTAACTTCATGATTGGATGGTTTGATAGTTGAGTAGCATAGATATTTATTCTTATGCTTGTATGGTTAATTTTTGAACTCTAGCTTATTCTTTTGTTTCCATGTGGTTGAACTACAATGATTATACCTTGTATGAGAGCAAGTCAGGGCTAGCTTGGAATTGTGATGACCGCTGCGAGATGAGGAATTTTGTCGTAGTGTCAAAATTACCTTCTTGGATAATTGTTATTGTACTTGATCGACACTAGGGTGATATTATTTTGGATAACTATACATATATAGTATTATAGTTTATACTTAAAAACATAGTTTTATTATATATATACACCTGTATGTATGAATTATCAAGTTTTAATATATACATCTGTGCGATTCTACTGAGTATAAGAACCATGGCAGGTCGTTACGTAGTCCACCCTCCAAAGTCCTAATTCATGTGCGCGAAGGCCTAAAATGTCCACAGGACCAAAAGGCCCACTTATAAAAAAAGTTTACAGGGTTAAAAAAAAAAGTAAAATTAATTTAAAAGAAAAAACCTTACTTTGCATTCCCTTCAAAAAAAAAATCTTCATTACTCGTTCGTTTTCTCTCTACCATATCAAACGTAACCTAAAATGTGACAGGTGTTATAAAGATGCATTTTCAATTAAAAAATAAAAGCTTGTCTAAATAAAAAAATTAAACAAGAATGGACCACTTTTTCTTCTGTCCAATTTATTATATATGTTTTGGTAATACACCAAAAAAAATCTCCATTCATTATATAAGTAATAAATAAGTAATTCATCCAAACTAATAAAAAAGAGTTAAAGACAATAATTTTCATTAATAATATCACAAATTTAAATTTTATTTTAAAGATACTTTTTAAATTGAACCGATTAAATAATGATTATATTTAATGATAGCATATGTAATTAAACAGATAATAGGAAAAATAAATACGTCAGATTGAATAAAAATAAGTAGGTAAGTAATTAATAAATGTAATAATAGATAATAATATAAATATTAACAATTTATATATTTTTATAATTGAGTAAAAACCGGAAGAATTAAGAAGACACGAAAAAAGACAGGGCGAAGGTGAAGGAGGGTGTGGTGGCCACAACCCACAAACACGGGTTTTGTACTACGAATACATGCTGACCTCGTACGATGCGAAATCATAATACAACTCAGCAAAAGCAACCACAAGTACAAGGTTTTTTAACCTAAACCCATAGGCGCCCACTGCCTGCCGCGTACCTTGTTTTCTTTATTTCCTTCACGTGCTTCAAACCAGCTGCGCCACTGGATTCCATTCTTTGACCACATTAACTGCTTTTCTATCTCACCGCCTCAATCATCCAAACCATTACCTTATTATTATTCGCAACAAACAAAATCCCCTCAACCTAATCTTATACTTTTTTATTTATTTATTTATTAACACAGAATGTCTTCCATTTCATCACCCAAACAAAAACTTCTTTATGTTTTAATTAACAGTTACAACACTAAACGAATTACCACTCTTAAACTTCATTGCTCTGATCTTAATTCAAACAATAATTTGAGTTTAAACATGTGCACATTGGGTCAATTTCCTCATTTTATATTTTGCTTGAGGCAGTAACAAAAATAATTACTTCCAAATATAATTTTCATATTTTATTTTGGGTACCAGAGTCAGAGCCCACACATCCTCCAAATAAGAACTATAACATTATAAATCAACAATCTATTAAACATTCTTTTTTAAAAATAATATCTTCTATTGAAATTAATTCCTTCTACGTGTGGAGAGACCATTGAAATAATTTTTATCTATGTTAATAGAATCTTCTTTGTATACAAGAAGAGAATGAGAAGCTATCTATCCTTTTAGTGGTCCATCAAATATTTAACCCAGTTGATAATATTACTCCCATATTACAAAATTCTATTAATTATAAGCGAAATTGATGAATAATTTTCCCTAATAACATCACTGAAAGAAAAAACAATCATGCTTACAACTAACATGATTGAGAAAAAAAAAACAATCATGCATGCTTAGCAGTATGTAACACGTTAT
Source organism: Cajanus cajan (assembly GCF_000340665.2). Taxonomy (NCBI): domain Eukaryota; kingdom Viridiplantae; phylum Streptophyta; class Magnoliopsida; order Fabales; family Fabaceae; genus Cajanus; species Cajanus cajan. Next base: position 24,012,639 of record NC_033805.1, read on the forward strand.
TGACTGTTCTCCATTCGTGAATTAGGGAAGACTACATAACATAAGTTGAACGAAATATACTTAAAAATGTAATCAAAATTCAAACACCATTAACTTTACCGGTCAAGTTACAGTTCAACATACCCAAAAGAAAAATTACAATTAAAATTCAACAAAACTAGACGATAACCATAAATTCTAGAAAAATATAAATTAATAAAAAAATAGCAAAAACCAAAAAAAGAGATTGGAAACTGAGGAGAGCATTTGAAACGACCGAAGCACAACCCATTTACAATTGTGTCCATCCATGCGAAATGTTAGTCACAAGAAGGGGGAAAAACTTTGACAGTATTGATATTGACGGAAAAACAAAGCCATGCATGAAAAGAATCCACGATTCCTTTCCTTGTTAATCGAAACTCCAGAGATCCCCGACAAGGCTTTCCTGAACATGACTCGGTGGCGTGGATTGTCCATCATAGTACGGAATCTGATAAAACTTCATGTAATTCTCGTACGCCATCAGCTCCTCAGAAAGCTCCAGCACTTTGTTCTTCTCCTCTTCACCTCCAATCACGTGCGTCTCTTTCTCTTTGGCAAGCGCCGCGCCACCCAAATAAGCGCTCTCGTTCGGAGCGGAGCCCATGAAGTCCGTGGTGGAATAAGCACCCTCCGACCCCGACGCCAGGCCAGAATGTTCATCGGCGGAAGCAGCAACGTTGTCAGCATTGGAAGGAAATACCCCAGCGTGGTTGAGATCGTAACCGAAGTCAAAGTTGAGGCTTTTGGGGGCATCGTTGAGGTCACAAGGGTAGTGGTGGTGATAGAGGGGAGGGTTGTGAAAAGGAAGCGGGGGAGTTGGATTAGGGGGTTGCATGGAGAATTGGTCTTCCTCGTTGGGGAAATTGACCTTGGCCTTTTTGCCGCGGATTTTTCGGGCTTCGCGGTCGTAGGCCCTTGCAGCTTCTTCGGCGGTGTTGAAGGTACCGAGCCAGACACGAACCCCTTTTCTTGGATCGCGAATCTCGGCGGCCCATTTGCCCCAGGGACGCTGGCGGATCCCACGGTACAGATTCTTCCTCTGCCTCTTCACTGGCTTCTCCACTTGCTCCCTCGCTGTTCCGTTCAACATTATGTGTTAAAAATATGATCAAGACGCATGCAGGGGAAATGACGTGAGTGAAGGAAACTAACCTTTGGGAGTCGAGGATTGTGGATTGGCGTAATGGATGTCGTCCTTGGCGGCGAATGAGTTTGGCCAGAGCTCGGAGGCGGTGAGGCGGCGGCCTCCGCGGCGGGGTATGAAGTCAGCGATGATGGCACCGCCACACATGTTGCTGCTTAATGGAGGTTATGGTGAGTGAGTGAGTAAGGAATGAAAGAAAGAAAGAAAGGTTGGAGATTGAGAATTGAGAATTGAGATTGACGGGAGGGGTGGAGTGGCTTATGTAGTAGGAACATTGGAAAAGGGAGTGCGTGACAGTTACATCAGGAACCTTCCTTCCTTCGATCCTACCCTGTGCGACAATTCCATTTTTTTTAACTTTATTTATTATTACGACTTTTACTATGCTCACCAAATCCTCTCTTCCTTGCTTACCAACCACCCTTCTATGGAGTCTAGAGTCTAGACTATCCCGCGCATTTTATTAAGACCACTTGCCACCTCCCACTTGCTACCCCTTTTTTAACACATTACCATAAAAATATCTTAACTTGTCTAAATTCAACTCACTCTAAACAATCATCCTAACTTTGGAAAAATTAAACATCAAATATTAGTATTTTAATATGTCTAATTCATAGATAAATTTTTATTATATATAAATAAATTATGTATACAAATAATATTATATTTAATTTAAAATTTATATAAATTATATATTAATTTAAGATAAATAATTTATACCACAATGTAAATTATTTTTATTTATTGATAATTTATTTTTAAAATAATAAGATTTAATTTATAAAAGAATATAAAATTGAATTAGATTAAAAAGTCCATAAATTTTCTAAAAACTCTCATTAAATAATGATTTTTAAGAATATTCTCTTATAAAATAATAATTTATACTTAATATATAAGAGTTTATTTATAATTCATAAAAAAATTCTCATAATCATTGTTAATAAAAATGAATCACTTTAAATATGATTATATGAAAATAAAGACTATGTACATATAGTTTAAAACAGTTTTATATTATCAATCTATACAAAATATTATGTATTACATGTTAACTTTTATAATAATTTTTTTAAAAATCATGTCAATACTTGTTTTTCATTATTTAACAATATAAAATTGATTTACGTTAATAATGCATTATATTATATTGTGAATTTTATAATATCGGAAAACATGTTTAATTGTTTTATTGACTACTTTGAATATTATTTATAATTCTATCAACATATTTATATTCACTTATTATTATAACTATTATTATACTCTTATATATATATTATTTATTTAATTAATCAGTCTTTATTCTTTCATTCTATAATATAATTTTTAAATTAAAGAGGTTTAATTTAGTTAGTTAAGTAATATTCGTAGTTTGCTTCTTAATTTTTTTTTTGATGTTTTTCAAATTATTTACTAATTAAAATCACAGTCTTTAAGGATGGAGTATATTTATTTTTAAAGAGTTTCATTTTCAAACAATATAAATATTTTATATTATTAATTAATTATAAATTATTTTAAATACAATTTATAAAACAATTTAATATTTAACATGTCATAATTTTGTCAGATAGTAATATAAATAAAATCTAAACATGTTTTTAGTTCCTCAAATTTATGATAATTTCTTTTAGTTTATCAAATTTAAAGTCAATCTTTTTAATTATGTAATTTTAAAATTTTTTATTTTGTTACAAAAAAAAAATCATGTTTTATTTCCTCATAATTTTGTGTAACATAACTAATAATGAATTAATGATAAATTGAGATAATTCTATAATATCAATTAAGTTTAATCACGAATATTTTTATTAAAAATGACGTGAGTTTTGTGATATAGATTCAATAATAAGTGGATTTTATTTATTTGAACAAATTGACAATCTTTTTTTTAAAATTACATAGACAAAAATATTAATTTTAAATTTAAAAAATTTAAAATAAATTTATTTTATATTTAAAATATTAAAAATATATTTTAGTTTATAAGAAATTATGTTATCAGTATTTTCAAATTTTATTTTCTGTATTTGGCTGTGAAAATTTATATTAGTAAATGAAAGTTTCAATATTGGATATGCATGTTACATTAAATACTCGGAAAAAAATTTACTATCTATGAAGATTCCATTTGGTTTGAATACAAGTGTCATTAAATAAGGATACATGTATTATATAAAAATAAGTGTATATATATTTATGTTATACGACATGTTTAAAAACAATATCTGAAAATTCGTTTCACTTGGAAAACGTATCTTTAAATATAATAAAAAAAAAACGATAAGATGTTAAAAGAATACTTAATACCATTTTATTAAATAAAATGGTTAAAGATATTTTTGTTAAAAAAATATCTAATTTTTTGTGTGTAAAATAACTGTTTGTATTTAATATATAGAAATTAATTAATTAAATTACTTCTAGTTCAATTAATTGGTTGTTGTGTAAAAATAAAAATAAAAATAATTGGTGTTCTTTTTTATTTCGAATATGAATCAACCCATATATGATATAATTTTTAGATTTATACCAATTTAGATTGACCAACTATTTAAAAAAAAAAAAATTGTTAATATATCTTAAACTTAAGTACTTAAATTTTCCTCCTATTTTTTTTTTTCACTTATAATCTTAAATAGTGTTATTAAGTTCTCATTTTGGTAGTATTCATTATGTAATTTGTTTTTATCATAGTTTAGGAGAAGAAATTAATAAAATATGTAAAATGATAAACTATAGAAACAACTAAATATGTCATTAACCGATAAATCAATAAATACGTCATTAAAGAGAATAAGCAATATTTTTACACTGCATTGTATAAAAATAAAAAATTGCATAAAATAAACTGAAGATAAAAACTTGAAAATTATAGTAACTTTTTTATCACAGCCCAATAACTTGGAGAAAATATTACGGGGTATATAAATGAAGGGAAAAAAAAAAGTTACTACAAAATTGTCATGGTGTGGAATTCAAGTTAAAGTGGTTTGTACTTATTTGATTTTGGGACAACCTTTCTGTGGCATATCTTGCTCTCTTTTGTAGTTGTTGTGTCTTTGGAAGGAATATGGAGAGACTTCATTAATTTTTGTAAATTGCATGGCCACTTTGCAGATTGGATCCTCTTCTATGTGGCTTCTTTTTGGATCTTCGGTATATATAGCTGCCTGCTCTAATTATTATGATGAGCCTTTGAGAAGAGTTTTGGGGCAGATGGGTATAGTCTTGTCTTTTTGGTTTACTCTATGGTGGCTATTGAGGATTCATATGAGGGAAAGATTTAACTAGCCACCAAATAACATTCTGGGAAGCAAAAAGTGACAGATTGCTTACATTGGCTATTTTGTTGCTGGTGTTCCCTTGCACAGGAATTAAGAACTGCGTTATTCTATGACATAGTTAATATGACAATTTTTTTCTGAAAAAAAAAAAAAAACAGATTGAAAGTTGTGTTCAGCATGCATGAAACTTCTTGTCTACCGAAGATAAAGCTCCTCAAGTTACATCAATGTCCACTTCATTTTGGAGCAACCATGGTTGTTTGAAATCTGGTTTGAAGAGCTAAAAGAAGTTGGTAGAGATATAGGCTGCAAAGAAACTAAGGAATGTCTTTGTTTTGGTCTATATATATGACTTTTGTTTTTGTCTATATATTAATTAGCTTGTAATTTGTATTTATTAAAATATAAATTAGTTTCTAAGGGTGATAAGTCGTAATTACAAAGTTTAATTGTAATTTTATATTTTGTAATTATAAAACGGTAGTTGCATTTTTTGTTCTCTTGCAAATGATTTATGGTACTTGTATCTATTTCAATACATTTCTTTTATGCGTTATAACATCACGTGGAAGTTTGAACCAACAAACTTTTATACATGTGATCATTTATCCCGAAGAGATTATATTCACAATATTATATAATCTACCAATTTTACATTTCAAAAGATTTAGATTGCACAATCATAAAGCTTCATTTTCATGTATCTTTAAACCTTTAGGGCTTATTTTAATTTTTTATATCACCATTTCTTAACTTGAAAGCCAACTTCTAAATTTATCTTTTAAGTCGCTAAACATGATTTTGTTTCGAAAAATGAGTTTTAGGGAAGAAAAATTCATAGTTATTTTTTATTTAACAACCTCCTCGATTACTACTAAAAACACATGATCATCTTCAATTATCCTAACCACGCTGGTTTAGGATTGATCATCATCATTTGTCATTTCTCTTCATTGCTCCGCAACTTCCATCACTACTATGTGCATATAAAAGTTATTCTCTCTATATTATTAAACAACAAAGAGGAGGATTAGTTAATGAATAATAAAGATAGTCATTTGGTCAAAGAGGAATTAGTCAAAGTCAACATGCTAACCAAATGAGATTAAAAAAAAGGCAAGTCGTAATGACTGTTGTGAATAGCTAATATACTACACGATTGATTTGCGAGAAGGATATTGAATATAGTCACCATAAGAAGTAGTACTTGCAAGTAGACATCTAGATGTAATGAGAAGCAAGCACATTGTAAGGCCAACTCGTGGGCAAAATCCACATTTTGACAGTCTATATATTGATAAAGACACCAAAGAGTTGTGTGGACTTTGAATGAGAAAAGGTTGTTAATCAACAATAAGTTACACTGCTTTCTTTTTCTTTTAATAACTCATCCTGTCATTACAAAATTTAATTATTATCTAACAACACATGCTTGTTTGTTACTCTGACTATAAAGAAGACATCAAATAGCCTTTAATTCTATGACTTTGAATGAAAAATTTGTTAAACATGTAATTAGTAAGAATGTTTATGGATTATTCAAACCAAACTAATCAAATTAGTTCTAATTTTTCACTTAATTAGATAAAATTAAATTCAAACAAAATAAGTTTCTCTTTAATTAGTTTAGATCATGAATTTGTTTTTTTTACAAATTTGATGATCCGATAATTAAATAAGTTAAAATTGTTAATGTTTTATAATTTTATATTATCATTAATTAGTAACATATTAATATAACTTACTCTACTAGTCACTCACAGAGACACCTACCATATCCAACAATATTAACACAATTCCGACAGATCTATATAGGAAACAGTGGAGACAACCCTACTAACATTTTACACTTTTAGTGCATATATATTATACTATATTATAAATAATATAATATTTTAAAAAATAAAAGTTAAATTTTAATAAAATAAACTTGTTTTTTTAAAGTCTTTTAATATATATATATATATATATATATATA
>NC_033805.1:24019087-24037267 GCF_000340665.2 Cajanus cajan
AATATATTTTAAAATAATCAAATACTAATAAATTAAAAGTTACTGTATACACATTTTTCTTTTTCACTTCATATTTGTTGTCTATGTTGATAAAAGAATTAAATAGTAAAAACTGTCAAATATTATGTCCTATTTAGAATTCTTATTATAAAATATTTTTTTAAATGTTATTATTGTTAATTTTATTTTAAATATTAAAAATATGTTTATATTATAAAATACATTAGATTTTATTTTTATAAATTTTAATTTTAATTTTAATTTTTTTAGTACTAAATTATTACAACATAGACTTTTAAATGGGTTTGTAAATCATAATGAATTTTTATGTAGGTTAAACCAAACCTTTAAAAAGAATACATGCAAAATAAACCCAAGTCATATATTTTCAAAGACGATCAATTAGGTCTAAACCTAGTAGAATCTAGTTTGATAAGACCGATTTTTCTAGTTTGCAATAGTAAATATAAAAACTTGCAAAAGATGATTATATATATATATATATATATATATATATATATATATATATATATATATATTAAAAGTGGCTGTAATATTCTTAATGTTATAAATCTATGGATAAATATTGTCTCTATTGTTTAAAATTTTTGAATTTGTCCCTGCACAAGTGACACAACTCAAACACATACTTATCATACCTAGCTCGCATGTTACACCCTCTTCCCTCACTCACCGGCACTGCCTAATCCTGTGTTCACTATTCAACTTTGTTTATTGACTACTTTAATTTTATACATTTTCTAATTATTTTTTATTTACACTTAATGTCATTTCCACTCCTTTAAATAACAAGTTTATAATTAAATTTTAGGATTTTTTTATGTTTTATAAAAATAGAAATTTGCAATTCTTTTTGGAATCAAACTGAACCAACTCATTGCTTATCAATTTGGTTTGGTTTGTGATTTTTTTCTTTTATAAATTTGATTCAAACCAAACCAATGAAAATTGATTGATTGAAACTTTATTTCATCTTGAGTTAAAATTGTTCTAGTACACCTAAAGTTTTCATATTGTTTAGAAATCGAGAATAATGTAATGTATAATTATACACTCCTCACTTAACCTATCGAGACACATTTTTAAAGACAAAACTCTAAATGATATTCAAGTTGTGATGACCTAAATGATACTAGTGGACTTATGGTTGAAAAACCAAACAAATTGGTTCACGAACATCCCTAGTAATAAATATGTACTTTTTTTTTCTAAATAAATATTGCATGAATGACAACATTAAGAGTTTCTATTTCATTGCATCATGTAAATTTTTAGTAATATCAAATAAGAAATTATCCTATTACTATATTAGTTATTTTGTTTCACTTAATACGTAATAAAAATGACTTATTGTTTTTAAATTGGCAATACTATATGATTTTTTTTTTTTTTTTGTGTGTGAAGGTAATACTATATGATACAGTACTAAGTATTAATGCAAAAGGCTTCGCATTTGTTTTAAACTGAGTCCAAGATTCTAGTCCGAAACACTAGACAACATGGATGGATGGATCAAGGCAGAGCCCAACCCAAATTTGAACAGATTGCTCAAATCTTGACTTAACCCTAAACCATTATGCATGCATACTTTCGTAGCCATATATTGTATTTGGAAATATTATTTTAGTAAGCTCTAATAAGAAAAAGAATAAAAAAATAAAATAAATTGATTTTTTTTATATAAATTAATAGAAAAGAGGCATTTTGTGCTTCTCGATTAAAAAAAAATTAAAAAGAGATAATAGAGTAAACAATTAATTACATAAAAGATTTGAAGAATATAATTTATAGAAAAATAAAGAAGATACACCATATATATCGGACCTTAAATAAGGTTAACAAAATAAATGATAGCACGTAAACATGGAATATTAAAAATAAAATAAAAAAGCGGAGGAATAATGCATAACAATTAACTTCTTCGATTTTTTTTTCATGCACTACTATTTAATTTGCTACAATTTATTTATGGTGTGTTTGAATGAGAAATTTTAAAAATTTAAGAAATTTAAAATTTTTAAAAATTTAAATTAGTTTGATTTCAATTTTTATTATTCTTTAAATTTTTTATTTGGACAAAATTTAAACTCTTAATTTTGATAAGACAATTTAATTTTTACTATATGAATAAAATTGATTTTAAAAAACTATATATATATTGAAATTTTAAGATTTAATTTTATAAAACTAAATATTATCTAATTTTAAAATATTTAATAATTTCTAACAAATTATATAATATTTAATAATTTAAAAATAATTTTGAATATTATATAATTACATTTTTTTGATATTTTTTTATGTCAATTTTGAAAGAGAAAGGATGGAGGTAGGAAAAAAAAGAAAGAAATTTTTTAATTTTTTACCTTTTTTATTTGAAAGAATTTGAAATTATACCATGTTAAGAAATCTTACAAATCTTTGAATTTTACATTCTTTGTAATTCTCCATCCGAATAAAATATTTTACACTAAGATATTTAAATTTTTTTAAAAAAATTATCTCATTTAAATTTTCTATCTAAACACATTCTTATACTAATAATAAAAGTAAATTAAATCTACATTATCAATGTTTGGTCAAATTTCCACCAGCATCTCTTACCTTTTTACCTCTGCACTAACCTCATAATTTTTTTAAAAAATATTATAGTCACATTTCTTATATATTACAGTGTTATCTAAGAAGTGTTACATGCATGGACTCCTATAAGGAACGTTCTATATCTCACTTACATTTGTTTTATAACTTGAAAGTGATGGCACGATCCTATGAGTCACTTCTCCCATGGTTTGGATCCAATTCAGTGTCAAAATCACCAAAATCAATGAAAACTAAGAGAACCTAAAGGTTCCTCAATTTGGGAAAAATAAAAAAATAAAGGTGAAATGAGACAAGATATGGAAGAATATTGTCACAATCCATGAAGAATTATTTAGTTAAGAAATATTCACCAACAAAAAGTGTAGAAATTCTAATCAAAGTATTCTTACAACAATAAGAGAAAGTTTCTCACACATGTTAGTTGTAGCAACAATAAGAGAAAGTTTCTCACATATGTTAGTTGTAGTTAAGGAATCGTTTATCAATATTTATTTTAAGGAAAAATATTAGAAAAATAATAATAAAAATAGTCTATGAAAATAAATTTTAAATTCGAAAGTAGGTTATATATAGGAAAGATATCAAAATCCTATAATGTCTATCAAAAATTATACTTAAAATTAATTAAGTAAACTATTTATAACTTTTAAAATATTTGTCTCACCCAAATTAATCAAGACGATAATCAAGTATATTTTATTAAACAAGTATTTTTATTTTATTTTAATAAAAACTAAAATTATTATTATTATAAAAAGAGGGAGAGATAATATTATTATTTTTATTTTTTGGCTTGACATGAGTCATTTTCCTACTCATATGTATCTTCATGTATAATGGTCAGAATGACATAAATTTTTTTGTAGAAAACATTTATGTTAATATTTTAAATTAAATTTTACTTTTTTTAAATTTAGAATTTTTTGAGTTGTAACAATTCATACATCTTAAAATAAAAATCTGACAAAGATGAATATCAAAGTCAATTGATTACAATATTTTAATTTTGATTATTATGTAATATTTTTTTTATTTGTTTTAGAAAAAAAAATATAAGATATCAAACTATCTAATCAACTTGTACCTTAAAATCTCATAATTAAGGATATGTTACATCTAATTTGTCAATTCTCTAATATAATTTTTGTTTTGATGATTTTAACTATTTTATTGAAACGATGTAGTAATATTGTTAACATTTATGATATGAATTTTATATTTTAAATTTAGAGAAAGGCTTTAAGACAATTTAAGCTTTAGGGTTAAAAAAAGGTGACATTCAAATAATTCCTACCAAATATTACTTGAAATGATTTATTTCTTAATAGGTTAGTGTTAATTAGAGTTCATGATTTACGGAACATGTTATTTTTAAAAGATTTCAAAACTATCAAGTTATCATAACCTATATCTTAAATAAAAAATTATAAAATCAAAAAAATGTCACATCTAATCGATCATTTATGTTTAAAATTACTTGTTAACTTTAATTGTATTATAAACTTATATTTTAAATGATTATATGTTTATTTTAGAATTTTAGAATACTTAAATTGTCACAACTTATGTTTTAAAGACTTTGAGAGTTAAAAAATGTCACATCCAATCAATCCTTATTTATGAAATAATTTTATTTTCTTGTTTTATATTTATAATTAATAATTAATTATATAACTTAATTTCAATTTAACAAAAAATAATTTTATATTAGTTACTATAATTTATTATATATTAACATTTTATTGTTATAATTAAACACAAACCATTGGTTTTGAATCACTTTTCCAATCAACTTTATTAACGTAAACAACACACATAATTTATAAATACTCAATTTAGATAAATAATGCCCAAGCAAAAGCACATTAAAAATAACTCATGTTCAATAATACTATACACAAAGTTGTAATAAGATAAAAGATATAAAAGGAAAGAATGAAACAATCAATGTCAACAAAATTAGAAAACAAAACAGATGAGACAAAAATAAAATGATTTGAGTATATAGAGTATTAAGAAACAAAGTAAAAAAGAAGGCATGGATTGAAGGTCACGTAAAGCAGAGGGTACTTTTCCAAATAGAGATATTAACTATCAATGTAGTAATTAATAGACTAAATGGTAATATTTATAGTGCAAATAAAAGAAAGAAAAAACAAAGGCTTAATAGCAGAAGCGGAAGAAAGCTTCATCCCATGCACAGTATGAACGCATGAATGACGGTAATACAACGTGAATTGTACGTTGATGCTGGTTCTGGTTTAGATACAAACTTGGTTCCATGTTGAGTGCTTGTGATTGTGAAGGGTGTTGCATGAAAAAGGATATAATGCATGCGTTGGAGTCGTTATGGATCGAAAAAGTGATGAGTGATTTGTGAGTGAGAGAGTATGATTACGATCACAAAGGTTTCCAGTGTAAGATTCTATGACATCAATCTTAAGTGCAAGAGATAAAGGGGTTGTGTTGTAGGGAGAGAGTTTTATTTATTTATTTATTTATTTATTTATTTTTACTGTGTTGTAGAATGAAAAATCATTCATCCGACAAATTTCGAAGAATGTATCATTTTTCTTTCAACAATTTTATTTAAAACATTTCTTTAATTCTAATAGAAATTTCGAAGAATGTATCATATTTCTTTCAACAATTACGAACGCCACTGCAATAAAACGCAAAAAAAGCTACATCCTTAGAAATTCTAATCAAAAGAATCTCCGAATTTTAAAATTTTAAAGTATTGAATTTAAAGAAATGTTTTAAATAAAACTGATGATAGGTATGAATAGTTTATTGGTTCGGAGGATGATTCGGATGAATGATTTCAAAAGATATAGAGAAACTCTCGTTGTAATTAGCAGCAAAACTCTAAGTTCAAAATATAAAAAATAAATAAATATAAAAAATAGACAAAATTGAGTGCTTACATTAGTATTTTACACAAACAAAGTCAACTAAGTATAAAGCCTATAAAAGAATTAAAATTCCTCTAAAATTTTTCAAATTCGTTTTTATTCCTCCATTTTTCTTTTTTATTAAATTAATCTCTTTGAAGTTATAACATGCCAAAGTCACTTTTTTTTTCCTTTTTTTTTTTTAAATTATCAATGACATTGTCTTATGTGACAAAGAGAAATACATGAAGCAAATATGAAAAAAAAAATCTCTAAAAAATTTCAAATTCACTTTTGGTTCTCCAATTTCTTTTTTCATTAATTTAGTCTCTATATAAGTATAACAAGTTGAGTTTAGTTCTTGAGAGATGTTAATTCTATCTTATTTAGAATGAACAATATATATAATTATATATATATTTTTTCATTATATTCACTATTACAACATATGTATATTTGTGAGTTATTATAATGGTAAGTCATCTATTGAGGAAACTTGTTTTTTGTTATGTCTACCCATATTTGATCATATCTACTTTTAATAGAAATCTTATTTTTGACGAAGCATTAAAATGAAATTAGCTTTTCTCAAGAACCTCATTTAGCTGTTTTATTTTTACAAAGATTAATTTAATATAAAAAATTTAGAGGACTAAAAATAAATTTTAAAAATTTTAGAGAGACTAAGTAATTTTTAATAAAACACAACACAAGACTGAACTCAACTATAACGGAGATAACTTAAAAACCAACAAAACGACAAAGTAGACACCACTTTCATGGACCATTTTAGACATCATTTAATTAATCATTAAAGGCACAACAAGCTAATTTGGACCAAACGGTCCAATTACACAAAACTAGGTCAACTGCTCAAAGCCCAAAAATAAAAATATAAGGCCGAATTCCCAAATACAAAGAAAAAAACAAGCATATTATCAAAATCACGGCTTTCAAAGACGTTGAGCTTCCTCTGGAGCTCTTATTTCTCCTTTCTCTTATGGCATGACTTCTACGACATTGTTTTGTTTAGTTTTTTTTTTTTCTTTCAATTTTTTTTAATAATTTTTTCAAGGTCACTAGTGCATTAATTTGTTGTAGGTTTATTTTTCTACTTCCCATAAGTACATTTGCAATGTTGGAAGGTTTAATTTTTTAAAATTTGGCTTAAACAGCTATTTAGTGTCAATCATATAATACTATTTTAATTGTAGTTCTCTTAATTTGGTTATTTTTATTTTCATCCTTCAACTTTCGTTCCTAGAATAGCAGAGTTTTCTCTTTTGGTCGTTATAATTTTTTTTTTTTTTTATAGATTTGACAGATAAAACTGACAACAAGGACTATAATAAAGCAATTTTTTTTTAATAAGGATGAAAAAAGAAGAAGAAAAAGATGAAACAAAATACAATTATATGTTATAGGATTTAAAAAATTATTTGTATGTTATTTATAAATTACAGATACTAATCATATTTTTTATTTCTTATTTATTTATAAAATTATCAGGTGATTTATATCTATTTATAAAAAATATATATATTTAGTTTAAGATGTTTTTATGTAAATATTTGAGTAAATGTATATAAATACAATCACCATTTTATATAAGTTTATTTTCAATATTATTATGCGGATTTTTATGTTTTCATTAAAAATATTTTTTACGGTACTCATAAAATTCGGTTACATTTTACCATCCTAAATATAAGCATGATTAAGGCAATGTTAAATTACTATCACAGTAAATAAGAAGTTGATGAGTCCTAGCTTTCTGAAAACTTGCTTTCTTGAAAATTATACATACACACAATCAAGAATCGTGCTATCTTTTATATTTTTATTACAGAAATTTCATATTTTATTTGAATATTTTCCGGGGCAACGTTTTCTCCATGAAATAGGTGACCCAGTCATAGATTTTGGTATTTAAACTTTTCATGAAAGGAAACATTCTGCTAATGAAATCTGATGTCCTGTACAGAATCTATAGATGTGAAAATCACGTTCTAGGCCACACAGGACAAGTTATTCGGTCACCATGAATTTTATGGTTTTAATTCAGAACGTGCAATGAACTATGTCACTCAATCCAATCATATTCAAGGCATTGTGCTTGAGCTCCTTGGAATAAATCATTAAGCTTCTATAAATAGCCAAAGAATTCGGTGAATTGTACCTCATCACTACTTTGAAGCATTTCTTTATACCCTCTTACAAAACCATTATCACAAAGAAATTCACTAATGGCTTTCTTTGGAACCACCTTGGCAACCACTATGCTTCTTTTCGCATTTCTAGTCATTGCCTCCGCTACTGACTACGGATATGGATATGGTCCAACACCAGAGTTTGAGAATTTTGAATCCAAAACCAATTACAAACCACAACCTACAAAACCAGATTATACAGCTGAACTCAAAATTGATTACAAATCACAACCTACAAAACCAGATTATTCAGTATCCGAACCCAAAACCGATTACAAACCACAGCCTACAAAACCAGATTATGCAGTGCCCAAACCCAACACTGATTACAATCCACACCTTACAAAACCAGATTACTCAGTGCCTGAACCAAAGACTGATTACAAACCACAACCCACAAAACCAGATTATGCAGTGCCCGAACCCAAATCTGATGATTACAAACCACACCCTACAAAACCATATTATGCAGCTCCCGAACAAAAAGGAAAAGATGAACTGCAACTGCTTCCCACAATCATTGGTGTCCAAGGAGTTGTTTTATGTAAATCAGGCTCAAATTATTTCCCAATTCAAGGTAATATTTTTGTTGATCTAATAAAAGGGAGGAAAAGACAAAACTTACTATTTTTAGCAACATTTCTTATGGCCTATGTTGTAAAAAATGTTTATTTTCATTTCGAGAAGTTGAAACTAAATAGTTTAGGTAAGTTTGAACTTTGGTGATGTATATTTGTTATTAATTGTATTTGGCACGTGTGGGGGTGCAGGAGCTGTGGCACGAGTTACATGTGGCTATGAGGATGAGCGTGGGTACGAGACAGGTCCTATATCAGTATTGAGTCATGTAACAGATAGTAAAGGTTATTTCTTTAGCACATTGTCACTTGCGGAGCTTGGATCTAACTTGAAGCTCACTGAATGCAAGGCATACCTAGAGAGTTCTCCTTTGGAGACATGTAAAATTCCCACCGATGTGAACTATGGGATCAGTGGTGCTCGCCTTTCTTCTTATCGCCTTCTTCACAATAACCTGAAATTGTACACTGTGGGACCTTTCTTCTGCACCTCGCAATCTGCACCAGCCCCTAACGGTTATTAAACCACCTTCTACATGACATCCATTCAAATGGCTTCAAATTGGAAATCATTTTTTTTATTCAATGTGTTTTTCGTTTTGTGATGCATGTTTTGCTATGTGTTGATTTCATATGTAATTCGTTGGTAGGAGGAAATGGAATTCATAAATCGCCTCCTTTCCCTTAAGAGATTTGTGTCAAGTTTTAATGCGTTGTTCTGATGTTGATACATTTTTTTTTTGATACTTCTTCATTTTTTTATTTATACTTTGATGTTGGTAAATCTATATATAAACAAAAAAAATCGCTTTAATGTGGGACAATTGCGACATTTAATGGGGTACAAGGTAAAATAGGAATGATCCTAATATTTTATGGGTAAAAGAGTGAAATAATAGACCTGATATATAAATAAATAGATGTTCATAAAAACTAATCTAAAATACTGAAAATTGAATAAATAAATAAAAAATATAAAGAAGAAAAGCTATTTTTTTTAAGAATCGATTTAATTAATTCAATTAAAATTAAGTGAATTTTTATAAAGTTATTAACATAAGCAAGTTACATTCCGAATACAATTCAAGGTATTACTTTATTTTTAAAATGAGTTGATGGTGGGTAAAAGTATATTTTTCAATTATGAAAAAATAGTAAATGAATTCTCAATGTGTACTATATGAACAAGGAATGGTCCGCCTAATAATATTGTTTAGTAGCCATATGAGATCAATAAAATGGAAGAGCGAGAAAATCACTACCTGTTTGAATGTTTTAACCCATATCATGATTTGGTTAGAAATTTTCGTGTAAACCTTTTCATGAGGAGAGCCATGTAGAAATGTGTCATATATTGACTTCTAGTTGAAAATAAATGATTGCAGTTTGCTAGAATGAGGTGAATTAATGGTGCAAGCTTGACATCAGATTTTGAAAGTATCAAATAAATCAAAGTCCTTAGTTTGTGTAAACCTTTGTCAACAACCTTTGTCAACAAGGTGAGCCTTGTAACCCTCAGTGTTGCCATCAAATTTTTACTTGATTCTATCCAAAAGATGTTTTTTGGTAGGTAATTTAGTTATGACCAATGTTTTTTTCATTTTTTGCTCTAAGACATAATGAAGCTAGCTTGCATGCCTTAATATATTTTCAATTTGTATAGCCTGCTTGTATGTCTTTTTGGTTCAACATTATAACATAATAAAGGGGATAAAGGGGATTAAGGGACACAGATACAATTAGATGAATGTGGGGATGTTGAAGTCACATAAATTGATATGAGAATCTTGTAAGAAGTTTTAGGGTTTTCGTTGATCTAATGGACTTCCTAGGAGGGGGAAGGATGACAATTAAAGTGGCAATTTGTTGTTAATATATGGTAATTGATTTTGGATAAGTAATATATATATATAAATTGAAAGGTTACTTGTTTCATTTTCACAGGAGCCTTGACAAGGATAACATGTGATGTAGTTGATGAACATGGAGGCTTTTTGACTATAGTGGGGCTGTTTTAAAATCATTTTACGTAAATAAGGCTGTTTTGCAATTAATTACGTCTTTGAGATTGTTTACAACGCGTGGCTTTTTTTTTTTGTTTAGGTTGGGCTGGAATGCGCCATATCAGTGTTGCTATAGGCTGAGCCAGCACACTTGATGGACTAACAAAAACAATGTAGCCCATTAAAAAAAAAAAAATTTTAAAATGAAAATAATATAAATGTAAAATAAAAATAATAAACTGAGTTATTTATTATACTAAATTTTTGTTTTTATATTTTGAATTAAAAGTACAAAAACTAAATAATTTAAATAAAATTATATTATTATAAGTAAATAAAATAAAAAACTAAAAAACTAGAAACAAGGATGTCGTTATGGGCAGCGACACCACTTTTTTACGTTTTTTTTAATTATTAACTTCAATTCTTTTTTTCAAATTTTATTTTTTATTATCAATTTCATATAATATTATATTTATAAATTATCACGTTTTATTTTCAAATTTTTATTTTTATATTTTGAATTAAAAGTACACAAACTAAATAATTTAAATAAAATTATATTATTATAAGTAAATAAAATAAAAAAATTAAAAAACTGGAAAAAAGGGTGTTGCTATGGGCAGCGACACCACTTTTTTACCTTTTTTTTTTAAATTATTAACTTCAATTTTTTTTTCAAATTTTATTTTTTATTATCAATTTCATATAACATTATATTTATAAATTTGTTTTATGTAATTTCTTAATTTTATACATTTTTTATTCCTTTTTATGTATTTTAATTATTCTTAAAAGTGGCGCTATGACCTATAGCGACACAATGTCGTTATAGGCCATAGCGCCACTGTTTTTAACGTTTTTTTTTTTAATTATTAACTTATTTCTTATGTTCAAATTTTAATTTATATTATGAATGTAATATAAATTTATATTTTTTTATTTATCTTCTCTATAAATTTCTTTATTTTATATATATTTATTTTTAAATTTATGTATTTTAATATTTAAATGAGTGGCGCTATGACCTATAGCGACATTATGTTGCTATAGGCCATAATGTCGCGATAGGTCATAGTGCCACTTTTACAAATTCATTTTTTTTTACTATTTACTTATTTTTACTAAATATTTTATTTTATATTAAAAATAAGGTACTGTAGGTTATAGCGATTTCATTGAAACTATTTTTTGATGCCATGAGCTGTAGCGACATTGTAAATATGACTTTCATGACTTCCTTGAACTGAAAAAATTTCACGTGTCATCGGTATCGTTATGGCCCATAATGACACCATTAAAAAGAACTCCAAAGATATATTATTTAAAAACAGTCTCATTCACATAAATAATTTGATAAACTACCCCCAATATGATCAATCAGCCGAACATGGATCTAAACAACACCGTTCTCTTTCTTAAGTGAAGCAGCCGACTCTAAGGGCATTTTTCTTTCAACGTTGTGTCCACGGGAGGTCGCAGAGGGTGCTTCAGGAGTGCAGAGTTTTCCGTGATACCTCTCCTTTGAACAAATGCAGTTATCCAAAACTCAACGTGAGACTTCAATTAAGTGTGTGTTTGCTTTTCATTCTGAAACGCAATTCAGTCGTCTCTCTCCACGTTTGCATCCGAATTTAAGTAGAAATAGATATTTGTTACTTCAAGTTGAACGTGAAAAATCACGTTACAACGCGGATGCAAACACAGGTTAAAACAATTAGAAATGAAAGAAGTATATTTTTATGTATTATGTTTTTAATTGATGTGACACTTAATTTTAAAAAATGATATTAAGATAAAAAAATGTTATTTTATTTATAATATTATTTTCTAAAATAAATGTTATAACGATCTTAATCTATGATATTATTTTAATAAATGTCACCAGGCAAACGTTGATATTAAACGTATAAACATAAAAATATGGGTCCTGAATCTTGATAGTTTGACAAATCTTTTTATTTTTATTTCTATTTTTTTCAAGTACATGGGTGCAACTGTAAGAGCCTGAGACGCTCGTTCCCCATAAAAAGAATTAGCAAGGTGGTGGGTTCAATATCCCTCCAAAAATAGCTTTTGCATTGAAACAAGAGGATGCAAAAGTTGTATTAATTAGCAGACGACCAGCATAAGTCAAATCTACATCGGTTATCTCAACACCTTCGCAGGGGTTCCGTGTGCTGCACTCTAGAGACACCGCAACATTTGAGACTGTAGTTCCTTTTATGTTACGGAAATGAATATTGCTGATCTTCCACACCGAAGTTGATGGCTAAACATGTACATGTGTAAACATCATTGTTAGATAAGAACAAAAGGGTACAAGAGTTTCTCACAAAATTTAATTATATTTTAACAATTATTAATATATTTTAACAAAATCCACATATGGATACTTATATTCTTAAGCAAACCCTATCATCTATAACTATATTTTAATGGAAATATCCCATTGTGTCCCACTTTAGACACTTTTATTTTTCATTTTTATTAAGTAATTAATATTTTCTCCATATTTTATTTAACTTTCACTTTTTCTTCCTATAAAATTTACTATACACATTCTTGTTTTCTGTTTAACTTAATTACATACTCCCATTTCTTCTTTTATTTTTTAAAGTAAATAAACAAACAGTGCCTCTCTTTCTCCTAGTGATAAATAAAGTTGCACGGTTTAGTTGTTTACCGCTCTTAACATTTTGGAACCATAACTCTGGTCAATAACAATGGGATTGTGCACACCGTTCATGACGAGGTCTTGATAGGTAATGTTCTTGGCTTCCGCTGGCACCGTCCCGATCCACGTTTTGATTCTGGCGCCGTTGGTCGTGTTGAGGAACGTGCAATTGGTAACGGTAACGCCATTCACACTTCGCTCCTCTGGCCTCTTACCAAGGCTTCCAACACTGATGCCGTGACCGGGGCCGCAGGTAATGTTAGTGATAGAAATGTCTGTGGTGCTGTGTCCAATGGAAATGCAGTCATCGCCGGTTCCGATGGTGCTGTTCAACACCTTAATCCTATCACTCGCACTTATGTGTATGCCGTCTGTGTTAGGACTGTTTCCTGGAGCTGTTATGTTGAGGTTCGACAGTGAAACGTTGCTACACCCGTGGAGGTGAAAGTGGAACTGCATGCTATTCAATGAAGTGATGTCTGTCACCATCGAATTGTTCACCTTATAGAATTTCAGGGACTGCATGTCATGCATTTATAAACTTCGTTACTTGTCATGCAAACCATATTTATACAAAAATAACTTTTCTACCACTCATAAGTTTAGACTTTAGAGCATTAAGAATAAAATTAATGTACATCATAAAGAAATAAATGTGATGCTTGGACTTTTTTTTAGGCAAATATTAACTATTGTTATATTAATAGGGGAATGCATACACACATTATCCTTATTATTCCAATCTTATGTGATTCCTCCAAATCACCAGACTATTCTTATGACTTCAATGTTTTTATGTCTAAAATTATGTATTAGTAGAATAAACTTTAATATCATTTTATGAATGTAAATTTTAAATTTAATTTAGTCATGGTATGAAAGAGTATTTTCTAATTTGTATATATACTCTATTTTAATGATATTATTATATTCTAAATTATCTATTTAATAAGATAAGAATATACTTACAGATGGGAGAGGAGCACAATTGCCTTTGGTCTGCTTGCAATCGTTGAATGGCCAACTAGCAGCTCCTTGGCCATCAAAGACTCCTTTTCCGGTCAACACAAAGCCGTCAATGTCTTGAAATGTGAACCATTCTGGACTGACATACTCAGATGGATCTGTGTTGGCTTTAACAGTTCCCATAACTTCAACGGTTATAGGTTTTGGGCTGGTACATGGCCCCGCAAACATAGTTTGAGCAGCCCGAAAAGTTCCCGCTGGGATCAAAACCTTTGCATGAGTTGTACTGTTTTTGCATGCTTCTCCCCATGCTGCCCTAAATGCCTGCATATATACATATAATCATTAAAAATTCCAATTCTTCCCTTACTTTATCATGTATGAGAGGTTTCTTTCATGTTCATATATTTTAAGTTATTCTCCGTGACAAACAAGTTGTGCTATTACAATTTCAATTTCCCTGGTTTGATTATCATTTGACCGTGTATATGTAGTTATGTTAATTACATTATTGAATCAAGGAAGATAGTGAAATAACTCAAACGCACATCAATATTGTCGGTCTTGTCATCTGCTACCGCACCGAATTTTGTTACATCAAAAATTGCAGGACCCCTATTTGGAATTGGAAGGAGGCTACGGCGAGTCCCATGGCCACGTGATGCACCTATCAAGCTACAAAAGAGGAAAACACTACCTAAGAATAAAAGGGCCTTTGTCGTAGCCATGGTGATTACCAACTTTAACCTAACCTAGATATATAACATAGAATGTTAAGGTTTTAAATTGCAGCTTGAGGTTTTGATATTATGATGTGGCTGCTGTAATTGCAACCAACCTGCAATTTAGAACCTATATTCTATGTTTCTGAGTTAACCGTGGTGACTTGACATATTTATATACAAGAGAACTCACCTCATGCTGTGCCAATGAAATCTATCTTTGGGGAATTCTCCTATTAAACGGGATAGTGAAAGTTGGAAGTTTTTAAAGATTTTAGCTTTTCTCTATATTTAGTGTTGTCTTTCTCCACATTTAGCTACACGTACAGTTAATCAGTTCGTTAATAATAAGCTTAAATAATTAGAGTACATACCTGCCCTCGTCTGAACCTACTTGTAATAAATGATAAGTATTGTTATTTGAGAACAGGGTTTAGTCATATAAATTTAACGTAATAAAATATTTATGTTAACATCTAATTTTATAAAATATTATTCACTTAAATATTTAATATTAACATAAAATATATTAAAGAAAACAGTAAAAAATAAATAATATTTTATAAAATCATTGATTAGGCTTTTTTTCTTTTCTTGATTAGCTATGTTTGATTAGTCATTTCAGCTAATCTCTAGCTTTTCTTATTAACTGAAAAGTTTGTTTGACATTAGTAGTTTTTGGTAAATAAGCTTCTTTTAATAGTTTGTAATATATTTCGAGACATAAATTTAAGTAATATTTTCTAAAATATTAAATTTTATTTTTTAGTTTAAATTAATTAAAAAATGAAAAATACCCCAAAGATATTTTTATCAATAAAGTAAAATTAAAAATTATATAAAAACACCATATAAAACACGTTTATTGTTGTCATTTCATAGTTATCGATTATTCTAACAAATAATTTTACCAAACAGTTATAATTTAAGAAACTTGTTTTACAACTTTTATTAACAAGTCATTGGTTAAGTTAAATAGGACTCTGTCTTAAATAAAATATTATATTCAAATTTTTTGATGAAAAAAATGTGATTGAAAAAAAAAACACTATTAAAGGAGGTTTTTCAATTAAAATTAATAATCATCAAAGTTTATAAGTATTTGATTTAGGGAGTACCCTCATAAATTAAGGTGTTTTGATACAATTTCTTCCACCATTGAGTTATATATTTCACATTTATACAATTTTTTTTCACATTTCAACTACTTTATTTTACTATATTAATTATTTAATAAAAGTATAGAAACACAATTTTAAGACTATGAAACATGGAGTGAAAAAATATTTGTAATACTAATTTTATTCGATAAAATGTGAGAGGTCTAGCTACTCTTTTGTTTGTTCACTAATTTTAAATGCTCAGAATGCTTCTAGTCAATTAATTGATTCAAGTACAAAACAATGACATGATAAAAATTAAAGAATTTATTATTAATACTTTAAAATTTAACAATTTCAAAATCCATCAAATTTATGCGGGTACAGTTAAATTCCTCTAATAACACATTTTAAAAAAAAAATAGTTTTACAACTTTCAGCTGCAACAACGGGACTAACTTTTGTAACAACTTTTTTTTCAAACACGACCTAATTAAGTAACAGTTTTATAAAATCAATTACTAAAATGTGTATATATAAGTTTGGTCTGATATCTTAGCATTGGGCTGTGACGCAATTTCTGTTGGAAGGATTTCCACTGAAATTAGCTGTTTTAGTTAGGGGTGGGCAAAAAAAACTGAACTGAACTGAACTGTACTATAAAAAACTGAACTGTTTGTAAAAAAATTGAACCGAACTGTTTAAGAAAAACTGAACTGAACTGAACTGTTATAAAGTTGAACTGTAAGGTTTGGAGAAGAATGTGCAATAAGGGGATGAAGACAGTTTAAAAGTAAAGCATGTGAGTGATGATGAGGCAGGGCTTATATATAGTCAAGATTGTCGTGACGAAATGCATATAGAATCCTATACGAGCCAAGACAATTCACAAGGCAACGCATTTGCATGATTCCATGAGAATTACCAAAGAGACAACGACCAGGCCAAGACAAAAACTAGAAAAAAGGAAATATGATAGGAAGGAACCATGGTAGAAACAGCAGAAGAATAGTCACTGATTCGTGCGTTAAAAAGTACTCTTTTTTTTCCAGATCATAATTTTATCTAATAGAGGCATTCTTCATGTCATGTAATTAAGACTAGTATAATAGACGTAAGGAAAAAAGTATTGTAGACAAAAGAAAAAGAAAATTCTCCTCTTTCAAATATTCAACGTAACTAAATATTTAGTATCCGAATTCAAAATCATTAATTAAATGATAACAATTCATCGCTAATAGATGATAAAAAATACCATTAGTTTAGTTTATTTATCTAAATTTAATTTGAAATTAAATATGTCTGTTAAATTTTAAGATAATATAAAATAATATTCTATTGTATTTTATTTTAAAATAACTATTATAAATTAAGGATGGATTGATAAATTTAACCAAAAATGCTGACATATTACTTCTATTTTTAATCTATGTGCAAAAATTGTAAACGACTAAAAAATAGAAATAACAGGTTATAACATATTGATGTGTGCTGTAAAAAAAGTGCTGATGTGTTGTGATCATATTTAATGAATTAACAGCACGTGAATGATTAAAACTCATTATGTTAATATATCATTATTTGTTAAATAACACTATAAACCTAGGTGCTCTAAGAAAAACAACAATAACCTACCTATGTTACGTAGGTATAACTTATAAGTGGCCTTACAAAAAATAAAAAAGTGAAAGTTAGCATTGAAATGGATCTTAGAAGAGAATAATACATCTCTTTGATTAATCTGGTCCTATTTTGCTATAAAAAAAAATATTATACGATGTTTGCATAGAGTGCTGTTTGATTTTATTTTATTGAGCGGGGTTAAGATATTTGAGCAAATTAATTCGATCAAGTTGAAGCACTATTGGTGACATTTGATAAGTTTCTAAGAGCAACTTCAATGGGAGTTGCTTCTCCCATGAAGCAATTCAAGTTTCGGTTTCTTGTTTTTGGAGGATTTTGACGTGGCAACTACATGACTTGCTTGAAGAAGAGAGAGAGTTGCTTCCTCAAGCAACCATTTCTTACCAGATTTCAAACAAATTTTATTGAGCATATTTGGGAACCTTTCGAAAATAATAATGATGAAAATTAATTTCGTATAATGTTTATGTATTTACTATTGCTTTATTTTATTTTTAATATCTACTTATTGTGTATTTTTTCTCGTAATTTATTTTCTTTCATCGTAGTGCAGTTATTCTTTTTAATAAAAATTTAAATTTGGTTCATAAATAATTAGAAAAAAAATTCTAAAAGTTGAATTTCTTAAAGTTTCTTACCATTGAAGTAAATTTGTGTTTGAGTTGCTTAATGCTGACATAACACACTAGAGACCACTTTTTTCATTTTTTAATGCATGAAACAACTCAAATGAATTATTTGCATTAGAGATACCCTAAAAC
>NC_033805.1:24042323-24065989 GCF_000340665.2 Cajanus cajan
ATATATATATATATATTCAACTTATTCACGTTTTTTTGCAAGCCTATGGAAGTCCAATATTCTAGTATTTGTTTTTCGCCTTTGATGTGGTTATCCGCAAATAGAATTGTGACTCGAGCATTAAATTTAACGTAATGATTAAGCTCGCGCCGATTTAGGGTTTTAGGGTATCTCTAATGCAAATAATTCATTTGAGTTGTTTCATGCATTAAAAAATGAAAAAAGTGGTCTCTAGTGTGTTATGTCAGCATTAAGCAACTCAAACACAAATTTACTTCAATGGTAAGAAACTTTAAGAAATTCAACTTTTAGAATTTTTTTTCTAATTATTTATGAACCAAATTTAAATTTTTATTAAAAAGAATAACTGCACTACGATGAAAGAAAATAAATTACGAGAAAAAATACACAATAAGTAGATATTAAAAATAAAATAAAGCAATAGTAAATACATAAACATTATACGAAATTAATTTTCATCATTATTATTTTCGAAAGGTTCCCAAATATGCTCAATAAAATTTGTTTGAAATCTGGTAAGAAATGGTTGCTTGAGGAAGCAACTCTCTCTCTTCTTCAAGCAAGTCATGTAGTTGCCACGTCAAAATCCTCCAAAAACAAGAAACCGAAACTTGAATTGCTTCATGGGAGAAGCAACTCCCATTGAAGTTGCTCTTAGAAACTTATCAAATGTCACCAATAGTGCTTCAACTTGATCGAATTAATTTGCTCAAATATCTTAACCCCGCTCAATAAAATAAAATCAAACAGCACTCTATGCAAACATCGTATAATATTTTTTTTTATAGCAAAATAGGACCAGATTAATCAAAGAGATGTATTATTCTCTTCTAAGATCCATTTCAATGCTAACTTTCACTTTTTTATTTTTTGTAAGGCCATTGCATGATTCCATGAGAATTACCAAAGAGACAACGACCAGGCCAAGACAAAAACTAGAAAAAAGGAAATATGATAGGAAGGAACCATGGTAGAAACAGCAGAAGAATAGTCACTGATTCGTGCGTTAAAAAGTACTCTTTTTTTTCCAGATCATAATTTTATCTAATAGAGGCATTCTTCATGTCATGTAATTAAGACTAGTATAATAGACGTAAGGAAAAAAGTATTGTAGACAAAAGAAAAAGAAAATTCTCCTCTTTCAAATATTCAACGTAACTAAATATTTAGTATCCGAATTCAAAATCATTAATTAAATGATAACAATTCATCGCTAATAGATGATAAAAAATACCATTAGTTTAGTTTATTTATCTAAATTTAATTTGAAATTAAATATGTCTGTTAAATTTTAAGATAATATAAAATAATATTCTATTGTATTTTATTTTAAAATAACTATTATAAATTAAGGATGGATTGATAAATTTAACCAAAAATGCTGACATATTACTTCTATTTTTAATCTATGTGCAAAAATTGTAAACGACTAAAAAATAGAAATAACAGGTTATAACATATTGATGTGTGCTGTAAAAAAAGTGCTGATGTGTTGTGATCATATTTAATGAATTAACAGCACGTGAATGATTAAAACTCATTATGTTAATATATCATTATTTGTTAAATAACACTATAAACCTAGGTGCTCTAAGAAAAACAACAATAACCTACCTATGTTACGTAGGTATAACTTATAAGTGGCCTTACAAAAAATAAAAAAGTGAAAGTTAGCATTGAAATGGATCTTAGAAGAGAATAATACATCTCTTTGATTAATCTGGTCCTATTTTGCTATAAAAAAAAATATTATACGATTCATCGCTAATAGATGATAAAAAATACCATTAGTTTAGTTTATTTATCTAAATTTAATTTGAAATTAAATATGTCTGTTAAATTTTAAGATAATATAAAATAATATTCTATTGTATTTGTTTTGTCCACCCTTAGTTTTAGTAATAGTGTTTGAAGTTTTGCAACACCTCTATCTTGTTAGACATACATTTATATCTGACATTTTTGGCCCCCAAGTACAAAGCGGGGGGTTTCTTGAACAATTGTTGCATTCTTAGTTTTTACTTTTTACACTAAGCTTGTCTCTGAAATTACTCGACCTGCTAGCATGTGGAGTTTGTTGGGTCAACTATTGTGAACATAATAAGATGTTAAGGTTTTTCTTGTACACTGCGAAAGCCCAAAAGCACTCAACCAAACTAGGTAATAGGTATATGTAACTGAATTTGCTCATACGGAGACACGAACTAGAGGATGTGTTGGGTCCCATAACCATTAGTGGTTTGGAAGTGTTGTGTTACACATTTTTGGGGAGTTCCTTCTTACTCTCCTTGTCAAAAAAGACTTGCCCAATCCTACTTCTGACATCGCTGACACTTGTCACAGACTCTTAACTTAAACAAGCTCTTTTGGTTCTGCTTCACATGTCTCCCAAATCATCTTTAATTCTTCATAGGCCTCACTTTCAACGGTCAATTTTATACTCGTTCCCACCTTCACATTGCGGACATATTTTAACATTTCTTTTATTTCTTCCGTTTTTATTGATTTTTTTTTTTTTCTACTTCTTCCGTTTAACCTCACATCAGCTATGTAACTTTTTTTTTCTTGAGTACAAGTGCAAAAATTAAAAGCATCAACATTCGCAATTTGGTTTCAATTTCTTGAGTAGTTGAACACAGCTAGCATCACTGGCCACAATGAAGTTACACATAGTAGTAAGTTAAAGTTGTAAACAAGTTTACAATATAGTCTTAGTGGTGGTAGTGGTCTCAAACGACGAGTGTGTGCTTCTAACTTGCAAGAAATACAACTACCCAGACTAGTGAAATGAAACATGGGATACAGCAAATATGTTGGAGGTGCTGCCTTCTAGTCCTAGAGTTGACCAGATGAGTGTGCAAGATACGCGAGTGCTCCTACAAGGGGTGAGTTAATATACGTAGCTGGCTCTGATTGCTCATAATCTGACCGTTCATCCGGGAACCTATCATGTTGATCCGGTCCACCAACAATGGCCCCCACTAGAATGTTTGGGTTAGGGGATTGTGAATTCATCACACTGAACCCTGCGGAACACTGGATCTTTCCCGGGTGCACAGCAATGGACGGTAGAGATGAGCCTCTATGGTGTATCCTTCGTGGGTACCTAGGACCATACCCCACCATGTACGACATCCTCAACGGGTTGTCCCCAAGCAAGTAATCCACCTGCAAAACATAAAATATATATATAAAAAAATAATAAAATTCGATTAACAACAAAGTAAATGCACATTTTTTAAGGTTTTTTTTATACCTGTTTCTTGGCTATTGCTCTGAGCCTCTTTGGGGTAACCGTGATTCCACCACAGTTAACAAGCGTATGAGCTGAGGTCAAGTATTTGGCATATGTTAACAGTAGGAAGGAGGTGGATGTGACATACTGCATGTTGCTATCACTCATCTTGAAAAGAAGCCCACCTAGTAATAACAACTAAGTAACCGTTACAAATTGGACCACAAAGTTAAAAAAAGAAAATATAGAAGAAGGAAAAAGGACCTCACCTGGGGTATATTGGGCAGAAGAGAAAGAGGTCCCAGGAATTAGAGAACATACGAAATTGTCCGCATGGCCCTTGTAGTCATGGAGGGATTGTACCCTTTGAACAAGGAACTCCTAGCACCAGGAACACAAAAATGTTAATTTGATACATTATCTTTACAATATATATATAGATATGGTGGAATAATTTGGACCTTGGAAAGAAGTATCCTTGCTCCAGCGTGCTTGTTATCCCACCCAAAGGTGTTGTCAAACTCTGCAGCCCCAAGGATCTGGCCATTGACTTTAATGTAGTTTAGGTACATTGGATTCTTGGTTGCCTTGTGCAGCCAGGCAGCACCCCACAACAGCTCATCCTACATAATAATATTCACCAAACATTCAGTAAAGCAAAGTATGTTTCCACTAACATAACATAACAATGTAACAGTTGAAGGTACTTTACCTGATAACCAGAGTAAGAGCAATAAAAGGGGCACACAAAGGGTTTCAAGGCATTGCTGTAGGATCCCCTGTATTTATCCGCAAACTGGAACACCTACACCCATAAAGTAGAAACAAAACAGTCTAGGATTTAGTTGGGACTTGGGAGCAAGCAATTTCCTCAACTAAAAAATGAACCAAAGGCTTACTTACTCTAATGGCCCTCCTCACTAAAAGTTTTGAGTATGTAGGATCAGTTCTTCTGAAAACCAAAGAAGCAGCTGCAAGAGCTGCCGCAGTTTCCGCAGCAACTTCAGAACCAGGTGTGTGTGCGTCTATTTTAAACACACTTCTTGGAGTGTCCATGTCCTCGGGTCTCTCCCAACAAGCGTGGTCTTTTTTAGCATCTCCCACCTGCAAACGAGAATCTGAGTTCACCTACTCTTTCTCTAAACTAGGCTTAGGCTTAGGCTTAGGCTTAGGAAGAGAAGAGTCTGAAAGTGACCTGAACATAAATGGTGTTTGGATGTACAGTAGCTTTGAGAAGATAATCGGTGGCCCAGCGAATGGCCTCTCTGGCATGCTGCAACTCACCTTTCATTAGTCCACCGAACTCAATGACGCTCCAAGAAAGCATGGTGGTGGTGAAGGCCATGGGAAAACCGAACTTGACATTGTCCCCAGCATCATAGTAGCCTCCAACCAAGTCAACCTGCAATGCAGATATGAAGAGAAATAAGGAAAAAGAAAATGGTAATGCGAGAGGGGTGTGAGTGGACATACGTGCATGGGTGAGCCATCAGAGAGAGCAGAGTTCTTCCTCCATGAGATTCTCTGGTTAGGAGGGAGCCTGCCAGACCTCTGGCCTTCGAAGAAGAGGATGGATTTGGTGAGAGCGTCTCTGTAGTTATGAGTGGCAGAGTGAGGGTGGCGATGGCGTGGGGAGGCATTGGTGAGTGGGGGAATGAGGGAAAGCAGTAGGAGAGTGAGGAAGGAAAGGGAGAGAGTCGTCATGTTGAATAGGGAATGCGCATACAACGACCAAACTGCTGCAACTGCAACTGCAATTTCTTCATTTTTATAAAGCAAAAGCTGCTTCTCTAACGTCCTACTTCTGCTTCTGCTTCTGCTTCGTTACAATACAACAATAATTACGTCCACATCCTACCCCTACAACTACCACCCTAATATTTTCATTTTTTTCTTACTTTTTTACTTTTCTATTTTTAACTTTTGTATCTATTGTTTTCTTCTTCTTCTTCTTTTAATCCATTAATTTAATAAATTTTATCTTTTAACTTTTATCAGGAACTAAAATAAAATAAAAATATTGAACTAACATATAATATTTTTAATCATAGAAACTAAAAATAAAGATTATAAAGTTAAATAAAATTAAGCCCAAAAATTCATTGTGATTCTGTAACATATGATTGTTATTAGAAAAATTATAAATTATAAATTTAAATCTATGTTATGTATAAATTGACGTCACAAGTATTTATTGGTACAACACTAAATAGAGTTAAATATTCTATCCGGTCTTTATTATTTTACGACATTTTTAACAAAATTACAACAGAATATTAATGTAAATTAATTTTATTAAACTTATAAAATAAAATAATAATATATTAATTTGACTCTTTTTATGTATCGTTATATTTTTATAAAGGATAAAAATATTACTTTATATCAAAATTTAAATATTAATATTAATAAAATTAATAAATGATAATTAGAAAGTTTCAGATATTAAAGTGAATATTTAATTATCTAACTCTCTTTTCATTATCTAATAATAAGAAATACACAATTTTATAACCATTAATAAAGGTAAAAGATAAAAAATATAATTCATGTTTTATAAAAATTATAAAGTGTCTTGTACATAAAGAATCACAATTTCCTTTTAAATTGTGACTTTTAATAAGGACCGGAGAGAATATGTTTTTAGTCATTGAATTTTTGTCAATTTTTATTTTTAGGCCATAAACAATTTTTTACTAATTTTTATCTCTTTTTTTTTTTTTAATTTTTGCTTTAGTCCTTAAACTTTTTTTTGGTTAAAATTTGTATCTAACATCTAAAACAAATCAAGAACTTAAATTAAATAAAAAAATTTCAAAGACTAGAAACAAAAATAAAAAATCAAATATATGAAAATTAGAAACATATTTAATCTTACTAACATTAAATAAACAACTATTTAAAATAAAAGATATATTTATAATAAAACTTAAATTCATGATAAAATTAATTAGAAGTAACTATATTAATTATTTATTTTTGTTAATGATTTGTGAAAATAATATCTATACTTATTATAAAGGGAATATATTTTAGTAATCACCCTTTTAGTCTTCACTTTTTAGTAAATTTTTATACTCTTGAATGTAAAAAAAAAAAAAGAATTATATTTTGTATAATTTTTAATATTTACTTATATTTAATTATTAGAGGCACGAAATGTCTCAACACTTCTAGTTTATAGTAATAAAAGTTTGAGGTAGTAATTTCAATTATCATCATAGTTATGTTATGGCTTACATGCTTTTTCCGTGATTTTGTTTTCAAAGGTTTGGGGAAAGTTATTAAAGGATTTAAATATGTTTTTATCACTTATAATAATATATCTAATTTGTAGTTTTAGTATTTATAAATTTTTTTTAAATTTTATCCCAGTAACATTTTGCTTTATACAGTGTTCATTCTAAATCATTTGTAATTTTAGTATTTATAAATTTTTTTTTAAATCTTATCCCAGTAACATTTTGTTTTATACAGTGTTCATTTTCCAAGGGAAACAAAGAGGAATTCTCTTTGAAATATTCTATTATTTTGAAGGAATGAGAATAAAGCAGAGGAAAATTCTTTCTCATTTAACATTTTTTCCTATCTAATATCCGGAATTTGGAGGGAGAAAAGGAAATTTAAATGTGTTAAGTATAATATGTAAATATTTTCATATGTTTTGAAATTTAAAATTATAAGAGTAAAAAAATAAATTTAATTTAAAAATATCTCCCACTTTCTCTTGAATCAAATAAGAAAAATTTAACTCAAGCGTGTGGTTTAGTAGTAGGGGTTGATCCACGCTTAAACAAGATTATGCAGCTGCGTTAAATCTTGTTATCGGCAGTGGATACTCCAAGAACGAACCAAACAAAAAATAAGAAAAGTTTCATATTAAAATAATTCTTCTTCACTTTCTTAACCAAACAAAATATTTATAAAAAAATTATCCTTTTTCTACCCTATTCTCCCTTTTTTATCTTTTGAACAAAAACATTCCTTACAACTTTCGTTTGTTTGTTTTTTTTTTCTCTCTATATATTTTTGGTCTTTATAAAATTCTAAATTTTTTATATAGGTTCATTTTATATTAAAAGATATTCATTTATTAATATGTTATGACATGATTTGTAAAGAATTTTATCATATAAATATGTGATTAAATAATTAAATATTTGATCTCTAAATATGTGTATAAAATATTATTAAAAAATCGAATCTTAAATAGATGTTAATATCTCAATATTAATCATTGGTCAAACTTTTGTGTGTTTAGTATGTAGGATTATATATACTTTTTATAATTCTTTATTTCATTTCATGATCTAATATGGAAGTTTATTTATATCCAACAAAAGATACAATACATTATAACCTATACCATATATAATACATGATCACTACATTAAACCTACAGTATATATAATACATTATTTGTTGATGTCACAATTTATTGGTGCATGTAAGCTCAGTTTGATATGCGTGATTTTGGATGGATGAAGTATCGTAGGATGGAAAAAAGGAACTTCACGCTTTCTTCTTTCATTAAGTAGCAACAAATAAAACAAAGCAGAACTATAAAATTTAGAGAAATATTACTTGCGCAATAAATTATTAAAAAAAGGAAAAGATATAAAAAATTTAGAATGTAATGCATAAACTGATAAAAAAAAAAGATAAATATATTAAACGAAATAATCTTACATAACTATCTCAATCTTTTATAATTAATTATATTATTAATGAAAATAATATATTTTTTAAATTATAAAAACCAAAAATATAAATTTTAAATTTAAAAATAAAAATAAAATTTTTAAAATTACATGCACTATACCCACAAAATGTGAATTTGGAGAACGAATACATATACTTCAAATTTAAAGGATTAAAGATATAGCTAAACATATATAAGTTAATTGAAATTCTATTGGCATGTCTCGTTTGCATAAAGTAGGTCCAAGATCGTTGATAATTGCTGAGAGAAGTTATTGCCCATAATTCGAAGCAGAGAGAGTATCTATGTGAGTATAAGCAGTAATCAGAGAAACAAATAAATGTGTTCCATGCTTCAACTCGGAGGATAAGCATGGAGAAGACACCACCCTTCAAATTCGCTGATTAGTTATGTAAGTAAGGCTGTGATTGAGATGGACGATTTTGAAAGAAAAGAAAAAAAAAAGACACAGAAAATGACATAATTTTTTTTATTTCTAGGAATTTTTTTTACTTTTATTTTTTACAACAAAAATTAAATGATAAATTATTTTAAAAACCTCTTATTTTTATTTTTTTATAAGCATTGTATAGTTTTTTTTAACCCAAAAATAAAATTTGTACGCTTCAGCTTTCCATCTGAAACTTTTCTGGATAATGAAGTCTCACACACAGTCATTGGACTTGAATGGATAAGCTGAAGGGATTTCAAGCTTTGGTTGGGTTCCCACTTACATACCAACCTAACCCTACATGTTCATGTTATATATTGCTAACCAAGTCATTGATATTTCTATCAATAGTTCAATATATATTTACGGGAGAATTTGTGTTTGTTCTATGTGAGTGAAAACTTCCTGAACTAGGGATAATTATGTTAGTACTGTAAGTAGAATTAATCTTTGATATGATGTAGCAAACTAAGAGATACGATAGAAGAACAAAATAAAAAATAGATCTTAAATTAAGAATGTTTGTTGATTTAAGTTAATCCGATGATCTAAATTAAATCAATTAAATTGATTCTATTTTTTTTTCTTGTTTGTGTTATTTTGAAGCATTTATTTACCTTTTAGTTTCAAATTTAAGATTTTACAAATAAATCTTCACAATGAAAATTTGAAAATCCTCATTTTTTTAGTTAATTTTCTTTCTATTATTATTGATAGAATTATATGATTTAATCAATTGTTTATGTGTCATATTTTACATTTTATATTATTATTTAATTAATGTAAATCAATTACACTCAAATATATTGTACCTGTCTAAGGGTACACTCGTAATCTTCAAGTGGGTAGAGGGCCGAACGGGAGCTTCGGGTGGATGCTTCAGAGGGGAGAGGTATCTGTAAAAGGCACTCCGACACTCAAGTTAGAACAAGCACGAATCTCTAGGGTAATAATTGAACAGTGACATATCTCGTTACGTGTGACCTATTTATAATACCTGACATGGGCCTGAACATGGTGGGCCTTTTCTGACACTTACTAAATTAGGTAATACGATGTTAATTGGCGGGTTATGCCTTAATTGTGCTTTGTCCCTTGTTAATCATGATCGTTATTCTAATTATTCTCTCTGTTGACCTTCGGCCGAGCCGATATGGACAGCCGAGACGTCATCTCTGGCTGAGCCGATATGGACGGCCGAGACGTCATCTTTGGCCGAGCCGATAGGGGATGGATGCGGCCCTTGCCGAGTTTTAGTGATATCTGAGCTGTGTCGATATATGATAGGATATGACGTGCAGGTTCACGTGGCCGATCCTTGTGGCCTATTGCTGAGCCGAAGCGATCTGAGTTGCGTCAATATCTGATAAGATATAACGTGCCGGTCCACGTGACCGATCCACGTGGCCGATAAGACCCTTCCGGTACATATATAATTTATATTATTTCATGACAATATTATTTGTCATTTTTTAAAAGTCATCATGATTATTTTAATTTTTTAAAATATTTTATTATTAATTTTTATTGAATACCTAATGATCCAAATTCGACCAACTCATTCAATATCAATTGATTTTGTTAGAGTTAGCAATTTTTTTTTTTGAAATCTAAACAAACAAAATCAATTAAAATTAATTAATTTACATCCCAAATTTGAACCAACTCCCGTGAACACCCTTTCCCTAAATATTGATCATTAAATTTTATCATAAAAAATGAATATTAAAATATGCTAGTCGTTTGAAATATTTTAGCAAGTTGCGTAACTTTTGAATAGTCACATAATATTAAATTTTGATCATTCATTTGTATGGTTGTATATATAATTCGAATTTACTCCTCTTTTTTCTTATATAAAAATAAATCTTTTATTACAATATATATATATATATATATAATAGGTAATAAATTTTGATTGATAAAAGAAAACTATTATTTGCACTGAAGATGTATTTTCAAACGATAATCGACAACCAAATGATAACATAGTAGATAGATCGATAAAATTTGTACATTCTATGGCAATTGATATTTTATTTTATTTTTATTCTGGCAATGTTAATTATCGGCTGATCCACCATAATAAATAAAATAAAAATAAAAATTTCTAAAATAAATTAATAAAAAAATTATTTATCAAATTAAATAATTTTGATGCGGAAGAAAGAAGAAAATGTCAGAGGCAGTGACGATTTGTTAAAAACGTTATTCTGAGTGATGCGTTGATACTGTTTATCACAGAAAACGTCACTCATTTTCTGTTCATCAACAAAAAAACAACAAAAAGCGTCATTAGTACTGACGTTTTCTGTTCATCAACAAAAGCAACAAAATATGTCACTAGTACTGACGTTTTGTGTGGCGTAAATGGTGATCGTTGCAGGATAAAACTTGGTGCTATAGCAAAACAAATTTTTCTTCCACGCACATAATAGGTTGTTCAAGAAGGGGACAGGGATGTGGATCTCACTACTATTGATTAACCGGTGTCAGTTGTTTTAACAACTTTCCATGGGCATCCACCCGCAAAGATAAGAGGCCTACGCAACGATCCTTAGAACTCTCCCGGTTCAAAGCCACTCGCAATCGATACCTTTCCATTCCTATATTTTATACGATACGTTATTTTCCTGTTTAAAAGAGCTTATTCGAGAATAAGATGCAACAAGAGCGAATTCGATAATAGAATTCTTCGCAATTAGTCTTTCCTCGCTTTCGCTTTCAAGGGGCGTAGCGCTTGCTTACTTCTTTTAGTAGAGTCCGTAATTTTGAGCTTATTATGTCACAATCCTGTCTTGTTTAGATCTTCTTTCAGTCTAGCCCTTCTTCCACATGAGATCCTATTTTTCCTAACTCCATGTAGCACCACTATCCAATGAAAAATAAAAAAATCCTGCTATTTCACTTCCCTGATAGAGAACTCCAGTGACGTATTTTGTTGCTTTTTGTTGATAAACAAAAAACGTCACTGACATTAGTACCAGTGACGTTTTTTGTTGCTTTTTTTGATGAACAGAAAACGTTAGTACCAGTGACGTTTTCTGTGAAGAACAGTATCAACGCGTCACTCAGAGTAACGTTTTTCACAAATTGTCACTCCTCTGACGTTTTCTTCTTTCCTCTGCATCCGATGTGTCTAAAATTATTTAGTTTGGTAAATAGTTTTTTTATTAATTTATTTTAGAAATTTTTATTTTTTATTTATTTATTATGATGGATCAGCCTTAATTATCTCATATAAGACATTTAAAGCTTTTAACGAGGCAAAATTAAAAGTAGGATAACATTGTTAAAACAAAAAGTTTAGTGTACAGAATATATAATAATTAGCATATTATTTTAAAAAAAAAATTGCCCGAAAAAGGGTGTATTATCAATTATGAGCACGTGAATAAGAATAAGTTTCCACTATGATTCTCTCCTAAAATGATTGGAGTAGTGCTGCATGTGTATCGCATATGCCATACAGCATTATTTGGTTGGACAAATGTATATATATTTTCCTTAAATTACTGCTTTATTACATAAGGAGGATCTTGATCTTGAGAAAGGAAAGAGATATAAAGCTGCACATGAACCTAAAGTTATAAGCCAAAAGATGAAGGAGCAGCACAAGAGCAAATGGTTTACCAAGTGCACTCTATCTCTATGTAAAACAAACAAAATGGACATTATTTGTCAGGGTTTTCTGCACAACTGTTAAGATCATCTTTTATTTTACCTTCTTTCTTGGTTTCATATTTTGATGTTTAACCATTCTCAAACATTGCAAACCGCAATATTCCGTTAAGTGCTCAGGAGTTTATTAGGTGTCATACATCATTCTAATTTTGATTTCATCATTATAAACTTTACAATATTTACAAACTGCAATAATAGCTCTACGTACGAATTAGATAGTACCGTTAACTAGTAAAAACATTATAATAAAAGTTAAGTTTAATAAGTATATATATTTTTAGTTTTTATAAAATAAATGTTTTAATTTTTAACTATTTATGTATTTATTGGAAGTTTCAGATTATACTTATTAGTATTGATTTTTTTTTTCTTCATACAAAACTAAACATTCAAACTAAAATTTATTAATTCATGTATGTGATATTATGTTAATATATGGTACTGTTAATTTTTTTTCTTCCAAACTTTTGTAATAAATGTTCATTATCTACTTTAAAATGAATGTTTATATTAAAAATAATGATTTTGAATTTTATAAAATTTAATTTATAGAATTCTTTTCTTTTATGAAAACTAAAAACAATTATTTTAATTTAGAGGAATGAAAAATAAGTACATGCAAAACTATAACAACAAAAATCAAAACTCAATTAATTTATAGAAATTAAAAATATATTTAAATTTATAAATCTTCACTATTCAATTGTCCTTAATGGTTTGCTTCGCGTATCCTTTAAAGTGAAAATTGTATTTGAAAAGATAAACGTGAAATTAGTTAAACTTTTGTATGACGATTCAATTCAAGCACCTACTTAACAAAGGGTATATGTAATGAATCTAAATCTAAATTCATTGATGGAATAAAGAGAGAGAATAAAAATAAAGGAAGTGTGAAGTTGTAAAAGAGAGAAAATTAGCTGGGAGAAGTGAACTTTTTATCTTTGGGTCTGCACTGGAACGATGGGTTATTGTTGTTAAGTTGCAGAAAGAAAATGAATTAGGTAAGGCTTTGGTCAGAAAGCGATTGCACGGATTTGACATAATGACACATGGCCATGTGCTCCTGTTCTCCTCCCACATGCCCATTTTCTTTGCAGCAAAACATGATCCACACATAAGTCGTATTTGAGCAGGCCTAGCTACCTCAATCAAAACACTGACACTTTTTTTCTCATTGCCGTAGAACCAATACTCCAATTTCCTCGCCTCGTTATGAAATTGTGGATGCCATCATCTCAACTATTATATGTTTGATTATTTGTTGACTGTGAGAATCTAGTTTCTCCTGTTCGTTCATATACTTGCTTTGGTTCTTTGTTTTAGAACTTACACATAGCCCATATGCACGGTTTTAACTTTTCACCATGCAACGCTGGAATCAAAGTTTTGTTTGAGTAAGTGTTGAAAAGTAATTTTAAGATTTTTAATTTTATTTGAATACAACAAAATAAACCATTTTTATGTAGTAATCAACTTGAAAGAGAAAAAAAATGTTGAAAAAAATAAACATCAATTTTAAACTTTCAGCTTCATAAAACTCATTTTTCGTGAAAAAATTTGTTTACAAATTTATACCGGTGTCAAACATCCAACTTATCTTGCAAATAACTTTTTTGCTGAAAAAACAACTGAAAGTAGAAAAATTATCTTTCTCAAACATGCTCTTAATTTCACTGCTTTTTATTTTTTATTTTTTTTATATATATATAAATGTTACTGTCTCTTGAGATGTAAATATTATACTACTTTTCTTTTCATATGTCAAAAATATAAATAAATTAAAATATTTACCTTTGAAAAAAAATATATTACACTATCATCCTTTTATATGTTAAATGTAGAATAAATCATATATTTCTTTCTTTAGAAATATGAATATTATACTACCACTCTACTCTTATATTAAAACATATAATTTATTTAATTTAATTTAACATCACTAAAGAATATTAATTATAATATTTTAAAATATATTTTCATTAAAATATGTTAAAATATTTTTAGTTGATTAAGTTGTTATTCACTTACTTGATAATGTTTATTATAAAGTATATAATTAATAATGAAATTAAGTATGGAATTATTAAAATTAATTATACATTACATTTAATAAATATAATAATTAATACTGTGTAAAAATATCAGTTTATCTAAATATTTGTAAAAATGCTATATTGATAACATCAATTAAAATATAAACCAAGTAAAACAAGGACGCAGCTAATAAGCTAAGGAACAAAACGGACTAAAATATGCAAAACAACCATTTTTCAATCCTTCTTAAAAAAAATTCAGAAGAGGGTCGTTTTTGTTTTTACAGAGAAGTTCCTTATGATGTTTTATGGACACGAAGGCCCATAGGCTTAAAAACTGGCCCATTCCAGACATTGAGGTAGTGCTTTACAACTACTTACTAGACACACTTGTTTGGTGGTACATGACATGACATAGCTAGAAATATCTCTACATCTAAAATAGGGATGGCAACGGGGCGGGTCGGGTATGGGTTTCATGATACCCGTCCCCATCCTCGAGAATTAAACTCATTCTCGTCCCCGTTCCCATACCCGTCGGGTATAGATTTTCATTCCCATACTTGACCCCGTCAGGTATCGGGTATATCCGTACCCGTACCTGTCAAATTTTTTTTTTTTTGTAAAAAAAGATATTTTTAAATTATTTTTTTATTATATTATAATTATAATTGGATTATTTCTTTATCTCATATTATAATAAATAATTACACATAAAAAAATATTAAAATTTTTAATACGGGGACGGGTACGGGTATGGGTACGGGACGGGTAAGTACATACCCGTACCTGTACCCGTACCCGATTTAATATATCGGATTTTACCCGTACCCGTACCCGTACCCGGTCAAATCGAGTATTCCTCGTCAAAGTCGAGACGGGTTCGAATATTACTCGCGGATACGGGTATATTTTTCATCCCTAATCTAAAACACTAACTACATATGCGGGAATTGTTAACCGGCCACCAGTTTGGTTGGAGCTCATCATTCCAAGTTAGAACGGGGTACGAGGTATTTTGTTTAGTTGTATTTTTAATTTTCAAATAATAATAATTATTATTATTATTGTTTTAAAGTGATTTTGATAGAAGTGATTGCAGCAAGAAAAAAAATGAAATTTTAAAAATATATAGATTTTCATTATGGATAGTGGAAAGTTTTAAAATTATAAAGTATATATAAGGATAAAAGTGTGTGACAAAAAGTGAAAACCAAATACTAGTTACTAAATGAAATCTTTTTATAATAAGTATAGGTGCTATATTATTTATAGCACTTATCTGAATGATTTACTCAAACAAGTTATTTGTTGCACATATTTAAAATTTTAATAATAAATGCAAAATAGAAAAATATTCGGTGAAAGAGCCATTGTAACATTTATAAATATAAAAACGTGGATGTTATTGACATAATTGAAGGGTCGAGAAATCAGTATAGGAGCCCAAATATAACATTCACAAACTAACCAATAACATTGCTTGCATATATTTTTTTCAATGTATGATTAAATTATATCTTGCGTAGTTAAAATTGACATTAATTAGTATGAGTTGAAAATCCATATTATTGAGTAGGATGATAAATATGCATACCATATTACTTAAAAATGTAATTTGCAATAAAATATTTAATAAACTACTTCAATTTAATTGCTTTTAATATATTTTATTTAAACCATAAATTCAATAAATAAAAAATAACAAATCACATAGGATGATAAATATGCATACCATATTAATTAAAAAAATGTAATTTGCAATAAAATATTTAATAAAATACTTCAATTTAATTGCTTTTAATATATTTTATTTGAACCATAAATTCAATAAATAAAAATAACAAATCACATTCTTACTTTTATTGAAAAGTGCACATAATATATACTAAAAATATTATCTATAAGATATCGTAAATCGATAAATTTATTTTTAATATATGTTTTTCATTTTCAAATATTTTTATATTTACTGAACTTTGTGGTATGCATAAATATATATATATATATATATACCTTACTACAAATTTCTTTCGGTTCATATATAAGAGATTAACCTCATTCATAGTGCTTAAACCGTTGTAGAACATGAATGTTTTATATATCTAAATCTTTTTTACATGAGATTAATGGAGTCAAACAATTTTTACAAGTGACATCTCTCCTTGAGCCCTGTCCTAACATGTTACCAAAATTGATTTTAATTTATATATACTTCATCATTCGTTTAGTGAGTCTTTTACCTTCTCTTATTCAATAAATGAATCTCCCGTCCCATAAGTTACGTGCGATATTATTTATTTTTCGTTAAGAAAAAGGAGTTTTATTTCCGAATGCATATATTTTTTGAAAAAGAAATTTATTGCATAATATGGGGAGGGGTTAGTTCTAATAGAGCACTTAACATAATCCCTCACAAGAGTAATTGTTGGGCACAGTCAAACGACTGCTATAGCCTATAAGAAGAGCAATGAAGTAATAGACGTAGCAGTGTAATGTAACCTTACAACTAACATGGTCTCCTAGGTTCAGCTGTTGCTGAAAAGTGAGAACCACGCTCTATCTATAATACTATATAATTCTCAACTCAAACCAGAGAAGAATGGAATACCAGTGCTGTTCAACCAATCATTGCCTTGAATAAACTCTCCAACAGTGAATTGGCTTGCCTCAGTAGAACTGTTAATGACCCTATAACCTGGCCACGTAACTCTACCACTTGTGTTTGAACCAGGACCTCGATTCATGTACTCCCCATAATACAATGTATCCAATGCAAATGTATCATTCCATTCCAACCACCCTGCTGGCTCAATCAGATCCTCCATGTAGGATTTTAGAAAAACAGTCCTAGAGTACATTTTCCAAGGACGTCCTAGGTAGCTCTTGAACGAGGTTTTGACTGGGATCAAATCTGCAGCAGCTGCAACCTTGCAGTTTAAGATGGATATGCCAGTGTTTTGGTTAGGGTCTTCTCTCCCTTGTGCAGTGAAAAGGTTCTTTTGGTTTTGGTTCGGCTTGCGTGCGTATAAGTTGCAGTTTTGGAAGACCACTGCTGCATTGCCGAAAATGAAGTCTACAGTGCCATAAATGTCGCATTCACGATAGAATTGGCGTAGGGAATGGACGTAGAGAGTGTCTTGGTAGCCAACAAAACTGCATTGGTAGAAAGCTGAGAAGTCAGCACCACTTCTTAGGGCCACAGCTTGGTGTTTCTCGGGTCCTGCTGAGTTCTCAAAGGTTATACCCTTCGCTATGAATCCCGCTCCCACAACAGCTGCAAAATACCATAATTGTCAAACTTGATATGATTCAACAATAGAGACCAAACTTTGCTGGGAGACCTCAAAAAGAGGTATATATCGTTGAAAAGAAAAAGAAGACTAAAAGCCTCTTAACTTTATTCTACACGTTCTTTATCATCATCACATGAGTGTTAAAAGATCATGAAATTCACTTTTCTTATATCCATGTTCTCTCAAAAGAAAAAATTAAAGCATTTTTTTATTATTTGTTAAAAGCAAAAGCAGAAAAGCAAAAGGCACAGCATAGAAGAAATAACAAGCAAAAGTGGACCTAATGGCACTGAAAAGTAGTTGGTTGTGATGAGTATTATGCAGATCCAGAATAGAGTTCTCTTTTACTTGGGCGTGGATAGACATGTGGGCCCTATACTTTGACCCAACACAGAGGTAACACCACTTTTCGTGACAATATAAATAAAAATAATGAGAAGCAAAGTCCAAACATAGTCATGCCTGCGTGTATGTTTTTTTGTCATAAAAAAAGTTTTAATTACTCTATACTTATGCAGAACTTTATCTTTTTTTTTCCCTCTTTATTACTATAGTCCTGCGCCTGCGTGTGTTATACTCACTTTCTTTCTACAAAATGGTGTCGCCACTGGTAGCTGGGAAAATATAAATAAAAAAGAAAACAAACTTTCGGACAGGATATCGCAAATCTAGGTTTATCATTGCCAATTTTAACAAGAAATTAGTAAGAAATTTGATTGATTTACGGTACATATATATTTGCTAATTAATGTCATTGTAATTGATCTACATGGCCTTATGGAGTAGTCCAGTGATGTTGCTGGATTGCAATATAATTGAAAAACTAAACAGAACACTTAAAAACACAAAATTAGAGTCTTTCAAATTGTTTCCCAGAAGAAGAATA
Source organism: Cajanus cajan (assembly GCF_000340665.2). Lineage (NCBI taxonomy): Eukaryota > Viridiplantae > Streptophyta > Magnoliopsida > Fabales > Fabaceae > Cajanus > Cajanus cajan. Next base: position 24,060,632 of record NC_033805.1, read on the forward strand.
ATTGACAATGATTAAGTAGAAAAACATGCATTTTAGAACCTAGTTTGCCAGGATTCTATCCAATAATACCATCATAAATAAACTCACTTAGAAATAAAATGGCAGGCACACATGCCTTTGAAAATAACTTAATAACTAATTGACGAGAAAGAGATATAATGGAGACTGGTATATTAAAAAAAATTCAATTTCCACAAATTTAATGAGTATAGTTAAAAATATTTTAATATAAACTCCATATACGGATTCATATTATCTGCTCATAAGTAAAAGAAGGCCAGTATAAATACACAAATCGATTGGCCTGACCCGCACTCAGAATCTCAGAGTGTGTTGCTCATGAGTGTGAATAAAACAATCATCTTAGTCTATACAATATAATAACATATTTCTTTGTACGTGCTGTTGTTTTGGTGCTCTCAATTGACTCCCGTGTGCGTTGGATAACAGATATATAATATTTAATATATCTTTTCATTTTTAATGACACGTTAATATAACATTTTGCTAATTATTCATGGACCCGTTATTGTTACACACGTACAAAAATATTATCATTACGCCATAAAATTGCGGCATAATGAGAGTGGAATAACATTTTGGCCGTGATATATGATACAATGTACGAGTGCCTTTTGTATTTTATTAATAATTTTAAGGAAATTAAATATATATATATATATATAAATATATAATATGTTATTTTAATTTTTAAATAAAATATTTAAAGGCAAAGAAGACTTTTAATTTATTAATTATAATTTAAATAAAAAATATTCATTGAAAAATCCCAACAGAAAATACGAGAGTAAGAAATTAATTAAAAGTCATACTCAAAGAAAAAATTAAAGATTACATCCACAACCCAAGATCATGGATGCTGGAGGCGAAAAAAGGTCAAAAGTATTGATAAGAATTCCCGTAGGAAGGGGAAAATAGATAACAACTCAGCTGAATATATATAGACTATTTAGTAAATTAAGGTATCCTACATATTTATGCTCTAGCTAAAGAACTGACATTGGTTCTATACTATAGCACAATATACTTAAGAGTAAGTATATACGCAATTTTAATATTAAAGAAAATGTAGTATAGTTAATGCAAAATCATACTGTAGTTTTGTTCTGTACTTAAAATTGTGGTTTTTCTTACTAAGAATACTATGAATATATTTTAAAAAATCTAGGAATCTAAGCTGACCAAAACGTTCTAAACTGAATTTTTATGTTTCTTTTTTAATATTGTGATTAGGTGGTGCCATTTATGCAGAATAAGAAATTTATAAAAATATTTCTTTCAATTTTATAAAAAAGCAATTGATATAAGGAAATTAAGTTTAATCATTATTTGAGTATAGTTCTACCCCACAAGTTATGTAATTATTCACAACTAATACGCGTCCTATCATGTGTCTTTGAACCGAATATTTTTGGCTTAGTAAATGGTCTTAGCAGGCATAAGCAAATATATACTTTATTTTTCCTTTGGAAAGTAACTACCTGATTTTGTTTAAACTGTTTGTTTCGCCCCATTGCCTTTCAATCACTACAGTTCGTACATCCTTGCTTGTGATTGGAAAGAGGGGTTGGAAACTGTAATCTGACCTTTCTATGTAAAACATATATACATGGACGATGGACCCATCGCCTATCATTTTTCAAATTTTCAGCACTATGTTCAATCACGAGAAGCAGAATCCTCGCAGATAAGCCTTTTTAATCTTTTGAACTTTCCTTGGTTCTATTTCGAACATTCAAAACCAAATTGTGCTCTAGTGTCTCACTCACAAGATAAGAAGTAGCATTTTACTATTGGCCATGACAAGTTGTCAAAATATTTATAGCCATTTGTTAAATAACCGACACTGGCTTGTGATATCTGAATTTTAAGGAGTGGAGCGCATCAAGAAATGCATCAACCTCCAACGCTATTTTTCAATACTGGAACTGCACGGTGCCTTGAAAAACACATGGTATTCTGCTCAAACCATTTAAAATGATTTTCCTACATTATGTATTTTACCTACCAAAATTAATTTAGTAATAATTTTTAAGTGAACATGTGGGCTCATCATCAAGTTGCCATTTTGGTTGTCTTGTTCTAACTTTTTCTAATGATTTCATCTTTGTCTTTGGCCTCATAGTAAACCATTCATCAAACTTTGATGAAATCTCACTCATGACCACACTGATTATTTTTCTATTTTCATCTTTCAAAGGTGGAATACGAAACCAAGCGCTGAGCAGAAGTAAGTTAACTAATGCAAAAAAGCAATAGTAGCAGAAGGAAGAAGGAAGACATACCAACAGTAGCTGATTGAAAAGTGGTCCACCCGTCCACAACATTCCTACTGCCTTTCACCACTGTCTTTCCAATCCCGTCTCCAACAAACATCAAATTGGTCTTCTTCCTGATTACTTCCACATTCTCCAAGTATGCCCCCGCCTTTATGTGTATCACAAACCTGTTATCACACATTTTTAACATCCCAATTAATTTGGCAGCATGATACATCATGTTCATGTCACAATAACTTTGCGTGACAATTAAGATTCAAATATGTTTAACAATTACACTGCGAGCACGATATATATCTCATGTCAGAATAACTTTGTGTGAGAATGAGAATAGCAATACATTAAGAACATTGGATGTCACTAATTATATAAAAGGGCCGTGACTTTAAAAAATTACATATATAATTTATGATAAGATTTAATATATTACATTAACAAAAAAATATAATATCATATACCATATCTATACTTTTTTCTCATTTCTCTTTCTGTCTCTCATTAGATATATAATAACACTGATATACGAAATATTTTTCCTTTACCATGCAAATCGTATATACTGGTGTAATGTTGCTAATAACTCATTACAATGATGTGAAAATAACTTTTTGTTGCGAACCTGGTTGTGCTGGAGTTGGGAGCCACAGCGAGTGCTTCCCCTATAGTGGTGAAATTTCCAGTGCCATCTTTGGCAACGACGAGATCGAACTTGGTCTCATTCACAGAACCTTGGAGAAGCTTTCGGTCATTGGAGGAAAGCCACGAGGGGAACCCCTTTTTCATCTTTCCATATTCAGGGAACACCTCAGATTTCGACGTTGCTTTTTTCATTCCAGGCACTTTCTTCAGCATGGCCAACGAGTTGCTAACGTGATGCGATATCTCAAGCAGCTTCTCCTCGAACTTGTCCCTCACTTTTCCTTTGCTGTAAGCGAAGCCATCGAGGCACGTGTACAAGTTGGTCATTGCTGCGCTCAGCAGAGTCTGCAAGTCGTGGTGGCGCTTGGACCCTATGGTGGTGTTGGAGAGATCGTCGATGGTGGTTCTGAGCTCCACGGTGGTGTCATCAAAGAGTTTGAGACAGTCGTCGAGAGCTCTTTGGTCAAGTGAGTTGAGATTTCTGAGGTTCTTTCTGAGGCCGCTGCAGTTGTAGGATGATGATCTCACCTCGTGCATGGTGTGGTTGACCACTGAGGATATCACTTGTGGGACGGATTTTGAGGCTAGATCTGGGAATGTGGCAAGGGTTGAGACACATAGGTCGGGGTAGAGTGTTCCTTGGCATGTGGATTGGGCTACTTGTATGTGCTTTTGGAAATGGAGGTGTTTTTCTGGGGTGAGAGTGAAAGGAGTTCCTACCAAGAGTAGCGCGGAAATCACGGTCAGAATGGATGCAAGTGTGAGGTTGTTCATGGTATAGGAGGATAGATTAAGTGATGTGATAGCTAGGAGGTGGATTACTGTGTCAGTGCGATTGTGCAGCTAGGATGGTACATGCTGTGGATAAATATATAGTGGTTGGCCTGTAACATTCACGTTGACAGTGTGAAAATGTACTTTTTTCAAATAGAGATAGTCATAATGTGAGATTAAATATAATTGAACTCTCGAGTGTGGAACGTGTTATTATGTGTGAGAGCCTTAATCATTTTAGCTCCTGCATTAAGTACTGGAGCTTTATCAAAGTCCCTCTTGTTTCACACATTCTGTAGCTGAAAGAGTAATGACTTTGGCAGTACATGTTTTTTCCTTTCAAAGGGTGAGTTTTATAGAAAATATGGTAAAAATAACTTGAAATGTGCAATTGATGATGAGTAAAACGAGTCATATAAAATTCTAGAATGTTTGATCCCAAAGCATATAATGATTTGATATTCATTTTCAGCTGTGACCTTAATTCCCACAATAGCGGCCTGTGGCTTCAAAATGTTGTTTGGCCGAGTGTAATTGATTTGTTATTCTCCCTTGATAATTCTAGAATACCCCGACCCAATGCAATGACCAAGAAATTAGTAATTAGTAATATGAGAAAAAGAAGCACCAATACATGTTTTTGTACTTGTGCTTTGTCTATACTCAAATTAAACCAGTATGTTTAAAACTTGTGGAACAATAGGAGATGGCGTGGATGTATTGATGATTGGTGCGGGCAGCAGCACTTTTCCTGTGCATGCGATGCGACTGTAGAGTACCAATTGCGTGCATAATCAGGTCAGTTCCCATGGTCCATGAACCAGTGGCACATGCCGATGAACTTCATAGGCTTCTTCATCTGTGGGCCAATATTTCTCATAGTTTTATGGTCCATACCTTTATTTTAGTTTGTCGTTTAATTTATAATTTTAAAATTTTAAGTTCTCTATTTTATAAAATTTATAATTTTAATCTCATAACTAGATGTTTATCTTGAAAGTTAAAATTATAATATTTATTACAATATGATATTAAATAGATATTATGACAAATAATATTTACTCCAACGGTGTTATATTGCAACAAAATTATTTTCACTTTTTACAAAAACGTGTGCAAGGCAAAATGAAATATAAACTTGTTTTTTTTTATCAACTTTTACATATTATTCAGCCTTACTTTATAGACTTCTTACATTAGATATAGAATTTGTTATTAAAGACGTTATTTTATATTAAAGATATTAGATAAAGTGATATTTTTTGACATCCATATATTGACCGCATACGGTGGTTCAATGGCTCGTACATTTAACAAAAACCGAAGTGACTAGGCTCAATTTTTGAAAAGCCAAAATTTTCGATTTGTTAATCTCTCTTCTCACTTATATTTTGTTTGGGGAGGGAAAGTGAGAGAATAAGGGAAAAATAATTTAATAAAATAATAGATAAAAAATAGTGTGAGATTTATAGTTATTGGATAGAATAAAATTAGGTGAGAATAGAAATTAAAGTTTTAAAATTGTATTTTATATAGTTTTAAAATTGTATTTTATATAGTTAAAAAATTGTAACAATAAATTATTTAAAATAATTTCTATTAAATAAATATATGAATTTATTATTTTATATTTTGTTAAATTATT
>NC_033805.1:24075906-24099245 GCF_000340665.2 Cajanus cajan
TATTAGTATTAAATATTTCTATGCATATTATGTAATTGTTGATATTTATTGGATAATTGTTCTCATTCCTTATTTTTTAGTTTAAAATATGTAATTAATTATAATAGAATATATATATATATATATATATATATATATATATATATAATATTTGTACTTCAAATATATAATTATTAGCGTATAATAAAAATAATTTAATTTAAAAATGTTACTATTATATAAATGTAAAGTTAATGCTGTAAACATTTACTAATCATTTTATATTTATAGATTTATACTATCTTACATTTTTATCTTTCATTAATGAAATAATGATCATTTTAACCGGTGATGGTGAATTTCTTAAATTTCTCAATAAATTTGAGTATTTGACATATATGATTTCTATTAGTAAATTAAATTTTTTAAAATATATAGCGAAGACTACAATTTTTTCTAGATATTATAGCATGTTAATTTTTTTAATAATATTAGAAAAATAAAGAATGAATAAAAACTATTATGTTAACTTAGTGGGATAGTCAAGATAATATACTAAAGGTCTTATATTTGAATTTCAGTGCAATAATTGTATCCCAAATTAAGTATTATTAATTTAGGTTATAAACCAGGTTTGTTTGCTTGCTTTATGGGTGACAAAATAATCCATTATTTATCATCTATTCAATCCATCTTTAAGTAAATTCACTCTTGATAGTTACGAGCCTCAATTCATTTATCCTATTTTAATGATGAATTTGATCCAATCCATCCATTTGATTTTATGGATGGATAGTGATTCATCTACTATTTTTCAAAATTCGTTGGATTACAACAAGAGGAGTGTGTGTTGGATTGAAATCTTAAAAGATTATTTTGTCACAAAAAAGTTTTTGGGATTTTTAAAAATTATATAATAATGTAATGACTATTAAAATTCTTGACATAGAGAGAGATAATTATAATATAAACTACATATTTTGTATAAATGAATAGAGTACATTAAGCCTAGTACATATAGGCAACATGAATCAATTCAGAAATAACTAAGTGTGTGTTTGGTTTCAATTTTGAAACTCAATTTCTTTGTCTCTCTCCACGTCCAAGTAGCAATTTAAGGAGAAGCTATTATTTTCTCCTTCCAGTCAAACGTGAAAAATCATGTTTTGACGCTGTTCCAAACACACAGTAAATCCCAACAAAAACCTAATAGAATTAAAACAAAAAAGAAAGAAACTTACTGTATAATAGGCCCATTGGATGAATTTGGGCCTACATGAGTTAAGTTATCTATGAATATAATTCAATTATTCTATTCTAATATTCCCCCCACAATCTGAAGGTGGCTGAGAAGAATTGTATAACACATTTAGCTTGTCTCAAAGAGATTTAAAACTTGTTGGAGCTAGAGCTTTAGTTAGGGTATCTATACTTTAACGCTGTTGATAATGACTTCTTCTCGGAGAAAAAAGATATCTAACTCCATGTGATTGGTTCTTGCATGAAGAATAGGGTTTTGGGATAGACCAATTGTACTTAGATTATCACAATAGATGGTAAATAGTTAGTATTGACATGTAACTCTTGTAAAAGAGATTAAATCCATAGAGTTTCAATAGCAATAACTGTTAAACTCCTATACTTTGCTTCTATAGTTGAATGGGTTACAATAGTTTACTTCTTTTACCACTGGGATATATCAGATTTGGGCTTAAGAAGATATATGAACCAAAGGTTGATCTTTTGCTATATGGGTCAGAAGTTTGATTAGCATCAAAAAAGACAATAATCTAAAGATGATTACAATAGGTCCCTAGGATAAATTTGGGCCTACATGAGTTAAACTATCTAAGAATACAATCCAATTATTCTATTCTAACAATGACTAATATAATTTTTTTAAAAGACTTTTACAAAAAAAAACTATTTAATTTTTAAAACATAGTTTCATGGATGGATCACATTCATCCTTCATAAAATTGTTAATGGATAACTTGGATGATTTTTTTTTTCTTAAATGGATATAATGGATTAGATCTTTAAATAATTTTTTAGCGTATCTAAATGAATTAATCAATTATTTTTATTTAATTCATTATAATCTAACTTTGAAAATCATTTAATTCATTTGTTTGCTATCTTTAGCCTACTTAGACCTATAGTTCGAATATAAATTTTGTATAAAACAAGTTGCGTTAAATAAACTTTCAAAATAAGTAGACTTTTAAATAGGTTGTGAAGTCATACCTTAAAAAATGGCTATAACATGTAAATAAGACATATTAAACTCAAGTATGCTAAAGTTAGAATTAACTAACCTTATTTTATTCCTATTAATTATAATGTTAATTGATTAAAATTTATATTTAGAAGATTATATTTATAATGTTGTTTGATTAAGGGTTATGAGTTATATTAATTTGAATGATTTAAAGTTGTGATTGAATAATTTAAAAGTAGATTTTTTATTTTCTTATTATATAATATTTTAATAGATCTATAAATTTTACGCATAAGTAAAATGCAAAAAGCAAGAGCATTATAGGTATATAGATAGTTGTCCAACGGATACAAAGATATTGAATATCCGAACAAATATAAAAGCTAATGCGAGTATGTTTTTTTCAAACACAATTACAGAAACGGATAATATAGTACCTTAACCAAACTGTATCCATTATTTTCCTTATGTAAAATTTATGATGTCTTTTGGAAGACAAAATTCATTTCGTTTTCTGCATCTTGTGCATCCGTGACGATGTCGCTATCAAATGCAAAGGATAGTTTTTTACTTTCATATAATACTACTATATATCATAATATCATATCATTCATGCAACGCGCGATATCTTGTATTAAACTTGAATTTAATACAAGTGCTTGTTATGACGATGATTAAACATAATGTTGTCATTTCTTCCTTTCTTACGGTGCAAAGTAAAGAAGAGAGGAAATGTAAGAGTTTGTGAGCAGCACTAGACGCCACTAAAAAAACCAACATGCTTCAAAAATCAAAATATCTCGTAAATGCAGGAATTAATCCGATGATAACCTGGGTCCACGACCCGACGCAGATTCCGGGTCTCCTTCAAGCTCCACGATGATGCCTACCACCTCCAACGACTTCCTCGGGCACCCAATCGGTGCAGGAAAAGAAGAGAAAAGAAGAGTAGGATGGTAGAAGCGAGCATGAGCTTGCCATTAGTGGCGTACTTTGCTTCACTCCCTGGATCCATGAGTGTGAATTTTCACAAAAATTTAATTATTCATAAGTTTTTGAGTGATAGCATGCGATGGGAGGGAAAGGAAACGATGAGGAAGGTTCCTATCATGTTGCTGTTACCTCTATCATCGTTATTTTATTTGGATATCAAATTAAATACGTGGAATTTCATACCATGGATAATTTGCAACTTTTTGTCCTTAACTTGGAAATCAACCAGCAAATTCACCTTTTATCTTTCATTATTTTGCTTCAATCTCTGCCACATATGCAATTGCTATTTTTCACAGCTTAAGTGCTTTTTCATTAATTATGAATATAGATTCTATATCAGTTACACATAATATTCCTTAAATATGTTTTAAATTTATGTAAAATAAATTATTTTTTATTTTGGTCTCTGTAATTATTTTTTAAAATTTAAATCGTTAATTTTAGTTTCTAATATTTTGTAATTTTGATTAATCATTCATTTTTATGTTTATCATATAATTAAGTGATTATTATTAATGATGTTCACACGTTAGTATATGACATCTTAAGAAAATGTTATAAATCTTTAAAATAATTGTTATTTATCTACTTAAAATGAATATTGAAGATGAAAAGAATAGTTATTTTAGATTTTAAAAGGTGAAAAATAAAGATAAAATATTTTATAAAAATCAAAATTAAAATTTATTATTTTTTAGAGATTAAAAATAATGATTTCAAATTTTAAAATAATAAAAAAAAATTATAAAAATTATAAATATATTTTAAGTCTACTAGTAATCTCATATTTATTTTAAAAGTGGAAAGCTTAACCGGTTATGAAAATCAGTTGGGCTTTAATTTATTCAGCGAAAAAAAAATCTAAATTTCATAACCAGTTAAGTTTCCCAAGTAATGCTAATTTATACAGTTAAGTACTGATTTTAACGAATAAAACAAAGTTTATATTTTAATTGTTTTATCGTGCCGTGATAATAAAGTCGGTCAAATAATTTAGCTTTGGACGAAAGTACATTCGGTCATATTTTTGGCCATACTGTGTTGGAATCTATCTCAATCTCAAAATAATTAAAGATGAATTTGTTTTAAGGTATAATATTATATTCTTTAAAATTATATTTTTAAGAATATTATTGTTCAGAATGTTATTTTTGAAGATATTTATAAATATGTTTGATAAAATTTTTAGGAAGAACTTTAAAATTTAAACTAATAAATAAGTGAGTTAAAATATAACTTTTCACATTCTCGTGAAAATACATCTTTTTCACCCTCTTTTATGGAAATAAAAATTAAAAAATAATGTCGCAACTACTTTTCTAAACATAAATAATTTTTTAGAATATTTTTTTTAAAATAAAACTCTAAACAAACATAAAAATATGAAGTTCCTAAATTCATATTTTTGAGAATAAGTTTTTAATTGATAAAACAATCACACTCTATATAAGATATTTAGGTGTTGGAACACTTCTAAAGTGAAGTAGTAACTCAAATGTTTCACCGGTGCATAAATAATATTTTAATAAATTAATAATATAAAAATAATGTCTTTTAATTTATTTTTGATTAAATATAGAAATTGAAATGTCTAAAATACTTACTCTTCCTCATTTTCCTCTGGCTTCTCATCATCAGTCAAAGTCTTCTCTTTTGATGCAGTGGTGCACCACTGCCAATGACACTGACACACCTTCCTTTCTTAGAGAGTTAGTCATGAAAACTCCACTTATTTGCGATAACAAGCTCAATTTTGAAGGAATGGTTGTAGGAGGAGTCACGGGATTGGGCCTCAAATGTTGTTGTCACGGATTTAATGATGTTGTTTACATCTTCCAATTTTCACAAGAATTTTCCCAATAATGAAGAAGATAATAAAAAATAATGTAAGATTTATTTTTAATCTTATACAATTCTTGTTAAATGTCCCCTACCAAACACATTTTTTTTAAAATCCACTCTAATTAATTCTAATTCATCCCCTCCCTATTAAATCACCCCCACTGTACAAAGGCTTAGGAAGGATATCTCCACCGAAATCTCATCGAGGAAGTCATTGCCAACAAAGAATACCAGTTTTGAGATTTCAAGTGAATATAAAAGAGGATAAAAATATAAATTTATTTATATTTTTAATACGCTTAACATATCTCAACCATTCAATTATTATTTTATATATACAACGGTTTTGAATTATAATTCATTCATGTATCACCTTACACAATACTTTAAAATTATAAAACTTACGACCTCAGTGGTGAGGCACATTACTTTGTGTTTTATGTTAAAATTGTTCTACTAGTTGATTTCATTTGATTTTAACATGGAAAAATTCCTAATCAATCGAAATGAATTCCTAATTAATTTGATTGAAAATTATTTAACTTTTCAAATTCCAAATTTGTAAAGAAGTTTTCAGACTTAGTAAAAACTTGAATTAGATTTTATCCCTATTTACTAGGTTGGCTCAAAGTTGGAAAGTTTGTGTACTCTTAATTTTAGGCCAAATGAACTTTGAAGGTCAAGATCTCTTTGGACCAAATTTTAGGGAAAAGTAAGATAATTACATACAATATTATGTCTAATTCATGTTATACAATGGAAGGAAGAAATGCATTTGATTTTAAGAGACTTTGTTTATTTATTTTTAAGCAATAATTAATAATTTATTAAAATACATTATTTTTTAAATACATTCTAAATTGACTTCGCTCTAATATCATTGTATTTCTTCTTTGATATAATTTATTAATATATGAATTCAACAATTTAAAGTACTTAATTTTTTTCTAGAACTAAAATATTAATTATGTATGATAAATTTTTTTTACTTTTTATATCCCTTAATCAGTTTTATTATCTTATAACAACTTTTTTTTTTTTTTTTTACATATTTAACATCATTTGAGTTTCCATCTTAACTAATTGTTACGAGTGTAATGGAGTCGTGATTAATTCACAAACTTGACCAGATCCAATTACATTTTAGTAGGTTAGGTTAGTTATTTTTTACTTACCGCATTATGATTATTTTGAGTAACAAGTTAAAGGATTTGTAATCTAATCAACCCTAACATAAAATTAAAGGCATATATGATACATTAGTTAAAATTTAAGTTAATAATCTAATATATATTCAATTTTATTACATAATATTGTAGATATACATGATTGATTAATTAAAATTTAAGTTAATAATCTAATATGTATTCACCCTATTATTATTGTTAGTGTTGTGTGAAAAATATATCACGCCACATGTTATTTGTAAAATTATTAATGGTTGAAACAAGAATTAAAACTTGAACTAATTATGTATTATTATTATTATTGTTATTGTTGTTGTTGCATTTATACCCGATGCCTCAAAGCACATTGTGCATCAGGTGGACATTAGCAAGCCATATAGCCCAAAGTAAAAAAAAACATTAATCAACTAAGACATACCCAATATATTTTTAGGATAGTTGTTCATTATATGAACAATGAAAGATATTTATTCTAATTTATTTTATTCATATATTTATATATAGATAATGTTGAAAAGATAGATAAAATGATCTCATATATGTAACATTGTATTTTTTTTATTAATTATTGTCGATTTTATTGAAATTTTATGTTGTGATGATTTTGGGACTAATTGTTGAAAAACTTTGAAAATTTAATGAATTTTCTTGAGTTATAGGTGGTTTAAGGAGTTTCTTTGAGAAGGTGTCTAGTTTGACCTTGAGGGAAAGGTATATAAGATTTCTTTTAAAACTTTAGCTTTATGAGTTCATTTATTAAGTTATTAGAGAGATAAATTAGAGAGAAGAGTTTTGGAGTTCTAAGTCCTTTTTCTTATTTCTAGCCTCGAAAATCGTAGGAGTTCATAGTCGAGTAGATAGCTAGTGATTCAAAGTTATTCGAGTTCAAAATTAGATTCGTTGTTGGTGGTGGTGCGAAGTTCTGACCTCTCATTCTTTCCATGATTTCCTTGGAGCTAAAGGAAAGGAAAGCTAGATGTTTTTACTCTTGTTGAATTAATCTGTTATATGTTGATTTACTTTCAAAAACTTGTGATTGTGTTGGTTGAATTTTGATTGAATGAATGAGGTTAGGGTTTTGTTTCTTTTGAAGCATGCTGAGAGAATTTGATGGTTTGATCATTATATCGATTGCCTATTGAATTTGTTGTAGAAAATGAGTTGTTGATGTTGTGTAGTTTGTTTTCTTGACTTGCAAGTTGGATTTTCTAAGTTTCAAGTATAGATTGAGCCAATTCGTGAATTTGCTATGTGTAGATTTCACTATCATAACCAAAGCCCCTTCATAGTGTTCGGTGTGGCTCAAATCAAGGGTCTTCTATCTTTCTCACATCGAGTGCATGATTGATGGCATCAAGCATGAGAAGAGAGAATAGTCCTTGACTTTGTCATGTCGAGCGTGACTTGAATGACGTCCGGTGTGAGGTGAGACAATTGTCACTACTTGAATTGGCATCGAGCATCAATGGAGTGACATTAAGTGCGAGGAGAGAGACGTGTGCCTATCTAAAATAGGATTGGATGTGAATTTTTTCACGTTAGGCGTGAGAGCCCAAATGTACTCTACCTCATCCACATCAAGCACAGATTAAAGAGCGTTGAGCATGGACAAGACAGAGTGTTCCTTGTCTTGATGATGCCGATGCATGGTGTGTAGCGTCGGACATGGCTTGCCTTGTGAAAATTTGTTGTTTGAATGTTTAAGTGGGGTAAACATAAATATAATAGTTGAATCTATTATATGTTGTACGCTGCTGTATAAAGTTGAATCTTTATACCTTGATCTCTTGTATGATGTAAATAGATAATTAAATGGTTGAAAATTAAGTTGGGTTGTATATTGTTCATTTGAGTAGTTGTGTTCAGATTACTTCAAGCATGGTGTTGAAACTTGTTGATTTACCTAAGATTAAAGGAGTTGTTGTTTTTAAAATCAGATATCCCATTATCAGGTTGCCACAATTCCCTCCATTTTTGTCAAAGTTGGAATTTTTTTATCAGGTTCCCACATTTTTTTTAAGCATTCAAATGTCACACTCCATTTTTTACTTAAGGATGCCACACTTTTTTTATATAGTGAAAAGTTGGGTATCAAGGACCCAACTTCTCAACATGTTTTTTTTTACTTTAAATTTTAATTTATAAAAATATATTTTTAATAAATAAAATATATTTTTAAAATAATAAAATATAAAATAAACTTAAATAAAATAATTTATAGAATAATAAATTCATAAATTTAAATATTTTTAGTAAATTATTTTAAAATAGATATTATTACAAAAAATTATTTAAAAAATTGTAAATAATAATTTTTTTACTTAGTTAAATTCTTTAAACTTGTTGTAAAGGTTAATTTTTGTGTAATTTATTTAATGTGTATGATATTTTTTTTATTTGAACAAGGATTAATACTCATAATTTTCATGGTAGTGAATTCAATAGAGTCACTTTCACATCTTGAATCGATTCTAAAAAAAGCCTTCAAAATAATGCCCAAAATCACATTAAAAAAAGTTCAATACAAAAAAAAATTAAAAAAATTACAAAGTCCCTTTAAAGAATTCATACATCAGATAATTTTAAAGAGTTTCGTCTTTTGTGATAGACAAATAAATGACTAAGATCGCACCATACAAATCGACGGTTGAAATCGTACCAATTCAAATCCAAACATTATTTATGCATTAGATAGTTTTAAAGAATTTTGTCTTTTGTGATAGACAAATCGATGACTGAGATCACAACGTACAAATCAACGATCGAGATTGAACTGATTCAAACCCAAACATTGTTCACACATCATATAACTTTAAGGAATTTCGTCTTTTGTGACAAAAAATTTAGACAATTGAGATTGCACTGATTCAAACTCAGACATTGTTCATGTGTCAGACAACTTTAAAGAGTTTCATCTTTTGTGACAGATAAATAGATGATTGAGATTATGCCATACAAATTGGCAATTGAGATTGCATCGATTCAAACCCAAACATTGTCATGCGCCAGATAGCTTTAACAAGTTTTATCTTTTGTGATAGAAACATAGACGGTTGAGATCACATTGTACAAATCAAAGATTGAGCTAATTTAAACTCTAACATTGTTCACGTGTCAGATAGCTTTAAAGAGTTTCATCTTTTGAGACATATAAATAGAGGACTGAAATTGCACCATACAAATTAACACTATTCACGTGTAAGACAACTTTACAGAGTAGGGGCATAACAATTCTATGAATTAGATTAGTCTTTTGATTTTTTTTACACAACACTTACTCACTATCAAACTTCAATATACACAACCCTTAATCCCTCAACCCTAAACCCTTAATCCCTCAACCAATGTTCAAAATTATGGCCAATTCTAAGAGAGAAAATATATTTGTGTACTACAATGGTGACATGATTATTGATGAAAAAGTAAGGACATTATATAGATGCCTTCGACCAACGTCAATAATTGTGAGACAAGGCTTGTCATTAGAAGAGTTGAAATATAAGATTCAGCAACAAATCCAAATTACTCATACCTAAAGGGTTGTTGAAGTTTATTTTCGCCACCCATTATCTGTTGGCGATTTTTATTTTAACTATAGGTCGATCCTCCTTAGAGATGACAAATACATCCAAATGATGTTTTTTGCTAAAGACAATTAAAATAATCTTGGATGCATTAAGGTAAATGCAATAGTAGAGGATATTCTTGAGCCTTCAAGTTTTCAACCCAACTTTTACTTCGATGGATATTATCCTTCTCAACAAAATTTTGATTTAAACGTACAATGCATTGAACCACAACTTGCCCCCATTCACACCAAACCTAAACCTATTAAACCATCCTTTGGATGGGAAGGAGGTACATCTTCCTATGCCTAACTCCTAACTATTGAAACTTTTTCTACCTAATTTTTGACATTCTAATCACTAAATTTTCATGAAAGTCAAACAAACATGCATGATGCTAGTCATCATGACTTAGAGGCAACCACAAAAATCTCCAAGAGTCTAAGAGCAATAACTTCAAGTGGTTGGAATAAATGAAGAATATGTTGTCCCCTTTAGTGAACATGAAGACAATGTGTTTATGCGTCATGCTAACAATGATGATGATGTTGAAGAATAAGAAGAAAATGACAACAACGTTGTAGGCCCATCATTTGCTCCGAGTATGTATAATTTCCCCCCTCACATGCTTCAATTGAATTTGGATAAGATACATGGTAATGATGCAAAATTCATACACTTATTGGATGGTGAAAGTATTCCACCTGAGGTAGAAAACTTTATCTATTGGGCAACAATTTCCAAACAAAGATGCGATAGATTGTGCAATCAAAGAATTTCACACCAAGAACCATGTTGAATACAAAAAACAAAAATTTGATACAAGATAAATAATAACATATTGTCCTAAAGAGGGATGTAGTTGGTATTGTAGAGCATACCTTTGCAAAAATGGAATGAGAGATTTATTCACTACCTCATCCACATACATGTGCAGTATAGATGCTTTCTCAAGATCATACAAAGTTGGATTCAAAGAAGATTTCCAAATACATCATGCTGGTAGTTAAAATGAATCCAACGACTATAGGGCCACTTTTGATTGAAGTAGTCACAGATAAAGTAGGGTACACCATCTCCTATTCAAAATCATGGAAAGCTAAGCAAAATGCATTTAGAAACTGAGAAGAATTGTACAGGTTGTTGCCAAAATGTCTTCAAGCCTTACAAATTAATGTTCTTGGAACAATCATCCAAGTTTAAACACACCCAATCCTCAAAAATGATGTCTTGGTTGCTGGAAAAAAAAGATTCCATCAACTTTTCTAAACTTTCAAACCATGCATTGACAGGTTTTTATATTGCAAGCTAATTGTTCAAGTTGATGGAACTTGACTATACGAAAAATACGCGAGGACTCTTTTGCTAGTTGTGGCTCAAGACGAGAACAACCACATAATACTAATAGACTTTGCCATCATTGAGGGTGAGACCGTAGATGTTTGGTTCTTTTTTTTGAAAAATTTAAGAAGGTAAGTCACACCCCAAAGTGGACTCTATTTGATTTCAGACAGATATGAATCTATTAAAAGTGTTTGGTTCCTCTTTGCATGCGTTTTGTATTCAGCATATTGCACAAAATTTCATGAGAAAATACAAGAATATTGATCTACGCAAATCTATTATCAACATGGTAACTAACTAATTCATCTACATTATATTTTTTTTATGTGATTTGTCATTATGTTAACAAATATTATATTATGTGTTGCATAACTCCTCAAGATATGCATTGACATAAAGCATGTTCCACCATTATTATAATGATCTTCGACATGTGAATCCAGATGCTACAAATTGGATTGATCGTATACCTAAGGAACAATGACTTCAAGCATTCAATGGATGTCAACGATGGGGACACATGACAATTAACCTTGCAGAGTCCATCAATTCAGTATTTAAGGGCACTCAAAACTTGCCAATAACATCATTGGTCCAAGAAACTTACTTTAAGCTAGCTAAATTATTCGTTAAGAGGAGGAAGGAAGAAAATGCAATGCTTTAACTAATCATGAATATCGAGAAATTGTAAAAAAAAAAAAAAAACTATGGATGACGGGGTGACAAAATCAACCTCTCATAAAGTTAAAATGTTTGACCAAAAAATCAATCATTAATTGTATCTAAAATAATAAATCCACATGAGGGTGGATGACCATCAAAGTGATTCATGGTATTCCTCCAAACACAAAAGTGTGATTGTGATAAATTTTAAGCGATACACGTGCCTTATTCACATGTCATAACTGCATGTGCATAAGTTCACTTGAACCACCTGTCATTCCTTTTTCCAATTTGCAAATTACAAAAATGTTTTTAACGTATATATTTCTTTGTTTGGATTATTGTTTGATAAAAATGAATGGCCAAAATATAACAGAGATTAATGGTATCATGATCTTAAAACGTGAAGAAATTCTAGAAGTCGTCCAAAGCTTATTTGCATACACATTGAGATGGATTTGACATAAAGGGTCAATCTAAAAGATGTGGTAATTGTTGAATTGTTGGACATTCAAGAAAAAAATGTCCACAATTACAACAATTATGATTTATAATTTTTTTAATATATTTTGTGTTTGAATAATTAAAAAATTAAAAAATTTATATAACTTTTTTTTATAATTTATATTATTTAAATCTAATTTATCCTTTAAAGTTAATTTATACTTTAAACATTTTTTTAACAAAATCATACTTTTTATTCATTTAAATAAATAAATGTGTATATATATTAAAAAAATAATTTTCATAAATTAAATTTTTAAATAAAAAATATTATATATACACATGTTAAAAATATATTTTTATAAATTAAAATTTAAAGTAAAAAAATTATAAAGACCTTTTAGAACCAATTCAAGACGTGAAATTGATTCTATTGAATTGATTAAGATGAAAATTATGAGTATTGATCGTTGCTCAAAAAAAAAATATACACATTAAACACATTACACAAAAAATAAACTTTATAACAAACTTGAAGAACTTAACTAAGTAAAAAAATGATTATCTACAAATTTTTATAATATTTTTGTAATAATTTTTATTTTAAAATACTTTAATAAAAAAATTTAAATTTACATATTTATGATTTTATAAATTAATTAATTTATTTTTATTATTTTTAGTATCTTAAAAATATATTTTTTAATATATTAAAAATACATTTATAGAAATTAAAATTTAAAATAAAATAAAAAAACACGTTGAGAAGTGGAGTGCATCTTTTTACGGTATAAAAAATTGTGACAATGCTACAAAGTTGTGTCACGTGACGCACGAGTACCTCGCATCCTTAGAATAATATTAAATTATTAATTCTTAGATGCCATGCCACCCTATTGAATAACTCTAGTCTAACTAAAAATACTAAAATTAATTAATATTGGATGTAGATCTGGAGCCAGAAAATTAAATACCGATAGGGAGGACCGGAGCAAATTCAGCGGAGCGTTAAGCCATTCTGGATAATACACAATAAAAGTTTCATTTCGTGTTCATATTAATTTATTTTTAGAAATACGAACATTTAAGGAAAATATATTTCATTAAAATATAAACTAAAAGAACACATTCAATCAGTATAAAACTTATTATTAGAAAAAAGTAGAATATTTCCAAAGACAGGCTGGCATTTATTTAATATTATTATAATAATTAATTTAAGGTTTAGAATAATAAAAATAGTTTGAGAAGAAAAACCAAAAAAAGGTAACTTTATAGTAATTTCTATTTAAGTTTCCAAGCAAAGGATAGCGGAAGAGTGTCTCTATATGTAGCATATCTGGGAAAAGGAAGAGAAAATCCTGCGGGCGTGAGTGTGTTTGTTGGCGATGATGTCTTCAATTAAAATCGTATGGATCCTGATGGTGTCTTTGGCAGCAGCATCATGCGCGTTGAGCCAATCCAAGAAGTTATCAGCGTACGATGTTCTGACGGAGTACGGGTTTCCGGTGGGTCTTCTTCCCAAAGGCGCCATAGGCTATTCGATCAACAGAGAATCCGGTGAGTTCGCAGTGTACTTCGACGGAAGCTGCACCTTCGACATAGAGTCATACTCGCTCAACTACAAGTCAACCATCACGGGAGTAATCACCAACGGTAGGCTCTACAAGCTCAAGGGTGTCACCGTCAAGGTCCTGCTCTTGTGGCTCAACATCGTCGAGGTCACGCGTCAGGGTGACGACATCTATTTCTCCGTCGGCATCGCTTCCGCCGATTTCGGCGTCGACAACTTCCTCGAGAGCCCCCAGTGCGGTTGTGGCTTCGATTGCAACAACCTCCCCCTAAACGGTCACGTTTCTTCCATTTAATTACCCTTTTTTTTCTGCCATTATTCAATCGGGGATTATATTATTCGACTCTCGCTTGCCAATTCTAGATCTATCTATCTATCTATCTTTTATGCTTTTCAACTTAATAATTACTCTACTTTCATCGGGGATTTTTTTCCCCTTCGCATGATTCACCCTAGGGCTTTTCGCCCTTTGTGCTGCCGTTTGCCTCAGAATCCAGAAAATGTCACAGTAGTTGTCATTACTCTATTATTGTCTTGCCCTGTCCACCATCACATGGGACATTTCGCTGGTTTTATTTGTCTTTTTTTTTACTCAAAAAGTAAGAATATCATACCATCATTTGCTATTAATAATAAAGAAAAAGTATATGATATCATAATATTAATATCAAACAATAATTCATGTCATGAAAATTTAGTTTATAAGGCGTGTTAAATGTAGAGTGTAGTTTGTCTTTACTGTGGAGTTTTTTGTTTTGATTGTAACCAAGAATAGTTCGATTGTCGAGCACCGGATTAAAGTGCAATTGTGAATCTATAATCCGTAAGAGGAGGGTGTTGACTATTGAGTCGTGTGATGATCTAAAGTAGAAATTGGTTAGGGAGACCTTAGTTGAGAATTGAGATATTTGACTGGATAGATCATAAATACACCCCTCACTGCGTGGCCTTGGAATAAACCAAAATAAAGAATTGCAACTACTCAACTAGTGGGTTAAGGTATCAGCACCAATTTTACTCTTTACACGGGTCCTCTGGATAATATCCCTATTTTGTATCAAACAGTCAACACCCTCGGTGTAGGCCACTCACACACACCACCAGCTTCAACTCACCTAGAGAAAATTGGTATCAATTTTCAATCAAAATCATCCCCACAAACCAATTCTAGGCTCCATCCTTTTCTTGTTGATCCTCTTCATAACCCATCAATCTCTGCCAAAAGCACCACAACCTCAACTGCATATGATGTCTGACCTTAGTTGACCACGAATAGGAAAGCTGCACCGGCAAATTCAAAAGCGTCCCTAGATGATATTTACACCTGTGCGACAGAATCTTACTAGTTCAAGTGCAAGTCCTACATAATGCGTGTCTTTGGAAAGTACATGATAACCTCGAACATTAAAAGGAACCGAAGCGAAAGAGGTTTTTAAGACAACTCTTTTGTGGATAAACACCGAGACAGTCACTCTCGACGGGGACGAGCTCCAGTTCTCAGTTGGAATCGCTTCTGCGAACTTTGTGGTCGTGGCTTTGACTGTTAGATGATGTTGGGACTTGGGAGTCGTATCATACCAACATGTTAACCTTTTGATTGTTACAGCTAACAGTCAAGTGATTTTGTGTTATCTTCTTAAAGAAAAAACCTAAGTGCAATTTTATAGATATTTTTGGTGTTATTTTTAATCAGAAAAGAAGTTTGACATTGCAACCACACCAAAAACATTAAGCTGTACTTAGAACCAACAAGGTCCACAGCATAATTCTTAAACATGTTGTTTGGAGCTTGAGCATTAACTATGTATTTGAAGAAGACTTCTTTAGAAGAGGTAATGTCTACAACGATATTCTCTTTGTTTCGAATGAAATTACTCTCCCACGATATATCTTTAGTGGAAAAACAAACTGTATTTAAGTTTTCTGCTCCTTAGTTAGGTGTATCTAATTGGCTTGCGATGCTTAGAGAGCTGTAACGGTAAATAAGATTCGTATAGTTATAATTTTTGTCGGATATGTCGGTACCTCTTCAACACCATAACGTGACGTATAGTTGATACTTAATAGGAAAGGGAAAGAAACAACGAATTCAGCAGTTGGGATGAGAAGTCTTAGAACTCTGATTTGTCCTACTTTTAATAATTTAATCTACTCGTTCTTGTATATTAAGGTAACTTTTTGTCATAATTTGTGTGTCCTTAATTTTCAATTGTCAGAATATAATCAAACCTATTTTGGGTTGTATAGCTTGTAAATTGTAATATCTGCAATTTTGTAGTCCTAGCGCCAAGTTGTATAATTGTTTCATTAGAAAGCTAAATACTTTGTTATTTTAAGTCAAAATTAGGTGCAAGTGATAACAAACATGATTCTTGAATAATTTCAGCCAAATAAACCTAAATAAGTTTAGGTAAAAAAAATGTAATGATTTGTCTCGTTTAAGAGCATGTTTGAATTTACATCAAATTTGGTTATATGTGAATCAATAAAAGTAACGATTAATTACGTTTTACCTTAATTTTGATATGATTTTGGAACCAAAATGCACTAACTAATTCTACGTGTGGTTTAATTCAAATAAGTCGAAATTCAATGTGATTTTTACATTACAAGGTTTCATAAAAAAATGTCAGGAATTCATTTTGTTGGTTGAAAATGATAAGTCTAACATCTTATTATTAATTTTCATGATAAAATTCAACCAATAAAAAATAGTGAGTTCAAAAAAGTATCCAAAAGATTGTGCTCTCAATAGTCAATACTCCTCAATTTGATTTTGATCATAATTTCATGTCTTTTAACAAGTATGAAAAATTGTGTATAAAGTATATGATTTATTTTGATCTAAGATATCGATAAAAATTAGTCAATTTAAAAATTCATTATAATTAAGGTCGGTTTAATTGTTGAGAGTCGGAGTGTTATAAAAAAGATTATAAATTCGAATATTGTAATCTGTCATTGTCCCAGAAAAAATATCCAAAGAAACTTTAGGCTATGTTTAGGAAAAATAGCTGAAAAACTAACTAGAAAGCTAGCTTGTAACTAAAGGTTCTTAACTTAGTTTGTTAAGTTATATTTGTTTAAAAAAATTATTTGTTAAAGTAGCTAGTAAATATAAAATGGCATAATATGATATTTTTATATAAATTTTAATTTTATTTTATTGGTAAATTTATATTTTCATATATTATAAATTTTAGTTATTAATTAATTTTAAACTAGTTATTTTTATTTACAGATTAAATGTTTTAATCAAAATTTGTTAGTTCCAATTGTTTTATTTTTTGTATTATGCATTCAACTATTAATCTTATATTATTCTCAAGTAATCACTAATGAAAAGGGTTTGAATAATATATATAATATTAAATTCGAACTTTATTTTTTAATTGCAAGTTTTTCAACTGATAAAAAAAAATATTGTTCTCAACTAAGTTTTAAAAAATTAACATACACTTAAAAAAGATGTCATGTCATACTCATTATGTTGATTAACATAATAGTTAAAATTATCTTGAAGAATAACGTTGAAATAATATAATAAATAACATATATAGTATAATGATTCAAATTATAAAGTGTAAAAAGTAGGGGAAACTAATAAAAAAAAAATCCTTATGTAAAGAAAGAGTAATAAAGAAACTTAATAAATATTTCAAGGGTGAAAAAGGAAATACAATATAAAAAACTAAAAATTAGCCTTTAATTTTTTTATTATTTAATATAGTCCTTATATTTTTTTTTACTTGTTAATTTTTTAAGTAAAATCCTATTTCTATTTACTTATCATTTTTAAATTTCAAAACAACAATAATTAATTTTTTTTATCAATTATACTCTTACACCTACTTAACTTTTAATTAATATATATAATAATTATTATATGTATTGATTATTATAGAATAAAATTGAAAGAAATATAATAAGAAACACCAAAATCGTTATGTATAAAATAAAAAATATATATTATGTTAATTAATTTATACAATATATAAAAAATCTTAAATAACTATTAAAAAATAACGGAGGTTGTATTGATTAACAAATATATATATTTTCTTACAAGGACAGTTAAAAATAGAATATCTATTATATTTATAAGTCACAATTTAACAGTTATTGTTAGTTCTTTTCGTAAATGATTTTTAAAAAGTTTTAAAGCATAAATTTTTGTTTTTTCAGGTTTCACATCAACACCTAATTAGTCATGTTTAATAAAACGTAACTTCTATTTTTTTTCTCTAGCGATGATGAACGTGCCAATACTTTCTTAAAATGGTAAAAGGGTTTAAAAGAAATAAAAAATAATAATAATAAAGGTAATTTTAATGATTTGTTTTACAAATTTAAAATAAAGGGTTAATTTTAACAAAATTACTTATACAAATCTAATAAAAATGACTATAAAATAAAGACAAAATTTTGGTTACTTTCAGGTAGGAAAATATTCCGATCTCAAGTCTAGATATAAATAGAGTCTTGATATTTGAGGTATAATTATTTATTGGCATCACCTCTTGAAAAACTAAAGAAGAAGAGTGACTTAAGTTCGTCATTGATGTTCCAATATTAAGTTATCTAGCATTTTGAAGATTAATAGTTATGAAATATTTTCTATTTATTATCATATTTTTTGTCTTAAAAAAAATTGTCATAGTGGGTTAAGAGATAAAATATCCATAAATTATGTTTTTAGTTTATATCATATTTATTTTTTATTAAAAATATTCATGTTTAAGTTAGATTAAGATTATTATGGATTCATATTCTATATTATTGGTTAAGTTAGAACAATTTCTTACTAGTTTATTCACATAATCTTTGGTGATTATTTAAATATTTAATGTAAAATTTATTTAATCATAAACATCTTATATTTAAAAGTAATTAAAAGTTATAATGTTTTATGGATTTTATATGTTATTGAATGACTATCATTTATTGATTTAAAATATCTAATAAATTATAGGTTAAATTATATTATTGATTTTTTACTTTGGGTTTTAGATTATTTTAATCTTTTATATATTAAAATATTTATTTTAGTTCTTATTTTTTTATATTTGAATTAATTTGGTCATTTTTAAATAATGATTATTTTTAATTTTGTAACATAACTTTGAATTAATTTTTAATTAATTTAAGACGTGAAATTTGTAACATTAAATTTATTTATATAAAAAATTATAAAATACAATTAACGTTTGAATTCAAAATGACTATAAAAATAATAAAAATTATGTAAAAAAGAAATCCAATAAATAATTATA
Source organism: Cajanus cajan (assembly GCF_000340665.2). Classification (NCBI taxonomy): domain Eukaryota; kingdom Viridiplantae; phylum Streptophyta; class Magnoliopsida; order Fabales; family Fabaceae; genus Cajanus; species Cajanus cajan. The sequence continues at coordinate 24,094,995 of NC_033805.1, forward strand.
AAATAATATAAAAATATTTTTTTCAAAATTTAAATTTGATCATGTTTATAACACATTTGATTTGAATTTTAATTATATTTAATAATTTTTATATAAATAAATTTTATGAGACAAGTTTCATATTTTGAATTAATAAAAAAATTTAAAATTAAATTAACCTAAATTTAAGAGATAAATGATTAAAAATACCAAAATAAATCTAAAAAATAAAATAAAAAACAAAAATATAATTTAGTGTTAACTATATTCTTCTTATTGAAGTTGTACATTTCTTTAAACAACTTAAATTTATCTTTAAATATGTATCACTTTGGAGAAAAATAGTCATTTTTCAATAACTATACAACCACATTTAATTCTTTTAACTAGAAGAATTTTACTAAAAATCATTTCATCGTAATCATAAAAGTTTATATAGTTATCCTTTTTTAAAATAAAAAATTTAGCTTACAACATAATTAATGTGAAACGAAAATAAAATCTAACAATGACAAAAAGAGAGAAAAGAATTCAGAGAATCTCCTTATTCCCCTCCAAAATAATACTCTGACACAGATGAGTGGATGATCAACAATAATGTTAAAGAAAAGAGTGAGAATAAATGATGAGAGGTTCGAGATGCGAGGCAATCATGCATAATCTAATCTCCATCCAAATCCAATGTAAAATGCCACGTGAACGTGATGAAGATCAACGACCCAAAAGTTATGGACCCTCATCGTAACAAAACGCTGACGTTTCGTACATCTCACGCATACAATTACAAAGCCAGGCTCCAAACCCCAAGAAGTAACAACCGTTTCATTTCAATAATAGATTAGACCATGTCCCTCACCGCTCTCCTCCTCCTCCTCCTCCTCGTTGCGGCGCCCATCGCCGCCACCGCCACCGCCGCACCGACGGCGTACGAGATGCTGGAGAGCTTCCACTTTCCGGAGGGCATTCTGCCTAAAGGAGTCACCGGCTACGAACTGGACCCGGCCACCGGCAAGTTCCGCGCCGATCTGAACGGTTCGTGCAGTTTCGCACTCGAAGGATCGTACCGATTGAGTTACCAGCCAACCATCACCGGCTACATATCCGACGGCAGGCTCACCGAACTCCGCGGCATAAGCGTTAAGGTCCTCTTCTTCTGGCTCAACATCCTCGACGTCGCTCGCGTCGGCGATGACCTCGATTTCTCCGTCGGCGTCGCCTCCGCTTCCTTTCCTCTTGATAACTTCTTCGTCTCTCCGCAGTGCGGTTGCGGCTTGGATTGCAATGATTTACGAATAAGGAAGCTCAATTTGGGAAATCCCTCCGTTTCCTCGGTGTAGAAATTCAATTCAATTCCTTTCGATTCTCATTTAATTATGAGTATGATTATTTAGAGACGCTTGTGTTGTATGATATGGACATGGATACTGCATTTTAAATGGTGATTTTAAGTATATATTATTATAATATAATTTAATAACATGTTATATTTGTTGCTCCCAAGTTCCACCCGAATTGATCCATGGTGTGGACTTTGATATTTTCCTTTTGCTCAGCGTTTGTTCTTGTGATTGAACAATATTCTCCCTTGCCTCTTGGTTATCTGGAAAACCATTAGGGTTTCAGCTTTAGCGTTTGTGAGCAGGACCTGTCTTGTCGTGATGCTATTGTTAGTGATTAGTTTGGGAGTGGAGTTCGCACTTTTATGGTCATAGTTGCGTGGCCTCATTTAAAGAATCTTCAAAAGAAAGTTGTCCATCCTCGTTTTTTAATTCTTAAGTGATGGTTGTATTTTTAAAAGAAATTTTAATGTTAAAGTTAGTTAGTGATCAAAATGTTTTGGTGTTATTTATAAAGTTACCTCCATCATGAAGGTGGATTCCAAATATATTTGTAGATAAAATAGTGTTTTTATTGAAGATTTGGTCATTAAAATATATTTAAAAAAATTTAGTATGTGTAATGGTGAGACATTACTTTTTGTCATGTTTATGAAGTGTTTGTTCAAGTTGGGTATTTCTTGGCCTAATACAAAACTATCCAACTTGACCTAGCATTGTTGTTTGTCTCTCTATGGTAGAGGTTAACAATATCAAGGTCTCAAGACTTATCCAATACATGTACTCATTGCTAGATATGTTAGGTTTTTTTAAGGATTGTTGAATGATCATCTTATATTGGTCGGGTCATCTAGTGCTTGTTAGTTTAGAAAAGATGTTAGCCTTAATATTTTTCTCCCCAGGTATATGCTTAATTCGGTATTTCGAGAAGTCAATTTTTAATTTGTTAACCACATGATAATATTGTTGAACATCTTTGGTTTGATACTCATCTTTTAGTTGTCTAGCTGCCAATTGAGAATCACTCTTACATCATAAGCGCTCAACACTCATTTCCAATACTAACTTCATTCTCGCAATAAGGGCCCATACTCCTCTTGGTTATTCGAGACCTAGAACTCGAACTAAAGGGACTATTTAATGATCAAGTCTCTTGGTTCTTCCAAAAGGATTTTGGCTCCACTTTCCTTCTTTCTAAATGCACTATTAACAAATAATGTCCATACCTAATCTTGTAAAGGTTCGATAGCCATTTCATTTATGAAGTCAGTCAAGCATTACGCTTATATTAGACCTCTCAATTAATTGGTAAGGCCAAACTTCAACAACTCCATGGACCAAACGATCATCCTTCCTACAAGTATCGGCTTCCTCAAGATTTTAGCTATAGGATAGTCGGTCTTGATAATCACTTGATAACTTAAGAAATACGACCTCAGTCTCCCAACTGCCATCACTAAAGCCAAAGCTAAAATCTTTACCTTTTGATACGTTTGCTTGACTCCTTACAATACACAGCTGATGTAGTATATAGGCACATGTCCTCATTCCCTCTCTAAGGAAATGACTACACTTATTGACTCATTCAAAGTGGACAAATAAAGTAGAAGGTTAGGTCCTAACTAGGCTTTCCCAAGATTGGTGTTTCCAACAAGATCTCCTTTAATCCTTAGAAAGCAACTTTGCACTTCAGTGTCCTTTCAAAGACTTTCTTCTTCTACAACAAAGTAAATATTGGTTTTACCTTCTCAGCCAAGCATGGCAGGAAGCGGGAAAGGGAAGCAAGTTTGCATGTAAGTCGTTGGACTTCTTTCAAGTTTCTTAAGCTCTTCATATTGAGGATTACGCAAATCTTATTAAGATTAGCTTCGATGCCCCTTACAGTTAACATGAAGCCTAAAAACTTGCCTTCATCTACACCAAATACACACTTCCCAAGATTTAAGTATATATTATGTTTTCTTACCCCTTAGAATACCTCAACAAGACCATTTATGTGCTCGACCATGTTGTTTGACTTGACCATCACAACATCCACATATACTTCCAAATTTCTCCCAATTTGTTTTTGGAAGAATTTATCCATCAACCATTGATAAGTAACCCCAACATTCTTAAGTTTGAAGGGTACAACATGATAACAAAAATTAGCTTCTTGAGTGATAAAGGTGGTTTTCACCTTGTCCAAAAGGTACATAAGAATTTGGTTATATCTCAAGTATGCATCCAAGAAACTCAATACTTAGTGCACGACAGTCTCATCCACAAGTCGATCGATACTTGGTAATGGGTAAGTGTCTTTAGGCATATTTTCCATTTATCATTATTCTTCTTTACTAGAACCACATAGAACCACATAGGCCAACCTAGTGATATATCATACCTCCTGTATAAAACCTATCTTCAATAGCTTAAACACATCGGTTTTCATGGCTAGTCTTCATTCTTCATCCATTTTTCTTTTATTCTAAGATATTAGCCAGGCCTCACGATAAATTGATAAGTGATGATAATGAAAAGTGGGATCAATTTTCAGCATACCATATGTCGACCATGTAATACCCATTTTTTTTATTATTAATTATCAATGGCAATAATTAACATGCTCATTCATAGAATATCCCTACTTTATCTTTAATTACCTATCACTGTAACACCTTCTACCCCATTATTAATATACAACAAATGTAACAATAAAATATTTCTTTTCTTCTTTTTGAGTAAATAAAATCTTTCATAGTTGACAAATATTTCAAATATAACAAGGTAGAAGATTCACATTCGTAACTCATAAATCATAACTCCAGTGTAAAAATTATAAAAGAAAAGAAGTTAAGATTTTCAATACAATTTAGTGTAAAACAAGAAATCATATATATACAAATAATAATAAAGGAAATATAAATTAACTCCAGTAAAGGTGGCAGTGCCTCCT
>NC_033805.1:24101308-24126924 GCF_000340665.2 Cajanus cajan
CTCCCCCTCTGTGCCCCCCCCCCCTCTCTCTCTCTCTCTCTCTCTCTTTCTCTTTCTCTCTCTCTCTCTCTCTCTCTCTCTCTCTCTCTTCCTCTTCCATGTGACGGCCTAGGGTGGGTCGTTACAGACCATGTGAATAATTCGACATTATCCTTTAAAGTGTTGATTAATAAGGCCCTATCTTCCACCCTCGAGTTGTGTGTCAACACTAGTACATTACTCCTCTACATTCCCCAATTGAAACTTCTCAATCTCTTTAACTGGTTCCAATCGAGTTTCATCATTTATTCTAAGGTCCAAGTCCACCAAGTTTACATGATTCCTACTTGTCGAGGATAAAGAATCATCAACCTGAAGAGGTTAGTTGTCGGTCTCAACTTGACTTACAAGAGGTGTGATCTTTAAGCTGCTTGCATAACATCCTTGTGTCATCTTCCAGTCGGCATGGATGGTCATGATCCTTCTAGTCGAGGAAGGAAACTTCATTGCTAGGTGCAACGCTAAAACTATAGCACCTAACTCGTTAAGAGAGGGTCATCACAACAAAGTGTTGTAAAAGGTGTCGGTGTTGACCAATATGTACCTTATACTGATTGTCCTCCTCCTATTTTCACCATAATCAAAGGTCAAATCAACATAGTCTCCCATGCCAACTCATTCTCCAAAGAAGTTGACAAGTTGGTCAATATATGGATTGATTTTTGACTCAAGGATTTGTAATTGCCAAAAATGGAAATATACAAGATGTTGACAAAACTACCTTGGTTTATCACAGTAATCACTATAGGGTTGTCTTGGCAAGGACCCAAACCTTTGAAGTCTTCGTTATTAAAGGTTATTAGTAACATTTTTCATGAGGGTTGTCATGCCACTACATTTACTGCTTTGAAAGAACAAAAATGTCGCTTCCTAACATAATTGTTGACCCTCCACCTACAAATCCACCAAATACAATGCTAATCACTCCCCCTAGTCGAGAACTACGATGCTTTTCTTTTTGAGGCATAGAAATTGACTTAACAAGTGGTACCAAATCACTACTCAGAGCTCCATCCACGATTCTAGAATAGTTATCATTCAAAGGGGTGTTATAAGAGTACCTAGGTTGTTTGTGTTCCCATGCGTGTCTGGACCAATCTTTCTCTCTTTTGTCTCTTCGAGTTCCTACCTTTTCCTTGTTTCGTTCCTCTTTAGAATGTTCTTGGAACTTGGTCAACTCCTCCATTTGCATATACTTCACTGGCCTCTGAAGAAGTTCTTCCATAGATAGTATCAACATCTTATACAAACTATCTAGGAAAAGACCTGGCCTCAAAACTATTAGCATTTGATGCAAGGCTACCTCTTTGACTAGAGTAGGAATTTCAAAAGCCATATTCCCAAACTTATCCATGAAGACCCTAAGAGATTCATCCTTACCTTGCTTGATGTTGATAATGGTAGCTAAGGTCATAGCATGGGGTCAACTAATGCCAAATTGCATGGTAAATTGGGAGAGAAGCACTCGGAAGGATTTAGCCAAATAGAGTGGTAGATGAGTGAACCACTTTAGAGTCATTCCTTTTATAGAGGTAAAGAATAGTCGACACATGATGACATCCATATTAGTGAGCATGCTAACTTGATAAATATAAAAGTTAACATGATTATTAGGGTTAAAGGTCCCATCATACTTATCGAGCCCCAAATTCTTCCATCCCCTTAGAATGGGAACCTCTATGATATGATCGATGAATGGGTGTTTTTGAAACTCTTTCGACATAGCAAAAAAATGAGGTATTGATGTCTAGCCTACTGAGAAATGGGCAATTGAGCTCTATTCTATCTAGATTTATGAGTAAGTCGAACTATTCTAGAGCATGCCACCTGAGTGGATGGCATACCAGATGGTAAAATGGAATCCTCTAAGGAATCAAAGGAGTTCGGTTGCCAAGTAGAGCTAGTGTCTAAAATTTTTGTTTGTTTGCAATTATTCAATTAATTGCCACAATTCAGTTGTCGGAGGAGAGATCTTTTTTTCATGTTGGTTTGTTGTTGCTCACTTTATTCCCTCTGTTGTTGTAGTTAGGGGTGTTCATGGATCGATTTTTTCAAAAAACTTATCCAAATCGAATTGAACCGTTTTATAAAAGTGGATCGGTTAATCGATCCATTTTTTATAAAGTGGATCGATTTGATTTTTTTAAAATATGGATCGGTTTTTTTGAAATTGGATCGTTTAGTGCGGTACAGTTATCCACTTTTTTATTCATATATGGATCGATTTTTTAGAAAACCAAACCGAACCGAACCGATCCACTTTGTAAAAATGGATCGGATAACTGAACTGGTTTTATAAAGTGGTTCGGTTCGGATTTTTTTTCAAAATGGATCGGATTTTTCAATATGGATCGGATCGGTTATAGATCGATTCAGATCAATTTGGATTTTTTTCACACCCCTAGTTGTAGTTCTCTCTACAAATACATTAATATCCAAGGATTATCTAGTCTTCCATAATTCGTTCCTAGTGATCCTCCTAGCCCAACCATTGTCTCTCAAATCAATAGAGTCCATAGGAAAAAATTTCTACGGTCCCACAGTGACCGCCAAATGTACTTGTAGATAAATGCTTGATAAAGAATCATTAGAGGTTTATTAAGTCTTAAACACTCTAAAAGTGTGATTGTCTTTTTTTTTCCCTCATGAACTCCATGTTTGATGCACATGCACTCTGATATTGTGATCTTAGATTTTTTAGGAGAACTTTCTTGTGTTAAGGAATGATTAATTGTTCACACTCATTTTTATGTTAAAGAGACTAAGCTAATTATATTCTCAACACCATCAGTAACATGACTCGTTAGACTCTTAACTAGACATGGTCGAGTTCATAACAACTTAATAAAATTGGATTGGTGAGACACCATACCAACCTAAGAGGATATACACAACCCTCAAATTTGAATGAGTAAAGGAGCTTTAAGAGTAAATAAGAGCACATCATTAGCATGATTCATATCATGTCAATAATTAAATCAATTGCATTGATTGTGTCATCACTTAAAACATAAGTTAACCTCAAAAGCATAATGACAAATTAAAATTAAAATTAAAATGTTCTTATGACAATATTTTAATTATACTAAAGTACAAAATAAACTATTTTTTTAATAACAAATTCTGATTTTATAATTTTGAAGATAAGTCATAAAATTAAATTTCTTAAAATACTATCCCTAGATTTATCCCAAAATATAAAATTAAATTTCTTAAAATACTACCCATAGATTTATCCCAAAATATAAAATTAAATTTCTTAAAATACTATCCCTTGATTTATCTCAAAATTTAAAACCAATTAATGTATTCAAATACATTTAGTATAAGCAAATCTCTTGATCTAATAGTTGTAACTCTTGTACTACAATATGAGAATTGAAATGATACTCCCATAAATAATTCTCATTGGTGTCAAAATAATATTTAAGTAATAAAAGTCACATCTCATACACACAAATTACTAATAAGAATAATAAAACAAGGTCATATTAGGACACAGAATTGCAGCTTCTTGTTCTCTTCTTATTACTTTTTATTTAAAAATAATAATACAAGAAGGAAGTTCCGTCCGTGAGTAGATTTTACCGGGCTTTATATTTTGAGTTTTTAAATTTTGTAGAAACGCATGGTACCTCTATGAGTCAGCGTTCTAAACTTGGGCCTCTTGCTTATTACATATGGCCCAAATGTTAAAGCCTTATTTGGTGTACAAAATAGTACGTTAGCCTTCGCCGAAAACAAGATCAGTACAAAATTGTTACCTTCACTTTTAATTGTATCATCAATTCATAAGAATATTGCCTCAAATAGGAGTCTAAATGAATCCAATTGAACGTACTTAAAATTTAAGTTTGATTTGTAAAACACTACGTAAAAAGTTTAAACTTGTGGTATTTATCTAATCACACCAAATTTAAATGAGTTTGACGTATATATGAAATTAATTTTAACTCAATTTATTTAAGTCCTTAATCATTTAATTCAACTGAATTATTAGAGTTGGTCTAGTAATAAAAACTGAATAAATATATATAAGAACTTAGGTTCAATACTTTATCACTATTGTACACTAAAAAAATTATTTAAATTTATTTTTAATTTCAATTTGACAAAAATGTAATTTAAGGTAATTATATTTTTTGATATTTTAGTTAACTTTGAATTATAATTTTTTTACAAAACTCTAATAAATTTTACTTTGAAGATAAGAATTATTATTAAAAACAAAAAATAAATAGTGTAATACCATAATAATAATAATAATAATAACATTATTATTATTATTATTATTTATTAGCTATCATGGATTCTTAAGAAGAGTTATAATTTGTAACTAATTACGCTTACGTTTTTTTTTACTCTAACTTATTTTTGTGAGACATATGCAGACTCTATCTCGATATTAATTATTACTAGTAGTAAATCTTCATTGTGTACTCAAATATATAATAAAATATATATATATATATATATATTATATTTTAATAGATAAATTATATTTAAAATTTGTATAAATAAATATTTATAAATATATAAATTATATATTTTTTACAGGAACATATAAATTATATTTTAGATTCATGATAAATAATTTATATTATAGTATGATTTTTTATTTAAAATTTATTTTAAAATATTAAAATTTAATTTATAAATAGTACTAATATAAATTAAATTAGATAAAAAGTTAAAAAAAATCTAAAAATTCTTTCATAAAAGAAATTTTATGAAAGCTGGTCAAACCAGTACCCCAAGACAATTATCGGCCTCGCCGACAAGCACAAGAAAGTTACCCAGTTCTATCAAGACAGAAATTCCTATATCAACAAACAAAAAATTATCCCTCAATCCTTCATATTTAGAAGCCATCAAATCTCCCTTACTCAATCGATTTAACCCTCTCATATCATTAGGAGCAAGTCCAGAACCACAGAACATTCCTTCTCCCTCAAAAATATCAAGAATTACTCCTCCAGTAGATACACCTACAGGATCTACATCCTGCTATGAAGATTATGTCCAAAAGGATTATGATCTTGATATCATTATAGTTGAACTTGAATGGAGAGACCTGACTCCATCATCCTTAGCTACAAAACTTTTCATTGACCAACATCATTATCCTCCCTACTACCACAAAAGATTATTTTATGAATTCATTCTTGTAGACACCGACTCAATAGACTTAACCCATACTAAAGATGAGTTAGGATCTATACAATTCTCAAAAGTCAAAATACAAAAGATCCTTTCACCTTCTGACTGGAATCAACCCATATATCAAGGAAAGTCTTTCTCCAGAGACTTCCAACCCCAATACTATACCTATTATGATTACATGTTAGCATGGACTAACATGTTATACCTTCAACCCAAAACACATTCATGGTTTTTCTGGTTCCGAAGAGGAATCTCATTAAAATTTCCAAAATGGTTTCTTAATTGGTTTCAAATTTGGGGACCAATTAAAGAAATATTTCCTCCAGAAGTCTCAGAGTATTATGATTATTTTAAAACCAAAACTTCTTTTCAAAAAAAAAATACAGGATGATATCGTTTGTAGCTTCACAAAACATTACTTGGATTACAACATGGGATTACTTATACGGACAAGGAAATGATGAAAGCACCAAAATTCTCACAAGAAATATTAAAGTTAAATGGTGGAAAAAGTTCGACATCAATTTATTAAGCAAAAAGAGGATTGATGAATGGACAAAAAATAACTCTTCTCCCACCATCAAGACCTCTCAAAACCATAAAAAATTAGCTGAACAAGAAACCCAGTTTTTAGCAGACAAAAAGAAGATTATGGCTGAACTGGCATCAGCCTCCTTTCAGGAAGAATTCGAGGAACGATTAAGGTTAATTCAAGCCCTTCAAGATAGTTCTCAACCCGAAGAAACCGGGTCATCGAATTCAATATCAACAAACCCTTATCTTCGTAACGAAGATATGTTTGATTAAAGTCAAGTTGTTGACTCAACAACTCAAGACTATTCAAAGATTCTTCTGACAAAAGCAAGACAAGAATTCGAGATAAAGATGAATTATTCAAGACCAAACTTTATTCACCAGACATTGCTCTGACATAACAAGACCGCAAAAAAGATTCCCTGTAAATTAGACTGCTCTTTTGTAATTATTGTACCTTTTCCTACTTTCCTGTTTTACCCTTTAATAATGTAGTATAGTATGCCCTCTATTGTAATTTTAACTTTATGGTGTGCCTATATAAGGAGAAGTTCTCCTACTCTGTAAATCATCGAGTGTTTAAGTTCAATAATAACAGCTTGCTTTAAATCACTCAACTCTTGCTATTTTCTGAACTCTTTGTAAGTGTTCTTTTATAAACTCTGATAATTTTCATTGTGATAATTTATGCTTTCACACTAATGGTATATATATATATATATATATATATATATATATATATCCAAAAACACTTAAAAGTTAAAAAAAATTTAATTTATTTATTTTTACATGAAATATATATTAGCATTGTTCATGTTATCTATAATTTAAGAGGGTAATTTATAATGAGTAGTTGTAACCAAGTATTTAAAAATAGAAATATTTTACACATATATAGGATTATAAATATGTGTTACTTTAAAAGTTTTAAGATGTACTATGACATATAGGGTTATAAACATGATGAATATAACAATCAAATTGGATTAGTTTATAAAATTTAATAATGAAAAGTATTCAGTCTTACAAATTAAATCAATATTTGGATACTAAATCTTTTATTTTAAGAATGAAACTCTATAAATATGTATTTATACTCTTTTTTCTGAGATGATTGCATAATAACACGAAATCTTCTAATTTTTCTCTAGGACCAAATGAATATGTATATATTGTCTATATTTTTTTAGTTAATTTCAATAAAATAAAAAAATGTTTCTTTTTTATTTTTTTATTTCTTAATTATTATTATTATTATTTAGTGTAAAAATATTATTATTATTATTATTATATAAACATAAAATAACATTTTAATTGAATCTCCAGTCATTTTTATTATTGTCTTGTTATTTTTTTCTTTTGAAAATTTTGCTATGATTATTTTGACAAAAAAATATGACCATTTCCTTATTTCTTGTACCAAATTTGTTTTATATATATATATATAAATTAATGTATCTTGCATATTTTTTTAAGAAAATAATTTGAGGATAAGTTTTCTATTTAAAAAAATATAAAGAGTATTATTAATAAAGTAGAAAAATATAGTTAATATCATAAAAATGAATTTAGAAATTAATTAATATTTGAATAGTATAATTAATTTTTTAAAATATTTATCAAAATTTAACAAAATAATTACATTTAATTTATATATTATAATCTTAATTGTTTTCAAGCCCCGGCACTGACTTAGACATGAATGAATGAGTTAAGAAATTTGGTCCATAGCGATGAATAGTGGGCTATGAGTTGGCGAAATAAGTTTCAGATTTTCTTGCAATATTTAAAAATTTAAACCCACTAAGCAACAAGCTAAAGAGGAAAGGAATGTGCATGTGTTCGTAGGGACACCCCAACTATAAACTTATGCCCAACAATTTAACTTAAAACAATATAAGACTTGTTTTAAGATTTAAGATTGATTTTGTACTCTTATAATTGATTCTTACATTATTAAAATAATATTTAATTAATAAAAATATGTCTCACAAAAACATTAATTTTATTGTACGTCTGCGTTAAAATATTATGTCTTGTTTATAAATTTTAAAAAAAGTACAGTCAAGTTTGTTGTCTAATCAACTTAAAAAAAATGAAAAGCAATTTTATGAGTATTTGTAAGGTATTCAAGTATGTGATTGGTTTGAATTGAGTGTAAAACTGAATTTGAATCGATTATTTTAATTTAGATTAGTTTAATTTGATTATTAGTTCATGATTAAAAATTTATTATATTTTTAAAATATTTTTTTTATTTTATACGAATATTTAATTATATGCTATAGCAATGTATAAATACTCTTTACTTTTAATAACTATTTATTTATTTTATTTAAAAGATCAATTTTCTATAATTGTCACTTAATGTATATCATTAATTAAATATATTAATCTAAATTTAGAAAATAATTGATTAAGTTAGAGTGACTTAGTTTAGACAAAAAATGAAAATGAATTCAATAATCAAATCAATTATAATTAATTTGATTTATTTCAAATAAATAAAAACCTGAAAACAAACTAATTCTAACTGTACCTGTCTGAGGGTACACTCGTAGTCTTCTGGGGTGTAGGAGGGCCGAACGGGAGCTTCAGGTGGATTCTTCAGAGGGGGAGGTACCTGCAAAAGGCACTCCGACGCTCAAGTCAGGACAAGCACGATTTTCTAGGGTAATAATGAACAATGACATACCTCGTTACGTGTGACCTATTTATAATACCTGACATGGGCCTGAGCATGGTGGGCCTTCAGTGACCCTTACCAAATTAGGTAGTACGATGCTAATCGGCGGGTTATGCCTTAATTATACTTTGTCATTGGTTAATCATAATCGTCATTCTAATTATTCAATGCTGACTTTTGGCCGAGCCGATACAAAATGGCCGAAACGGTCTCTCTCGACTTCTGGCCGGGCCGATCGGGGAAGAGGACGGTTCTTAGTCCCCTGTAGAGCCGCAGTGGTATTTGAGCGATGTCTTCTGATAGGACATGACGTGCTGGTCCACGTGACCGGTCTGCGTGGCCGAGTCGAAGTGATATCTGGGCTGCGTCAATATCTGATAGGACATGACATGCTAGTCCACGTGGCCGATCCACGTGGCCGATAAGATCCTTCCGGTACACAAGCCCCCCAGCCTTGAGGAGTGCAAGGACGTAAAGGGTAAAAGGGACTTTATAGTTGTAACGGTTGAGGTGGAATGTGGAATTGTAACCGTCGGGCATTAATCGTGGGGCATTAATGTGAGAACGTGGAGGTTTATAACCGTTGGGTTGGTAACGGTAAAGTAATGATGAGAGCGATTTGAAAAGTTGGAGCCTGTGAGTCGTTGGATCATGTTGATCTGACGGTCCCTAGAGGAGCATCAATTAGTATCCGTTTTTTTGAAGACACTATAAATAGGGGTGGTGGGGACCAAATCCTAGTGTTTACTTAGTTGTAGTGTGCAAGGGCTCCGAGTCGACGCAAAGATCAACTTTGAGTGCGAGTTACCGACCGAGACCGACATCCGATTTAAGGTACGTTTCGATGGCTGATTTAAATATAGATGTAGAGGATAGGGTTTCCGAGGCGGGGTCCACTGGGAGTAGTAGAGCTATTTCTGTCGAGGTGGGTTCACGTGAGCCTTCTCACCGAGAGGCTTCGGATTCGGCAACACAGAGATCGGCTAGTATAGAAATTATCGAGGGGTTTGAGAAGTCACCGAGTGCGGAGGAAGCTTCTTCCCTCGAGATGGTTGAGGGCCGACCGAATACTCGCCGAGCCGGTCCAGCTTCGCGTCAATTCGGCCCTATAGAAGTTCCTTGTTATAGATGGGTACATGGGGAGGTGGGCAGCGTATTTTCTCGGTATACTGATAAGAATTCGATTGCTTTGCTATTCGACGCGGAGAACTTTGTTCCTCTCCCCGAGAATGAGGTTCCATCCAGTTTCTTCTTCGACCCATGCCGGAACGACTGATCGTGGGAATCGTATTTTGTGTTTCTTGGCCGGGGGCGGTGTGAATACAATTTCTTTTTTGTGTATGATTACTTGTTTCGTGATTTGGGGGTGACTCTTCCCTTTGATGAGTTCTTTATGGGTGTGCTCCGTTTGCTCAATGTTGCGCCGACCTAGTTGCATCCGAACAGCTGGGCCGCGATGCAAGGGTTTCGGCAATTGTGTCTGACACTTGGTATCGAGCTGACTCCCCAGCTGTTCTTGTATTTTTACTCGTCTCGACCTACAAAGAAGGCAAAATGGCTGTCGTTGGTTCGGGCGGAGCATTGTTTACTTCATCCGTTCACGACCTCCTATAAAGGATTCAAAGTGGGGTTCTTTAAGATGATGATTCGGCCAGAAAATGGCAACAAGTACTTTTTCGATGATGCAGGAAATCCCTTGTTTCCTTTATATTGGACTCGGGCGCCGAGAAAATATGACGTGGTGTCGAAGTCCAAGATGTCTCCTGAGGAGAAAGCTGATTTGGAAGTGTTGGAGAAGCTGCACGGCCCTTGCCGTGTCGAGATCTCGTTCGTCTTATGAAATCGTCCCATCCTGTTGATGATTTAATTGGTATAGTGTCTGTCCTTTACTTGAATTCGTGCGTTGCCATTGATTTTGACTAGTGTTTGTGCAGGTATTATGGCGAACTACAAAGATGACTTGGATATTCGGGCTCTGATCCAAGGCCGAGTTGCCAAGCAATCGACTCCACATGGAGAGAGCCGGGCTCCGGCCCGTGAGCCAGTTCGGCCTCAACAGCAGTCGAAGGAGAAGAGCAACTAGGATGCTCAGAGGGCGAAAATGAACAAGAGAAGGGTTGAGGCCGAGGCCAAGGCGCGCCGGCAAAAGCAACAGAGGCTACCTGCGCTTGTAGCTAGAGAGAAGAGTATATAAGGTTTTATCTGAGAAGGGGCCTCATAAGCTTATTCTCAAAGAAAATCTTAGAGAGAAGTTTTAGAGAGAAGGACTTTGGTTCGTGAGTTCCTTTCTCTCTTTTTTTTCATAAAAAATGAAATAAATAAAAATGGCACCATGGACCATAATAACAAAAAATATTAAAAAAAATATTAAGTTATTATAGTTTGTAACAATTTTAAAAAAAGAATTTATGCATGACACCATTTTACAAGTCATTGCAATCAATAACAATTTTAGTGATGTCACTATTAGTTGTAACGACTCTTATACGACTTATGACATAATAATTATATAAAAAAAATTATATAATTTTTTTTCACGTGTCTCTATAACGCATAATGATACTTATAAAAGAAGTCTTACATAAATAAATAGTTTCTTGCTTCAAAAAAAAATAGTTTCAAAATAACTTTATTATTTTTTAAAAAAAATTGACTATTTTATAGGATAAAATACATCATAATTTTTTTAAAAATAATCAACATATAATGAAATATTTTAATTTCATCATATCTTTCAGAACTTGGGAGTAAACTTCTCAAATGGGTCCAGTTTGTAATGTAGTAAGTTAATTAAGAGGTTTAGTTGAGGCTAGAGAGAAGAGTATATAAGGTTTTATCTGAGAAGGGGCCTCATAAGCTTATTCTCAAAGAAAATCTTAGAGAGAAGTTTTAGAGAGAAGGACTTTGGTTCGTGAGTTCCTTTCTCTCCCAAATTTCTCTGTTTGATTCTTCTTCTCCTATAGATCACTAACTCCTTCTGTCTTTTCTTGGATTTCAGGCTAGGAAACATGTTTTTGGAGGATTGAAGTTCGTGGGACGAGCTTTGAGGGAAATTCTTCTTCTTCTCAGTTCTTGGCCATTTTGAGCCAATCTTCAGGTGATGGAAGCTAGAATGTATGTTGTTTGGTTGCATGTGAGTTTAAGAACTCAATTGAGGCATGAATTTTGAGAATCCATGGTTGGATTAGAGAAATTGCTCATTTTCGGGGTTTGAAAAATGGGATTTTTGGTGATTTTGATGCGTTTAGTGGATTCATGTTGAATCGGAGTCTGTTTTCTTGTGATGGAGTCTATATACTTTGTTTCTGGGATTGCATGTGGATGGTTTCCTGATTTTTAGGTTTGGAGGCGAAATTCTGGGTCTTTGGGGCAATTGTATGAATTTACGCCAGGCACATGTTTTTGGCGTCGGGCATGCATTCATCAGAGGCACCAATTTCTTGATCACGCCGAACGCGAGGTTATTCGCGCCAGGCGCGATTGCGAATGGGGGGTCTCTGGATGAGTTCACGCTGGGCGTGAGTAGAACCACGCTAGGTGCGATATCAGATAGTGGTTGGGTGAGGAATTTTACTAAGATGGCGTCAAGCGTAGAGTCGATGCGCCGAGAGTGGAGACCCCTAGAGGTCTTTGTGTAGACGATGTTGGGCGTAGGGTGGGTGCGCCGAGCGTGGAGACTCTTATGAGTCTCTGTTTCAAGGACGCCGAGCGCAAGATGAACGCGTCGGGTGTGGAGGAGTTTTAGGACTATCGAGTTGGGATTAGGCTGGGCGCGCTCAGGTTGCGCTAGGCGTGAACATGTTTATTAATGATTGATTTGAAATGATGTTTATGTATGTTTGGTAATGATATATATGAATGTTTTAAATATGATATGGCATATGTATATGTTCATATGAAGATGATTTTTATCATGATGGTGGATTGACCATGTATAATGTATGATGCATTATTGCATATGATGCCTTATGGCATGCGTTTAGCCTAAGACTTGAGGAGAGGGAAATGTTTTTCGAACTAGAAGTGCTCACATGGAGTCTCTTGAGAGTGATGCTTAGATAGGCCACTAATATAAATGAGAGTGGTGCTTAGATAGGCCACTGATTTTGGGTGAGAGTGGTGCTTGGATAGGCCACTGGTGGGTGAGTCTCCTCTAAGTCCTTAGCTAGTGTTGGAGCGGAGTATGAGGTCGAGGGTTATTCCCTTAACCAAGTACTGAGAAAGGTGCGTGGTTCCTTGTAGATAGTCGGTGGGCGAACTCCACAAGTGACTTGGTAATGCATGTCAAGGTCGTGGTAAACTTGTATCCAGCTATGTTATACTTGATGGTGGAATCGGACTTCCAATTATGTAAGTGACATCATTCGAGAAAACCCGAGGAAAGATTTATATCCTGATTAGCTGTGACCAAGCGGGCGCATTGGGCGTGAAAATGGTTGGAGTGGTTTCGGTAGGATTGGTATGTCACTTATATGGCTTTGCTGTTAGGGAGATCTCCTATGTGTATGCGTGATGACGCATTAGATGATAGATATGCATTTGATATCTTTCATGTGTTGCTTAATTGCATGAATGTTGTTATGATGGAGTGTATGGTGTTTAACTTCATGATTGGATGGTTTGATAGTTGAGTAGCATAGATATTTATTCTTATGCTTGTATGGTTAATTTTTGAACTCTAGCTTATTCTTTTGTTTCCATGTGGTTGAACTACAATGATTATACCTTGTATGAGAGCAAGTCAGGGCTAGCTTGGAATTGTGATGACCGCTGCGAGATGAGGAATTTTGTCGTAGTGTCAAAATTACCTTCTTGGATAATTGTTATTGTACTTGATCGACACTAGGGTGATATTATTTTGGATAACTATACATATATAGTATTATAGTTTATACTTAAAAACATAGTTTTATTATATATATACACCTGTATGTATGAATTATCAAGTTTTAATATATACATCTGTGCGATTCTACTGAGTATAAGAACCATGGCAGGTCGTTACGTAGTCCACCCTCCAAAGTCCTAATTCATGTGCGCGAAGGCCTAAAATGTCCACAGGACCAAAAGGCCCACTTATAAAAAAAGTTTACAGGGTTAAAAAAAAAAGTAAAATTAATTTAAAAGAAAAAACCTTACTTTGCATTCCCTTCAAAAAAAAAATCTTCATTACTCGTTCGTTTTCTCTCTACCATATCAAACGTAACCTAAAATGTGACAGGTGTTATAAAGATGCATTTTCAATTAAAAAATAAAAGCTTGTCTAAATAAAAAAATTAAACAAGAATGGACCACTTTTTCTTCTGTCCAATTTATTATATATGTTTTGGTAATACACCAAAAAAAATCTCCATTCATTATATAAGTAATAAATAAGTAATTCATCCAAACTAATAAAAAAGAGTTAAAGACAATAATTTTCATTAATAATATCACAAATTTAAATTTTATTTTAAAGATACTTTTTAAATTGAACCGATTAAATAATGATTATATTTAATGATAGCATATGTAATTAAACAGATAATAGGAAAAATAAATACGTCAGATTGAATAAAAATAAGTAGGTAAGTAATTAATAAATGTAATAATAGATAATAATATAAATATTAACAATTTATATATTTTTATAATTGAGTAAAAACCGGAAGAATTAAGAAGACACGAAAAAAGACAGGGCGAAGGTGAAGGAGGGTGTGGTGGCCACAACCCACAAACACGGGTTTTGTACTACGAATACATGCTGACCTCGTACGATGCGAAATCATAATACAACTCAGCAAAAGCAACCACAAGTACAAGGTTTTTTAACCTAAACCCATAGGCGCCCACTGCCTGCCGCGTACCTTGTTTTCTTTATTTCCTTCACGTGCTTCAAACCAGCTGCGCCACTGGATTCCATTCTTTGACCACATTAACTGCTTTTCTATCTCACCGCCTCAATCATCCAAACCATTACCTTATTATTATTCGCAACAAACAAAATCCCCTCAACCTAATCTTATACTTTTTTATTTATTTATTTATTAACACAGAATGTCTTCCATTTCATCACCCAAACAAAAACTTCTTTATGTTTTAATTAACAGTTACAACACTAAACGAATTACCACTCTTAAACTTCATTGCTCTGATCTTAATTCAAACAATAATTTGAGTTTAAACATGTGCACATTGGGTCAATTTCCTCATTTTATATTTTGCTTGAGGCAGTAACAAAAATAATTACTTCCAAATATAATTTTCATATTTTATTTTGGGTACCAGAGTCAGAGCCCACACATCCTCCAAATAAGAACTATAACATTATAAATCAACAATCTATTAAACATTCTTTTTTAAAAATAATATCTTCTATTGAAATTAATTCCTTCTACGTGTGGAGAGACCATTGAAATAATTTTTATCTATGTTAATAGAATCTTCTTTGTATACAAGAAGAGAATGAGAAGCTATCTATCCTTTTAGTGGTCCATCAAATATTTAACCCAGTTGATAATATTACTCCCATATTACAAAATTCTATTAATTATAAGCGAAATTGATGAATAATTTTCCCTAATAACATCACTGAAAGAAAAAACAATCATGCTTACAACTAACATGATTGAGAAAAAAAAAACAATCATGCATGCTTAGCAGTATGTAACACGTTATTGACTGTTCTCCATTCGTGAATTAGGGAAGACTACATAACATAAGTTGAACGAAATATACTTAAAAATGTAATCAAAATTCAAACACCATTAACTTTACCGGTCAAGTTACAGTTCAACATACCCAAAAGAAAAATTACAATTAAAATTCAACAAAACTAGACGATAACCATAAATTCTAGAAAAATATAAATTAATAAAAAAATAGCAAAAACCAAAAAAAGAGATTGGAAACTGAGGAGAGCATTTGAAACGACCGAAGCACAACCCATTTACAATTGTGTCCATCCATGCGAAATGTTAGTCACAAGAAGGGGGAAAAACTTTGACAGTATTGATATTGACGGAAAAACAAAGCCATGCATGAAAAGAATCCACGATTCCTTTCCTTGTTAATCGAAACTCCAGAGATCCCCGACAAGGCTTTCCTGAACATGACTCGGTGGCGTGGATTGTCCATCATAGTACGGAACTGGGTGTGGGATTGTATGCTGGGTAGTGGGATTGGCCCCCAATCCTGTGTTTGTTGTATGTCATATTTTCTTGTATGTTCCAATTACTTAATTAATATGTGTGTATGAATAGAAACTTTGTTTAGGCTTTGATTGTGAAAGTTGTGAATGTGATGTGATAATGCGTATGTGATGGAATGTAATGAGGAGATTTTGATGATGAGATGTGATGATAATGTGATATGGGAACGAGATATGAAATGTGATAATGAAAAATGATGATGAAATGTGATGACGAAATGTGATAATGTGAAATGACTATGGGAAATGATGTGATATGAGAATGCATAGAAGTTTCTGGTCGAGCCGATAGGGGAAGAGCACGGTTCTTAGTCCCCTGTCGAGCCGAAGTGGTATTTGAGCGATGTCTTTTGATAGGACATGACGTGCTGGTCCACGTGGCCGGTCCGCGTGGCCGAGCCAAAGTGATATCTGGACTAAGTCAATATCTGATAAGACATGACGTGCTGGTTCACGTGGCCGATCCACGTGGCCGATCCACGTGGCCGATAGGGTCCTTCCGGTACACTAACTAATTTTGTTTAGATTATCGAGTTAATCAGATAAATCTAATCCGATAAATACACGCAAAGTATTTGGAGGCAGTATTCCCTTTTGCCTTTATTACCAACAAAAATACTTGATTGGACCGAAACTCCCAATTCAAGGCTTCTTCTGACGGCATTTTTGACCATAGCAATGACAAGTCTCTGCTTAAAAAGCAATAAAGCATACCTATTTCATAATCTAATCTTAACGACTTTTTCTCTGATTTTTATTCTTCATCTAAGAAGATTTTCATTTTAAATTATGTCTAGATTCCCGAAAGTCGCATAGGGAAACAACTTGTAGTTTTGCTTTTGCAATGTATTCATGTGATGTGTATAGAAAAAATAAAACTAAAAAAAACTGTATATAATATATTAATTCTTTATGTTTTAATAATAAAATTATTTTTTACACTATTATTTTGAGAATTTGAGGTGGGATCTTAACAATTTTTCTTTCTAAATTTTAGTTTATTTGTTATTTTTTACGGATTGTTTTTTAAAGAAAAAGTAATTCTCAATTTGCAAATATCACACAAAGCAATGAATTGATACGTCAAATAAAAGGAGGGAGAATTTAAGGGGGAGAGCAAGTGGAATAAGTTGAAAGCCTCAACTAGACTGAGTATGACGATGACGCAATTGTTGAAGACGACAAAATAGACGAGACTCGTCATTGAAGTACTCTCATAAACAAGGTCAAACTGTAAAAGTGGGTCTTTATAATCTTTGTGATTAAATGATCAAAATGTAGATAGTTTTAATAAAAATTGAAATAAAATTTAAAAAAAGTACAAATATACTTTTCAATTAATGATATTTTAATTAAAAAAATTTAACCAATGTACTGGATAGCATTTTCCAAAAACTTATTTATGAAAAGGTACGAGAATTATAAATATACCAGTGAGCCATAAAATTATACATAAATATTAAAATAAAAAGTTAACTAATATTTATAAAATTATTTTCGAAAAAAGTCATTTATATTTATCTTTTAATCTTTTGTAATCTAAATATAATTTAACGGTTTAAATTTATAAATCTTACCAAAATTCTCACTTTTGACAATTTATATATATATATAATTGTATTCAAAAATCAATACTGAAAGATAACCACACATTATTTTTGTAACACTCTATGTTTTGGATGTGTTATTTAATTATATGATGAAATTTTTATGTTGTTGTTATTACTGTTTTAAAATTTTATGGGTTAAGAGACTCTAAGAGTTAAGTTGTCTTTAAGTTAACATAAATTATAATTAAGTTGGTTTAATTTAAGTAAAGGTATATAAGATTTTTCTTAAAATGCAAAACTCATAAGTTTATTATGTCCTAAGAAAAATTAGAGAGAATATCTCTGGAGCTTGAAGCTTTCTTCTTCCTTTTTTCTACTGAAAAATCCTTTCTTCTTCCATCCTTAAAGTTAATCCAAGGTGGCTAAGTAGGAGATTCAAGCTTTTAGAGCTAAAGATCTTGAGTTGGAATTGTGTGGATTCTGTTCCATCTTCTTCCCTTCTCATCTTTAGAGTGATTCGAGGTAATGAAAGTTTGTTGATTAAAAACTATTGATGCATGAGTGTTGTTGTCTAGAATCATCTTTATGTAGTTGAATTATATGGAATCATGATAAGATAAGTTATGGAGTTTTGGTTCCTTGAAGTTGCTTTGGAGTAGAACTTGGTGATTGTGAATCGTAGTGGTTGCATGTTGTTTTGTAAAATGCTTTTGAGTTGTTTGTGATGCCTAGATATCAAATTATCTATTGCATGCGGGGTCTTTCTAAGTTTTAGGTGGATCGAGGCAAAATGAGATTTTGCCAAGTGCGAAAATTCTCATCACTTTGGACTAGAGCTGTCAAAGTGGGCTCAACCCAATGAGCTAACTCGGTCCACCACAGGTTCGAGTCGGGTTAGGTTGAAAAAAAAATTGAAATTTTCAATACGGGTCAATTTTGAGCCCGGCTCACCATGGGTTGAACCCGTGGTGAGCCGGACTGGCCCACCAACCCGTGATTAAAAAAAATACAATAATTATTGGGTCATGGTGCAGCCCAACATGAGACAATAATGATTTAATGTTGAATTGTAATTTGTATTTTTTATGATTTTAGATTGTATTTGAAGTTTAAGATGATTTTAGATTATATTTGAAGTTTAAGATGATTTAGGATTATATTTATTTATTTGAGATTATTTAGATTTGCTTTAATTGTATTTAAAATTATCATTTAATGTTTGAGATGAATAATTCATTTATGGATGTCTTAATTAAGAATCTCAAAATTTTAAAATATGTTTGAATTTTTTGGGCTTTAGTTGTATATTAAGAAAAAAAGATGAAAAAAATTATTTTTTTAAGGTGAGTCAATCCGTTTAACCCACTAACCCGTGGTGGGCCGAGCCGGGTTCGATTTTTTTGAGCTCACTGATAAATGAGCCGGGTTGGGTTGACCTACCAAATGGTCAACCCGTGGTGGGCCAGGTTGGGCCGGGTAGCCCGTTTTGACAGCTCTACTTTGGATGTGCCTTCACGGCATCAAGCATGAGTCAAATCAGGGGTTCTTTATCCTAAACACATTCGGCACTAGATTGATGGCATCAGGTATGAGAAGAGAGAAATGTCTTTGACTTGGTGACATCAGACCTTAGTGGAAAAGGAGTCAGACGTGACCCAAATAAAGACTTTGCTTATACGACGCAAGGCACCAGTGTTGTGACATCAAATGCAAATTAGGTAGAGACTTTTTGCTTGAAATGAGGTCAAACATGGATTTTGCCATGCCAAACATGAAAGACTAAGAAGCTCCCTGCCTCATCCACATTAGGTACGGGTGGATTGGCATCAAGCATGGATGAGACAAAAAAATTCATGTGTCAATAGTGTCAAGCACACAAAGAATGGCACCATGGTTCACCATTGGAATATGATGTTTTAAGTTGTTTAATAATTGAAGAATGATGACTCAATTATACGATGAATATTGAAGTATGGTGAATTACTTACATGAATGATGATATATGATGATGTTTAAAGTTGCTTGTAAAAAATATTTGATGAAGTTAATTAAATTGTAAGTTGTATGTTGTTTTAAGTTGTATGTTGATAGTTGATTAAGTTGTAAAGTTGTTAGGCATGTGATGAAGATACATGTCTTAATTGAGTTACATAAAAACTAAAGGGGATTAAAGTTGTTTTAAAAATTAAAATATTTTATTGTGTGGATATAAGTTGTGGTGATATGAGAGTCCAAGTTGAAAACCCTTTAGGAAGTTGGTTTCTGAATGTACTAAGGAAAGTATGAAGTAAAGGGGTAAGATCTTTAACTAATTTTTAGAAGGGTGCGTCGTACTTGGATGGTAGTTGGCAAGCTAATCTCATAGGAGACTTAGTTTATGCATGCTAAGGTCGTAGTAGACTCACATCCAAGTAGTTCTACCCTGACAATAATATTCAACTTTTTTTTAGTTTAAGTGACAAAACTTGAAAAATCAATTTAAGTTGTATACCTGACACTCTGATGAGGCCTAAAGTTGTTTATAATTGACTTGGTTGTGATACGTATGACATTATGATTTGGTAGGGTCCAATCACTTAAATTTCTCACCTCTATTTTAAGTGATCTCCATAGTTGATATGCATGTTGCGAATTAGTTGTTTAAAGGTTTTTATGATGAAGATGTTGGTTGTGTTGTAATTTTTTATGTTGTTGATATGATGATATTGTGGATAAGTTGAAAGTTGTCAAGTTGTGTTGTTTGAATGTTGGTTAAGTTGTCTATATTGTATTGTTGTGAATACTATGTTAATTCTTTTATAAATTTACTCTTTCTTTTCCTTGTGATTAAAACTATAATAATTATATTTTATATGTGAGCAGAATAAGATTAGCAAGATGACTTGGTTTGTTGGTAGAAGACTCGTATTAATGATGACTTGATTTTGATAATGTTATATTGCTGAAACATATTTAGTATATAAACATTTGATTGATGATTAGAGATTTTCAGTGTACAATTATATAGTTACGTGAATTATATGTGTACAAAAAGTATATATAATCTTATGAAGGAATTTGCGTTTTTAATATTATGTTTTCTACTCCATATATGTATAGATTTCATGAATAATAAGGTAACTATTGTATAAAAATCCTAAAATAGTTAAATATCATTTAGCATTTTTTCTACATTATATTGTACTATACGTCTATACTAAAGATAGTGATTTACCAAATTATTATAAATTTTATTTTAAGAAATCATGTGATCATTAACTAATTTTTACTTTTTGACTAATTATATATATAACTACGGTACAAATTTATAATTATTATTTCTTATCATTTTATATGAAATATTTTTAACATATAATACCTTTTAATTTATCGATTTAATTTTAGTTTAGTTTAAAATTTTCAAAATTAAAATATTATATAATAATATAAATTATATATTGTAAATATAAAATATAATTTATATATTTATAAATTTATTTATAATATAAATTATACATTAAAAATATTTATTTATTATAAATTTTAGTTATATAAAATAATCATTTATCATGTATAATGTGCAAGTTAAAAATAAATAAAATGATTTAATAATTCTCTTAATTATTAAATAAAAATGTCCTTTTTATATTTTCATAATATTAAATATTTTCTATAAATTATTAAAAAAAAACTATAAAGGACATTATAAAAAGGTACAGTAAAGTATACAGTATAATACTCGTATTATCTTTATCTGTTCAATAATCAATCATATGTTAATTGGGTGAAAATATAAAATATTGCAACCAATTAAATAAGCAGCATTCAATTATGAAGATCATCATCAATAATGATAAATAAATAAAAAAATTAAAAGAAAACAACAGAAAAGAAAATGGGATGTTGCTTGTGTCTCGTAAAGCTGGAATGGTGGTGCAGCAATGGTTGGCCTGTGTTTATATAAAACTAACGAAATGATTGGACGGTAAGCGAAGTTGGTGCTGCAACCATCAATTATTATGTTCGCTGAAAGTGGAGCACCGCCCCTCTCCTCTTTGCTACTCGTCTTCCAGTGTAACAAATTCAATTAATATAAATGCATTGTATTATGAATCGGGGGAGAAAGAGAAGAAACTAAAACTCTCCATAAGACGACACATTTCATGGTATATTTTTATTATTAATTATTTTCTTACAAGTCAACTTTCATTTTTGGAGAATATTTTTTTATAAACGATAAGCTTGACCTTAAAAAAAAAAAATAATAAAAAAATAAAAAAAAACACCAACGATATACAAGTATGAAACGTCACTAACTTCACTCAAAATTTAGAATCATAGTCAAAAATAGTAATAAACACTTCAAGTAAGCATGATTTAGCTTCTTAATTTACGCATCTCTAATCTACTCCTATGTATGCATACAACATTTATAAAGAATAAACTATCAATTCAGTGAGTGCTTCTATTATTTAAAAAGAAATTGATAATTAATTGAGATTTACAAAATATATGTAAAAAAAAAGTAAAATAAGAATTTTTGATTAAAAAAATGGGAGAAAGATAATTATAAATATAAAATAGTCTAAAAATTTGTATACACCTTAACAATTAAATTATTATTTTTATATAATGTTATAGATAAATTATCAATTTAATTTTCGTTAAATATTACTAAATTCGTTATGTTGAATCCTTATTCTAACATTGACATGAATAATTATATATTGAGGACTACCATTTAAGATTATGCCAAATTAAAATAATCTAATGAGATATAAATAATTTGGGTAGTTATGTATTTAACAAGATATGAGACATTTAATGTGTAATAACTAATGAATAATTTTATTTTATGATGAATTAAAATAGAAATATTAAAAGACAACTAATTGTTTATAAATAAGTTAGGTTCCTAAATCATAGTACATTATTCTCTTTCCTAACATCCATTATTAGAAGGAGATAGAGAGATAGTAAGAAGATTTTATTAAGGGAATTTGTATTGATCTAATAAGTCAAATCGCACTGCTCACTTATCATTATGAGTTCAAAAACACTCTTTACTCTTTCTTATATTTTCTAGTGATTAACATAATAGATTATGAGTTATATAAATGATAGTTTTCCTTTTGTAAGTATATTATTGATAGTTTTCATCAACGACTTATGTGTTAATTTTAACACCTTAAGTAATTAGATTGTATAAATAATTTTTCAAATATTATATATTGAATATCCATTAGTTTAGTATGTGAGTCAATATATTTTACCAATATCTAAGGATCAACTTGATAGAAAATTTTCAATATATTTGAAAGATTAATTATTATGATTTATAATATTTAACATATTAATTATATAATATTTACTTTAAATATTATTTTAGAAAGAAAGTATTAGAAACGAAATCGATAATTTACTCTATTTGCACAGGTTATGAACTAATTAATCTTGCATATGTTATGACTTAATTAACCTCTTAGATTGGCCACATCATATAACTACGACTCTCAAAATGGCCTAGATGTGCCGACTAGTTAGTTAAGAAATGTGTCTCTTTATAGCTTATTTATTTGGTCTATATATCCCCTACTTTGTCACTATTTGTTCAGACGGACTCTTTGGACACCTTCTTCCCATATTGATAGCTTATTTATTTGATTTGTATGCCCCCTCCCTTATCACATTGATTGTTGTTTTTCCATTCTTATATTTCTTAGCTTTCTTATTGATATAAAACAAAAGGCCTAGTCACAAGTTTAATTTAAGTCTATTTATATATGAGTTTTCATATACACAAATTTATTTTTAGTTCTTTAAATTTAAAATTATTATTTTTAGTTTCTATAATTTAATAATCTTGTTTTGACCCCTCAAGTTATTAATAACATATTTAAAAGTGACAGGTTGAGACAATTATGTAATATCAATTGAATTTAATGTCATATTTTTACTAACAAAAATAAGAGTAGATGGGTTTTATATAACAATATTTAATAAATTTTCTAACAAAATTTGAGTATAAGGACTAATACAAATTTTTTTTAAATTATAGGATTAAAAAGACCAATTTTAAATTTAAAGGACTAAAATTATAAAAGGCAAAACGGCAAAAGAATGTATACAATAAAAAGGTATATCACCATAATTAAGACTAGTGGGATCTACACACTTAGTTTTTCTATGTATTTTATTTAAAAATAATATATATATATATATATATATATATAATATAAAAATAGATAAAAGGAATACATGGATTTGGTTTCTACTTTTATTCAGTCCTTTTTATCCTTTAATTGTTGACATAATCACTTAAAAATTAGGACAAAATTGTAAATCTGTTATTTCATTCAAAAATTAGAAACCGAGAAACCGCTACTTCTTCTTATAATAATTTCTACTTTTTTTTACTCAAATTTTGAGAGAAAATGGTCACCGGCACATTGGGAAGCGAAGGGTACTCTCTGATTAAGGATTTAAGATTGGACATTGAAGTAAACGACAGAACTTTTTCACTCTGCTTTTAGCTTTATTTGACCAATTCCAATACATTCCCTGTTACCATCATTCAACAGGTCAAATATATATTCTCTTTTTTGTTCTTTTACAATCATGGTTTCCCTTTATTATTGTGGGTTTGAAATGCTGGAATTGCATGAGCTGTATATTCGTTTGTTTCTTTCCGTTAGTGATAATAATTAATTGGTACGGTTATCTGCGCATAGCAAGAAGGTACACAAATACCATTTTTTTACGCATAGTGTCATCAGTTCCTGGGCCAAATTGTAACCATTTTAATTTTTCATTACATTGCAACACCTTTTATCTTTTTTTATAACCATTTTAATTTTTCATTCACATTTATGTTTGTTTGGTTTATTGGGTCAATTCCATTGTATGCTTTCATTTTCAATTTCATCTTTTTACATCATCGAATTCATTTTTCGTGTTTCATACTATTAATAGTCTTTTTATTTTCGTGTTTTCCTTTCTGTGTTGATGGTTTTTATAAAGATAAAGAGGTTCTTTTTTGTTTTTTTTCTCTCTCTCTTTTGGTACGGCGTGGTTGTGTCCATTGTCGGTTTCTGTTTCCTTTCACAAAGAATAAAATCAATTCTTCACCTCCGTTTATTCATTCACACTCGACAATATCTTCATGTTTTATGTTAAATTTCAAAAATTTAATTTTAATTAATTAAATTTAAGGGAATACATGGGTTTGGTTTAAATAAGTAAATAAATTATATTTAAAACATATAAATATTTTATATTCTATCTATAATCTATAATCTATAATCTATCTATAACATCTATAATCTATAACATCTATAACAATAAATAAAGGGAATACATGGGTTTGGTTTTCACTTTTTTTAAGACATTTATATCCTTTAATTGTTAACATAATTACCAATTAAGTACATATAAACAGTTAAGCAACACGTAATAACTGAAAAAAAAACTGTCACAACCCATAAAAACTGCCAAGGAGTCTGTTTACCAATTTATGTTTACCAATTTTGAATGTTACGTTTCTTTCTTCTCTCCACATTCACTTTCATGTCATCAAGAAAACCATCCATACGTGTTGTTCTATATGTATATAATTTCAAAGGTGAAAATTGATTTTGCATGTATTTGAATAATTTATTACTGTCATTGAATACTGTTTTATTTATTTATTATTCATTATTCATGCTTTAATTTGAATAATCATTAATTTATTTAACATCATGCTGGCTTTCTTTAAACCCTTTCTTTTCCCTAATGTACATACAGTGAAGAATATCTGATTCTGAACATTTCTGAACCTCTGAACAATATCTGATTTTGTGGGAAAAGCTTCTCAGTCTTTCAAGGAGATAAACAACAACGGTGAGAATTTTTTTTTTATTTTTTTTTCACGTTTGATGATTGCGCCTTCACGATTATGGTTTTTTCAATTCCATGCTTCTTAAATTTCGGATTCAATTCTGTCTTTTCTGTTTTGATTAGGGCTATTTCATTTTCATTATTGTAGTTTTGAGATCCTTTAGTAGCAGTAAATTCAAACCCTATATTGAAAAATCTTCGTTTTCATGGTGACATTTTTATAAATTTGAAAAATAATAGGTATATTCATTGTGAGAAGCTATGTACGAAGTTTTGGTAGGCCATGTTTGTGAATCTTATGTAAAATTTAAAATTTAAAATTTAAAATTCAAAATTTAATTTAAAATTCAAAATTCAAACTTTAAACTTCAAAATTTAAAATTTAAAATTTAAAATTTAAAATTTAAAAATTAAACTTTAAAATTTAAAATTTAAAATTTAAAATTTCATATTTCAAATTTAGTAATTAAAAAATTAAATTTAAATTTTAAAATATAAAGCTTAAAATCTAAAATCTTAAATCAAAAATCTAAAATCTAAAATCTACAATCTAAAATCTAAAATCTAAAATCTAAAATCTAAAATCTAAAATCTAAAA
>NC_033805.1:24134908-24150104 GCF_000340665.2 Cajanus cajan
CACTTATTAATAACTATACTATTCATGCACTATTTTTGAGGTATCTCGATCTGTCCCATAATAACATAGAGAAGCTTCCTAGTTCAATTACAAAGCTTTTCCACTTGCAGACGTTGAAACTATCCCAATGTACTATTCATGCCACGTGGGATAGGCAAGTTGAAACTGTGAATGTGATGTGAGTTAGGATTCCTAGCGGCTAGCGTAAAGAACCAATCCGTACGGTGCCTTCTTTTATTTTTTAATTAATAGTTATTTACAGTTAACTAAACTGTAACTTAAATAAGTACAGTTTTTTAAAACTGAATTAAAAAATAGTTTAATACAGTTTTATTTTAATCAGTTTTAGTTTTTTAGTTTAAAATAAATCAATTATTTAACAGTTTTAGTTCAGTTTAATTAATTTTGCCCAGCCCTATATATTGCGTTTTGGGTTTAGGTCATGTGTTAATTTTGCATCTAGAATTGCCCGTTCTGAAACCAGAACGGTCCGTTCTGCTTGCACTCGTCGTGTGTTAATTTCGCATCTGGAACGACCTGTTCTTAAATCATCTGGAACAACCCATTCCAGATGTAAAATTAACACACAACGAGTGCAAGCAGAATGGGCCATTTTGGTTTGAGAACGGACCGTTTCAAATGCAAAATTAACACATGACATAAACCCAAAACGCAAAAAAAATGTGTATATATATATATATATATATATTATATAACGCTGCTTAAAATTCGATTTTCGGGGAACCAAATTCTTAACATAAATAATAAATCATGCTACTCTTGTAAATAATGTGTAACAGGTGATTTTTGAGTAATTTTTAAAAAAAAAATTCTATTCCCATAAAAAATTCGTCATTTATTAAGTTTAAAGTGAATTGAGAAAAATAAGTATGTGACAAATACAAAATTCATTATAATATCGAGCGTATCTGCCTTAAATTAGATGTCTTTTAAATTAATATACATATTTTAAAGAACTATTAAGTATACAAATTATCGTGATAGAATAAATTTGTGATGAAAATATTTTTATTGGAAGAAAGTATAATATGTCTATGAATTTATTTAAATATTGTTTACAAATATTATCATTAAATAAATATGATATTATTAAAAATAATTAGTTGTAAAATAATATATTTAAAAGCTAATTAAAATATTTAAAGTACATCTAAACTAGAGCATGATAAATTCACAACAAAAGACCCATATCTGCTGAGTTTCTTAACACGCTGACTCAACAGATATCTCAACGCTGAATGACTTCAAAGGGGGAAAAGTATAAAATGAACCTAAGGGTGTGCAACTATTCGGCGACCTTAAATAACAATTTACCCTTTCGGGAAAGACAAGAGCCGTCTACTTCATTTTCATCGTTATATTTTATTATTAAAAAATTATTAATATTTATTAAATTAACTGATTTATGATTGATAGTCAAATATTAAGATCTTAAATTTAAGTTTTTTATTTTTATAAAAATGATTGATTTTTAATATTATTTTTTATTATTTAAAAAGCTAAGAATAAAATCATCTAAATAAAATATGTATATCAAATTAGATTCATTTTTATATATATTATAGGTTATGAGTATTTTTTGTTTGATTTGATTTTTACATTAAAAGTTATCTGAACCAAATAAAAGTATCATGTGCAATTCAGTTTGAAAGGATTATAAAATTTGAGTAAAATTAAACTAATTTTTTGTGATTTGATTTAATTTAATTTTTACAATTTCAAAATTTTTATTTAAAATTAATTAAAAATATGTTATTTTTTTAAGATCATACATAAAAATAAAACTAAAAGTATACGAATATTAAAATATTTTAATCATTTAATAAATTTAACATCAATTCTTATCTTATTATTTTAGTAAAAATATTTTTTAATACAATTTTAATTATCATATTAAATATATTTTTTTATATATATAATTTGTAACTTAAAAATAATTATTTACAAATGTTATAAATGATTCATAATTTTTCATTTTAAGATTCAATTTAGTAGTTTATAATTTTATAAAAACACATTTTAAAGAATTATTATAATGTATATTTGGAGAGAAAAAATATTTTTAAGTATCTTACAATTTTATAAAAATATCTTTTATGTTATGTATCAATTTTATATACTTACATTATACATTTAAAAATAAATAAGATTTAAAAATTTAAAAATCAAATCAAATCATTAATTTACAATTTTCATCGGTTTCCAATTTTTTTTTATTGATTTATGATTTGTCATTTGAATTAGTTCAATTTTTGATCACCACTAATTATTATTGCATGTATTTTGCTCCCAGGTTCCCCTAATGAGCCATTCTCACCTGCACTTGGGTTTCTTGTCGTTAATTAATGCACTTTATTTGCTACAGTATAAAATATAGGATAATTAAAAAAATCTTTCTAGACAATATTATAAATATATTAATTAAATAAATCTGAAGCTTAAATATTATGAATAGGAAAATTATATTAAGAAAAAAAATTCATTAAAGATGGTCAAGTTATGCAAATAAAGATTAATCATAATATAAAGATTAATAATATTTTATATAATGAGTCCTTATAGTCATTATATTATGTAGAATCACTACTAGTAATAGAATTGGATTACTAGAGCATGTAGTTTATAAAAAGGAAATATGTCATATATACATGTAGGATACAAATATAAAAATAAAAACACTTGTACGGTTATATAAAAGCTATACAAATGTGAATAGTAATCTTAAGATGAACTTTATGTCCTAGTGTTGGTTGCACACTACTATACATAGTTACAATAAAGTAGTTCTGACATCAGCCAAAAGCAGCCTCTAACTGCCAATCAGGACTTGCTTGCATCTCTTTTGGCAATTAGGGCTCGCCTGCATCTCCTCTAGCCTAACCCTAATATGCTCTCATATAAAGTATGATTATAACAGTTCTAACCATAATGAAAACAGTAAGGGCAAGTTACAGTTCAAAAACATGTGTATCATACAACTTTATACCACCAAACATATATGAAAGCCAAATATTCTAAAGCTAACATATATCTTATCCAACCATGTCAACAAGACATCTAACAATGCATATGAAACACCATAACATACACCATATGCATACACCTCAAATAATGTGCCATCATACATTCACCTACGAAAATCTCCGAATAACTTGAGTAGTCTAAGTGACTCTACCCCACCAAACTAACCCAATCATTTTTTGCACCGGAACGTCGGCTTGATTATAGCAAAATGGGATAATAATCCTTCCTCTAGTTTCTTGGGTTTTGTCACTTACACTAGGAAAGTCTGGTTCCACCGTTAGGAATAGTACAATTGGGTATAATCTTACCACAACTTTGACATGCATTACCAAGTCACATATGGAGTTCATCCATTGATTATCCTTAAGGAACCATGCAACCTTTCCAAATACTTGGTTAAGCATTATAGCCCTTGACCTTTCACCTTACTCAACCACTAACTAAAGACCTAGAGGAGACATCAACACACCTAAAAACCACTCAAAGAGACACACCTACTCAATGAAAGTTATCCAATAATGGCCTACCCAAACACCACTCAAAGATTTCCTATGTGAGATCTTCAACTTTCAAAACCAACTTTCCTTTCCTCAAGTCCTAAATTAGTCAATCATGTATAAATTAATTTTATACTGCATTCTCAACATCTACACCACACCATACATAATCTATATATATCATATCTAGTGAATGCATATAAAGATCAACAACATCGTACATGTATATAGCATACATATGTTCATCATCATCCAACACCATACAAACATCTAAATATGTTATATCCAATCAACATACATAGAATTACAATATTCATACTTCATATAGCATGCAATAAAACTCATACATCTACTCATATTTACCATATAAATTCCAAAACACATTCATCATCCAGGCATCCCGCACCCGACGCAACATACATTGTGCCTGGCACCATCGAGGTAGGGAACTCTTTACCTCACTCGTGCCCATCACCATCCAAACCACGCCAGGTGTAACCGAGGTAGAGATCCCCTAAAACCTTACACCAAGCATGGCACGGAGAACTTGTACCTGATTCATGCCCAATATCATCTTAGTGGCGTTCAATGTCATCCAGACAAGGAGTCTCTACCTTTATCACGCTTGACGCCACCCAACTAGGGTACAACATCACCAAGTCAAATACTTTTCCATGCTCTCACGCCTGACACCATTCAACCACGTTCAATGTCATCCCAACCCAAGATGAGTCTCTCCTCAAGCTCAGTGTCATTGATCCTATGCCAGATATGATCGAGACAAAGACTTCTGATTGGAACTGCATTTGACATCATGAAGACATGCTCGACATGACTGTTATTTTTGTACAAAGTAGATCACAAAAATTGCCTCAAGTACTTGAAACACAAAAAATCCAAGACATGCAAAGCATCTAACGCTAGATATACATTATGTATGACACACAATCAAGTTAAAACAACATATGCAATGAACAATCAAACAAATCACCAATTTTTCCTCCATGGACCCAACCACTCAAGTTCAACGTAATTAGCCTCAAATTCATGTAGTTCAACATCTAGACGCATGCAATCCATAACCTATTCCATGCATTATGCTCAACCATTCATTAAAACACCTCCTAGCTCCCTTGACCTCAAAAATCCAACTACACGAAATAAGAATGGGGAAAGCAAAATAAGAAGGAACTCGAGTTCTTCGAAGAACCCCACACAACTCTGAACTAAGACTCAAGGCTCTTATTAGAACCTGAATCACATCACTCAAATGCATTAGCAATCCTGAGGAAAGGATTCTTTAATTAAGATAAGGTTTAGGGAGAAGAAGAAAAACTATGGACTCAAAGTACTTCTCTCTAGAATCTAAAAAGATGAGTTTATAAAACTTAATTTTTAATAAAAACCTTATATATACTTACTCTTCCCAGGATCAATTGGACCTTTGACCCAAGATCTTCACAACTCACCTTAGTACAATGTTATATTTTATATTATAATATAGTGATAAAAACATTAATTAAGTAAGTAATACAAAATTATTATAAATTTACATTAAAACATTGATGTACGATATATTAATAAATTTAATAAAAAAAATCTTCGGCTAAATAAATTTTTATGTATTATAAAAAGAAAATAACTTTTATAACAATAACATTAAAAGTTATCCTTAAAATAATTTATAATTGATTAATAGTATTAAAATATTAATACCAATATTACAAAAAAAATTAACTTTTATTTATAACTCTATTAATATTTTAATAAAAACTTTTTATCTATAAATTTTTAATTAATACTTTTTTGTTACAAAATTGGTAACAGGGAGTCACACTTCTAAAATTACCATGTTGGGAATTAATAATATCTTGAAGATCCTTAAATTAAACATCATTATTTATTTAGTAATTAGTACATCATTGTTTATTTAGTAATCACTAGTGGAAAAAAGGCTTTTAAAATCGGTTATTTTGGACTTTTAAAATCGGTTATGGAACCGATCTTAAAAGAGCTGATTTTGAAAAGGTAGACTTTTAAGATCGGTTATCAACCGATTTTAAAAGTAGACTTTTAAGATCGGTTGATTTATAACCGATCTTAAAAGTCTTGACTTTTAAAATCGGTTATGTAACAACCGATTTAGAAGTCTATTGAAATAAAAAAAAACAATTTAATATGAATCTTATAGATTAATGCTTAGAGGTGATAGAATAGTGCGTTATCAAGCAAAAATGATCACAGAACTTCAAACTTGCAATCATCATTAGTTTCATATTTCTGCCACATTAATATCCTGCTGTTTCGGTGTACCTCTCTTTGACGCAAAGCAGCTTCTTTCTCTTCATTGCTCCGCAACTTCCATCACTACTATGTGCATATAAAAGTTATTCTCTCTATATTATTAAACAACAAAGAGGAGGATTAGTTAATGAATAATAAAGATAGTCATTTGGTCAAAGAGGAATTAGTCAAAGTCAACATGCTAACCAAATGAGATTAAAAAAAAGGCAAGTCGTAATGACTGTTGTGAATAGCTAATATACTACACGATTGATTTGCGAGAAGGATATTGAATATAGTCACCATAAGAAGTAGTACTTGCAAGTAGACATCTAGATGTAATGAGAAGCAAGCACATTGTAAGGCCAACTCGTGGGCAAAATCCACATTTTGACAGTCTATATATTGATAAAGACACCAAAGAGTTGTGTGGACTTTGAATGAGAAAAGGTTGTTAATCAACAATAAGTTACACTGCTTTCTTTTTCTTTTAATAACTCATCCTGTCATTACAAAATTTAATTATTATCTAACAACACATGCTTGTTTGTTACTCTGACTATAAAGAAGACATCAAATCTTCATTGCTCCGCAACTTCCATCACTACTATGTGCATATAAAAGTTATTCTCTCTATATTATTAAACAACAAAGAGGAGGATTAGTTAATGAATAATAAAGATAGTCATTTGGTCAAAGAGGAATTAGTCAAAGTCAACATGCTAACCAAATGAGATTAAAAAAAAGGCAAGTCGTAATGACTGTTGTGAATAGCTAATATACTACACGATTGATTTGCGAGAAGGATATTGAATATAGTCACCATAAGAAGTAGTACTTGCAAGTAGACATCTAGATGTAATGAGAAGCAAGCACATTGTAAGGCCAACTCGTGGGCAAAATCCACATTTTGACAGTCTATATATTGATAAAGACACCAAAGAGTTGTGTGGACTTTGAATGAGAAAAGGTTGTTAATCAACAATAAGTTACACTGCTTTCTTTTTCTTTTAATAACTCATCCTGTCATTACAAAATTTAATTATTATCTAACAACACATGCTTGTTTGTTACTCTGACTATAAAGAAGACATCAAATAGCCTTTAATTCTATGACTTTGAATGAAAAATTTGTTAAACATGTAATTAGTAAGAATGTTTATGGATTATTCAAACCAAACTAATCAAATTAGTTCTAATTTTTCACTTAATTAGATAAAATTAAATTCAAACAAAATAAGTTTCTCTTTAATTAGTTTAGATCATGAATTTGTTTTTTTTACAAATTTGATGATCCGATAATTAAATAAGTTAAAATTGTTAATGTTTTATAATTTTATATTATCATTAATTAGTAACATATTAATATAACTTACTCTACTAGTCACTCACAGAGACACCTACCATATCCAACAATATTAACACAATTCCGACAGATCTATATAGGAAACAGTGGAGACAACCCTACTAACATTTTACACTTTTAGTGCATATATATTATACTATATTATAAATAATATAATATTTTAAAAAATAAAAGTTAAATTTTAATAAAATAAACTTGTTTTTTTAAAGTCTTTTAATATATATATATATATATATATATATATAATCTAATAAAAAAAAAAGTGCTAATATAGTCCAAACCTTCTGGTAGCTGAAAACCCACATCTATTTGTTGTGGAATTACTATATAATTATTTAAACTAAAAGCCAAGTCCTGAAATTATACAGAAAACGTCCTTTTCATACAGCAAAAAAGATATAAATCTATATTTCTTTCTAAATAAAATTTAAATGAAAAACATCAAACATTATACACATGTAGAGAAGCCAAACACAGTATATAATTTAATCTCTCAATATCAGACTAATAGTCAGAAGTAAACCAGAGCCTACATTGATTTGTTTGTCTATAATATAATGCACTTCTTAAATTCAAAACCATCACTTCTATAACATAGAAAATAATTACCAGAGTTCTTGTGAACAGCCACAAAAATATTATGTTCAAGATGCCGGTCAAAGCAGAAAACATTGTTGCAAATCCTACTCGTGTGAATAGAAATGTACTTGGGAAAGGTAGAGCCACTCTGTCCCTGACTGATCTCAATTTGTTGAAGCGAGCCATCTGACGTAACAATGGAAAACCTACACCACAAAGAGTACCAACATCTCAAACTAACATCCATCTCCCTTGACAAGTAGTTCTCAACAATAAACATTGTTTTGGACCGTGAAATCAGTGACAAACTAATCACATTCTCCATTCCTTGTACAGTATATCAGAACGCAGAATAAGGAAAGAAACTTACAGGTAAGACTCACGTGTATCCAAATCAATATATGAAAATAGGGCAACGATCGAAGAAGATACTTTCAAATGCTTCTTCGAAAATTTTGCGACAACTTCGCCAGTGAACTTGATAAAATAGTTTGTCAGAGTCATCAGCAACTCCAAGCACGTCCTCATCTTCAGACCAAGCTCCTACACTAAACGTACCAAAGCTGGAACCTAATGAACCAATTGCTCATCGCAATCAAATAGTGTTTCCACTTTCCAACACAAGACAAAATTTCAGAGAGTAAATAAATCTCACTGGTGAAAATGGCGCATGGATTCTGATAGTCATCCTCTTTACTCAGAATCGTTATCCGATTTCCTGCAGCAACTGCGACGTGTTTGGCCGTGCCGGAAACAAACAGCGCCAGCAATCTTTTGAGCCTCTTCGGTTGGTTATATTCGGTCCATTTCTCCTTGAGCTGGCTCACGCCTTCACAGTGCAATACACACGAACATCAATTGGATCCAAACAAGCGTTGATCGGGATTCGACGAAAGCATAACCGAACTCGTTCGGTGAGTGGAAGAGAAGAGCTAGACGTAGCTCGAGAAGAAAGCAGAGACAACAAGGTACCCTTGGCGCTCTCGTTCACCTGAAATCGAACAATGGTTAACGAAAGTGAGGGAACAAGAGCGCGAATCAGAAGAGAAAAGAGAAGAGAGTGTGACCTGTTGTTGGTTCTGGTGTTGAGGAGAGTAATTGGAAGCGTGATGTCGCGTCTCGTAGAGCGGCACCGAATCTCGTTGAAGTTCTTCAGTACCCTCCACCTCCGCCTTCGACTCCTCCAAGGCCACACCCACGGCCAGGGA
Organism: Cajanus cajan; assembly: GCF_000340665.2. Lineage (NCBI taxonomy): Eukaryota > Viridiplantae > Streptophyta > Magnoliopsida > Fabales > Fabaceae > Cajanus > Cajanus cajan. The sequence goes on from NC_033805.1 coordinate 24,143,887, forward strand.
GGGGGAGGGGCGCTTCTTCGGGGGGAAATGGCTCACGCTGGTCACCAAACAAACGAAACTTGATGGTGCTTAAGCTTATACAACAATGGCGATTCCAGGGCGCGCACAGTTTCTTTGTTCCATGTAATGCATATGGGTAAACGAAAAGCCTGAACCCTAAGCACGAACAAACGAACGAAGCAGAGAGTGGAGGCCGAAATTGTAGAAACGGAAAAGGACATTTAAGATCGGTTATCTAAGAACCGATTTTGTATGTTACATACGAAATCGGTTCCCATATAACCGATCTTAAAAGTAGTAAAAAAAACATGATTTAAAATCAGTTAAATTATGACTGATTTTAAAAATAATTTTTAAAATCGGTTATATTTGAACCGATCTTAAAAGTTGTGCCAGACATACCTTTTAAGATCGGTCATATAATAACCCATTTTAAAAGTACTTTTAAAATCGGTTAAGTTTTAACCGATTTTAAAAATGTTCATATTATTTACAAAATTGTCACCGCATCACTTTTAAGATCGGTTACAAGGTAACCGATCTTAAAGCTCCGATTTTAAATCTCATTTTTGCACTAGTGAATTAGTTAAAATTTTATAGTATTTAATTTGATTTAAAATTTTATTTATCAAATTGACAATCTCGTAAGATAAATTTATCCTCTTACTAGAAGGAATCTCCATCGATAAATATACCTACTAAAAATAAAATTTTAATAGTCAGAGGTGCCAGAACCCGCTCACAGAGAATGCAAGCTTAAATAATACTTTCAATGAATTGGTTCAATGTATTGGTTTGCATTCGCATTTTTTAAAAGAAGCATTAGGTCCGACATGTGCATGCAGGTACGGCAAGAAATTAGTTTATGAACCTAACTATAGGCAGAAAAATAGAGTGAAACCTGTAATTCGGGTTCTACTTCCACCATCTTGATGCATCCTTATCCGTTAGAGCATGCAACATCAGTTATCATGGATTTGTTTTTAGTTTCGTTTGTCCTATTTTATTTGTTATTTGTGGAAAAAAAATACTTTTTACTTATATATTACTTTAAAATTTGAGGATATAATAATTGTTTTTACTTATACTTTTATCTAATCAAAAATAGCATATGAAATATTGAAGTAATAAATGTGATAGATAAAAGACGTATTAAGAAGTTATCAATATATATATTTTTATTATAAGAATGAACATGATATTAAAAAAAAAAACTTACAATCATTCAACCAATTTAAATGGCGATAATTATATAATTCTTTTTTTATTAATTTAGATGATAAACCGGAGATTTATGAATTGTTTTAACATATATATTTAAAAAAGTAACAAGAAAATTAAAGTTTATCATCTTTAATAAAAATATAAAGAAAATACACATGAGAAATTCTTAAAAATAACAGTATGTAAATACTAAATAGACAAAAACTAAAACTCTTTCTTGACAATTAACTATAAAATTGTCAAACTCAAATACTTATATTTATTGATTAAAGATATATTATTTTAAGAAAAATTAATTAATAAATAAATATGTTATACAAAATTTCCTAAGAGTTATATTCTTACAAATAACTGTACCAAAAAAATTCTTACAAATAAGATTACAAAGAAAGTAATTTAATTAAAAACAAACTATTTTCTATACTAAAATTCACCGGCTTAATTTCCGTTGAAAAATATTATTTTACTTTATTTAATTTAAAGTAGTGTTCTTTTCCATGATTTCATTTGATGTCGACGACACCTACGTGTAGTAGTGGCATTTGTTGTTAATGTCGTATGTCATATTGTGTCAGTAGATTTTGGCTACCAAAATAGATAATGATGCTCATAATTTTTTATAACTATTTTTTAAATGATTATCTATAAAATTCAATTGGTTTAATGGTACCAAAATTCAACTAAAGCCAGAAGAATTTATATTGGGCAAATATTCACTTACACTCTGTTTGTAAAGTGGAAATACCATAGAAATAGGTAGGAAACAATGAAAATATGAATAAGGAAAATAAATTAAGTGCGTGTTTGATTTTCATTTTGTAAATCAATTTTGTTTTCTCTCTCCACGTCGAACAGTATTTTTACGTGAAAGCTATTATTTGTTGCTTTCAATTGATCGTGGTTTTTCACATTTGAACTCCAATACAAACACGCACTAAGCTATTTGATGAAGTAGAATTAGGAGAATGAAATTTTAAAAAAGTGGTAGAATCTATATAAATTTATTTCCACAATGACAGGGAGAAATATCGGAGAAATATGTGACGTTGAATTTTAACATTTGTTCCAGAGCCATTTAGGAAACCTGCCAAGTATTTCACACCACTTTAATTGATTAAAGCTCCATCAAAGGGACCAACACTCACACTTGTGCATTGCATCAATCAATTAAACAAATTCTGAAGCCATTAGTAATGTATTACAACTATGATATGAAATACCGGATGTAGGCGGGGTGGAATCAGCTTAATTTTTATGAAGACGTAATTACATGCAAACAATTTTTTATAATATCAAAAAAATTTATGAGTATTTTTTATTTTGAATTGAATGGGTGCACAATAAGAATTTATATACACAAATTTTATAATAATATTTTTGGGTAGCCAAAGTCACTTCATGGCTATAGAAGGAACCGTTCCTGCATTAAGGTCCATCAAAATTAAGGATGACAAAAATAGTGGTACATGTGGGTATTCATAGATAAAATCTGTTATGGATAAATAAATAAGTTATTTAAATGAATGCTCGCGGGTAATAGGTACGGGTATTTTTTACCGGTTTATAAATGGGGCGGAGGTGGGTATGATAGTATCTATACCCATGAGTATCCATTTAACAAAATTTCTTAAATACCCTTATATATAAAATCATGTAACCCTAAAATTACACTCTTTTATTTTCTTTCCATAGTCAGTAGCGCACACTTTCACACACAACAAAAAAGGGATAAATAAACCCTCTTAATCTAAGTCCTGACTCTCTGATCTGCTATGCAATGACAACAACATGTATGTAGTTCTTTGATCTACATTTTTAAAATTCTATTTAATCGATTTATTGCTTTTTGAGTGATGTTGTTTGAATGAAAAAGCTTGCTCTCTCTTGGACTTGTTTTTATTGAGAAACACTTGAAGGCAACTCACTTTTTTTTTCTTCTTTCATTTTTCAAGTTCTTCGGTCAACCTTGTTGCTTCCTTCTTTCTTGCATCCACTACTTCTTACAACTTTGGTTTGTTCTTGTGTATAAATTCATATCTTTTTGTTTGCTTATGTGTTATGTTCTTCCGTGTGTTGTTCAGGGGGAGAATTGGCTCTACCTGGATTGGCGTCGGACATAAGGAGAGAGACTCATTTCTGCTTGATTTGGGGTCAGGCGTGGGACTTTGTAATGCTAAGAATGAAGGCCTAGGGATCTATACCTGATTCATGTAGGGTGCATGTTATATGGCACTGGGCATAGATGAGGTGGAGAGTTCCCAGCCTCAATGGCACTAGCACAAGGTGTGTAACGCCATGCGCGATTTACTTTGAAAATTCTTGTTGTGTGATTGATTAAATGGTGAACATGAATAAGTTAGATGAATTTATTGCATGTTTTATGTTGATTGGTGATATTTGTTCTATCTATGATGATTTAGGATAATATATATAAACAATTATATGTTGAAAAATGTTGAGGTGTATTTGTGTTGAGATTTATGAATATTGTTAGATCTATATCCATTGACATGGGGTAATACATATAGATGTATGTTTGTTGAGGGTGTGATGTTGAGAATGCTTTAAGGCATTTTGGCATGATTTGTTGATTTGTTGAGGTGTTGATGTTGAGAGTACTATAAGCATTTAGACATGTTGATTAACTTAGAACTAGAGGAGATTTTTTTTTTCAAAAGTTGGATATCCTATAGTGTGAATATTGGTGTGGCGCTTTAGGAGGCCAATTATTTTGAAAAACCCTCATTGAGTAGGCGTTAACTCTTGGAGTGGATTATTGAGTCTCATCTAGGTCCTTAATTGATGTTTGAGTAAGGAATGAAGTTAAGGGTTACAACCTTTAATTGATTGCTAGAGAGGTGTGTGATATCATAAGGATAGTTACCTAGGTTGTAATTCATAAGGGACTTGGTTAATGCATGTGAATGTCGTGGTAAGTCCATACCTAATGTTATACTTGACGATGGTAATTGACGCTTCTAATTTAAGTGTTGACATTTGTGAAATCATGTGTAGGGATTGGCATCCCAATTAGTTGTTGATCTAGCATGCATGTAAAGCATGAAAAAGATCGATTGGTTCAGTAAAGTCAAACCACTTAGATTGCTAATCTTGGTGTCGTAGATCTCTATAGGCGAATGCGTCATAACGCATTAGTCAAGGTGTATTCATATGATGTGGTGTGATTTGACGACATTCATATGCATCGGAGATTACCTTGTTGAATGGAATGATTGAGTTGTTGAAATGTTGTAGTTCATGAGATGATTGCATGTTGATGCTGATGCTTATAGTATAGTTATTTTTCCTTTTATAATTGTGTATGATTTTTTTTTCTTTCAAAATCTAGTTTACCCTTGTATATTTTCCTAATGGTTGGAGTGTAATAATCATGTTTACATGGGAACATGATACAAATGTTGGATTAGGGATAACAAAAATACTCGTATTGTGGATCTCTGTAAATAAAAGTTGTCACATGTAATAAATGGATAGCCTAAATGAATACTTGCGGGTACAAAAATACTCGTATTGTGGGTCTCTGTAAATAAAAGTTGTCACATGTAATAAATGGATAGCCTAAATGAATACTTGCGGATAATGAGAGTACATATATTTTTTCTATCCGTTATATACGGGACAGGGACAAGTATAGTAATATCCATACTCGTAAGTACCCGCTAAATAAAATTATTTAAATATTTATATTTTTATCTTAAATTTGTTATATTTAAAAAAAATCATTAATTATAAGTTCAAAAATTAATATAAATTGTTATCTTTAATATTTCTATATAAGTCATATCAAATACAAACTTAAAGTTCTTTCTAATACTTTATTATTTTTTTTTTTACAAATATTTATAAAATTCACGAGTACTCACTTTATAGATATCCGCATGGGTACAAGGCAGGTACAAGGAAGATTTTTATTCGGCAGGGCTAGTACGAATATCCTACTACCCGCCCCTATAGTCCTATTTAGAGCTGTCAAAACGAACCAGCCCGGCCCATGTGGGCCGGCCCACCTTGACCCACTTAAAAAATGAGTCAATCCAACTCGGCCCACTTTTGATTTTCTAAAAAAAAAAATGGCCCGGCCCGGCCCACCACGGGTTGGTGGGTTATACGGGCCAGCCCACCAGCCCACCAAAAATTAAAAAAAAAATTATCAACAAAATTTAAAATTTTAAATTAATTATAAATTAACATAATAGTCATAAAATTAGCATCATTAATAGTCATAAGTCATAACTCATCATACAAAATTAAATACAAATCATGATAAAAGTCTAAAATAAAAATTTTCAATATCCTATCATACAAAATTAACTATAAATCATACTTAAATTTTTATTGTAAAAAAAAAAATGGTGGGTTGGTTGGCTACCCGGCCCACCACGGGTTTAGCCCGGGTGGGCCGGGTCAAAGTGGGTCGGGTTGAGATATACCCACCTACTATAAAACTTCAATTTTTTTGGCCCGGCCCGGCCCATTTTCAAGGTGGGCCGGGTTGGCCCACGGGTCCCGGCCCACTTTGACGGCTCTAGTCCTATTACCATCCCTAGGTTGGATGCTAATGTTTGTTGGGATCATATTGTTGTCATGTAGCTTGGTGTTACTTTCAGTGATAATTGTTAATAATTGTTTGATTGATAACTTAAGATCTATATTTTTATAACTGGATTATTGTACATATATTTATATGTGTGTGTTATAGTGCACATATCCCGTGCTTATATTTATAATAGTAATTTTTTGTAAGTAGTTAGTGCTTAATCACATTTCAAATTTTACTTTATTTTTTTATCCATTTTTATTTTCCTATTTCTTTCTTAATAACCGATCAGTGTTATGAAATACACATACTTATACAACATTGATCATTCATACCATAAAAAAGGTAGTTTTATATTATTGTGTTTATAGCCGTAGTTTTTTTTTTTTTTTTTTTTTTTTTTTTCCAAAAAAATTTTTTTTACTTATTTTTTTTA
>NC_033805.1:24152917-24168583 GCF_000340665.2 Cajanus cajan
CCACATCGCTTAGGAGTCGAGGCTAAGGGTAGTTTATAAACACTCTTCCTCCTTAACCCACCGAGGCGCCTTTTCAAGGACAAAACTGTGACGGCCCAACGAGCGCCAAAGCGGACAATACCTCGGATGCGGTGACCCTAACGATGACAGCGGACTTACGGTAGGAACATTGGCGCTAGAAGGAGGGCCCAGGCCACTCTCGCCCCTTAGCATCGACTGGGGGGCTTGTTCCGGTATGCCTAAAAGTCCCACATCGCTTAGGAGTCGAGGCTAAGGGTAGTTTATAAACACTCTTCCTCCTTAACCCACTGAGGCGCCTTTTCAAGGACAAAACCGTGACGGCCCAACGAGCGCCAAAGCGGACAATACCTCGGATGCGGTGACCCTAACGATGATAGCGGACTTACGGTAGGAACATTAATATTTTCTTTCAAACAAATTTTTGTTACCAACTAAATTTATTAAAAGTTATAAGTTTTGCTGGGTATTGTTTTTTTTAGTGATTTTTTTTATTTTAAAATAATATACAACAAAAATGTAGTTTTAATCTCTCATCATAAACTAAAAATATGTGTTTTTGAATAAATGTGAGGATTAAAAATATGTTAAATTTTTTAGGAACTAAAACTAATGGTTCAAAATATTTTGAAGGACTAAAAACATATTTATTTTTATATTAATAATATTAATTATATAAAATCAACAAGTTGTTGGTCCAAGTGATATCATACTTGATTTTTTTAAGCAATATTTTGAATTAAAGTCTTATGGATAAATAAAAATATGATTAACAAAGAAATCACACTAAAAGAATTATATTTTTCGACAAAGATTACCAATAACATAATTATGAAAAAACATTGTCATCTACTTTAAACTAGTGATGAATTTGGCAAATTACAAATAACATAATAAGATGGTTGAATGAATTAACCTACTCCTTCATTTTTAAAAGAATTAAACAATTTGATTCATAAATTTCAATATGTTCTATCACTCCTAATTTTCTTAAATATTTACAACGGGTTTGGTGGAAGTGATTTAGCAAGTATTCGAGAGAAGAGAGATAAATTAGCATAATTAAAAAAAAAAAGTGTTTGGGAGAGTGAATTCATGCGAAATTAAGAAGATTTCAACATAGTTTTTACTCCAAATTTGTTACCTTCTAAACAATCATAGAAATTAAAGGCAACCAATTTTGATGACAACTTATTCAATAATACTACTTGTAACTTTTTTCTTATATGTTTGTTGAATACTAACGGAGTAAAGAGATTTTGGAATTCTGTATTTTAATTAAACATGGAATTGATACATTTTCGTAATTTTATGTATTTTATTTAAATAACTTAAAAATGTAAAGAGGGAGGGAGGGAGTGAAGGGGGTAGGGGTGAGCATTAAACCGACACCCGAACCGAACCCGAAAAACCCGAAAATAAATATTGTTTTTGGGTGGGTTCGGGCGGGTCTTATGGGTAAATCGGGTTAAAATTTTGATTTTATACGGGTTATATTGGGCGGGTTCGGTTTTGAATTTTTAAACCCGCTAAAAACCGAACCCAACCGAAAATGAGATAAGTTTAAATTTTTATTATTTTTGTATAACTAAACAACAATGGTCCAAATTTAAAAGTCTTTATTTCAAGTATAATATAGCCATCAATTTGTAACTTATTTTTTTCCTTTTTTCTCATAACTTAGATATTTATTTTGTCTTCTCCTTCCTCATTCAACTTCTCAACACACTAGTCCATTTTTAGAGTTATCTTTTTGCTTCTTTCTTTGTCTTTCTTTTCCATCTTCTTATCTCCATTTTGAGTACATTTTGTGTGACTGTGATTTCTTATGGTTTTGTAATCTAACTTTATATTTCTTTTCCATGTAACAACTATGAATTTTGTTATCTTTTATTTTTGCTTCTTTAGTTTGTAAATGTTTCAACTACGAATCTATTTACACCATCTATTGTCACCTTCATTCTATTTTTATACACTATTTTAAAAATATTTTTTATCGTTTTAAGCTTCATCTTAACACACTAGTCCATTTTTAGAGTTATCTTTTTGCTTCTTTCTTTGTCTTTCTTTTCCATCTTCTTATCTCCATTTTGAGTACATTTTGTGTGACTGTGATTTCTTATGGTTTTGTAATCTAACTTTATATTTCTTTTCCATGTAACAACTATGAATTTTGTTATCTTTTATTTTTGCTTCTTTAGTTTGTAAATGTTTCAACTACGAATCTATTTACACCATCTATTGTCACCTTCATTCTATTTTTATACACTATTTTAAAAATATTTTTTTATCGTTTTAAGCTTCATCTTCGTTAAGATAAATTGGTCTATAAAAAAATTCAAACCCGATTATATCCACCCGCTTAAAACCGAATCCGTTTCAACCCGAACCGCCTCAAATCGAAAGCTCAGTCGGTCGGATATGGGTCACATTTTTTCAAAGTCGGTTTACAACGGGTTGGACATTTTTCACCCGAACCCGACCAAACCCACCCATTGCTCACCCCTAGAAGGGGGAGGAGAAATTTAAGATAAGAAAGGTGGTTTGTTATTGGCCTCACCAACAAATGAATCCTATATAAAGAAGATTGTTACACGTACCACAACAATTACAAATAAAAAAAGTCATAGACTCGATTTAAATTAGAGACAATACAAATAACAAATAAGAATAAAATTAAAATATTTGAAACAAATACAAATACATTAGAAAGGTAGATTTGATTAAGAAAAGTGGAAACTAAAAAATTATATTTCCTTTATCTATTTCAGATGTAGATTATAGATGTTATATTATATATTATAGATATTATAGATTTTATCATTTAATTGTTGTACTCATCACATATTTTCACTTTTTATTCAACCTCTTCGCTTTTAATATTCTTTAGTGTTATTTATTTCTCTTCAAATCTCTTTTGCCTTCAATAAAAAAAATCAATTTCCACATAAATTACTTATAAGTTATCCATATCGCATAAATAAGAATTAAAAAAAATATATAATTAAATATAATAGATAAAATAATTTAGATAAATATTTTAAATTTTTTTACACAAATTTATCTAAATAATTCAAATTTTAGATAGTAACTTTGATCAAATGAGAATAATGCATTTTTTTATGATGTTTGGAGCTAAATTACAATAAAAGTGAGTCATTATTATTTATCGAATCATTATTATTATCATTGTTATTTATTGTTATTGATTTTATCTGTTTTTTCTTATATCTTGATATAATCATTTTGATACTTGAAAAATATAGTCCAAAATTTTAAAAAATATAAAAATAATAATATACAAAAAGTAACAACTAATTAAAAGCACCCCTCAACATTATCTTTAGACTTTTGTTACCATTTTTCTATACATTCATATAAATCACACTCTTTTTTTTCTCCTTTTTACAATTCCATAAAGTCTTAACTCTTAAGTAGGGATGACAAATATACCCGTACCCGCGGGTAATACCCGAACCCGTCCCGACTTTGACAGGGAATACCCGGTTTGACCGGGTACGGGTATGGATAAAACCCAATATATTAAATCGGGTACGGGTACGGGTACGGGTACGGGTACGGATATGTACTTACCCGCCCCTGCGAATAGCAGCTTCAAGCCTACGAACCTGGAAGAAGAGGAAGAAGAAGAGGAAGAAGAAGAGAAATATGGCAGTTATGGTTATGGATGCATCGGGGAGAGAGAAAAGAAACTAAGAAAGTGTGTGTGTTTGGTTAGAGAGTAGTACCAGAGTGGGCTTGGTTCCGGTGGTGGAGAGTCCACGGTTGTGGAGCTCCGTTCGCAGCTCCTCCACCCTCATTTTGCTTGATGCCATTTTAGACGAAAACGGAATGGGTAGCGTTTTCCTACTCTCGACTTTCAATTTTGAAGAGTGCCACTTCTAAGTTCGAAATTCTAACCGTGTGTGATTGCTGCACATACGATACGACGCCGCTTTTATGCAAAGGCTCCACTTATGAGGTGTGCCTCGCACGACATAGCTGGGTGGCTAATATATGTAAATAAATGACAAATTCATGGCCTTCATGGTCAAAATGATTCTTTCTCCTACTATTTTAGACTTAATTCCAAGCAATGCTTCTGTCTTAAGACTTAAGACAGAAGCATTGCTTGGAATTAAGTCTAAAATAGTAGGAGAAAGAATCATTTTGACCATGAAGGCCATGAATTTGTCATTTATTTACATATATTAGCCACCCAGCTATGTCGTGCGAGGCACACCTCATAAGTGGAGCCTTTGCATAAAAGCGGCGTCGTATCGTATGTGCAGCAATCACACACGGTTAGAATTTCGAACTTAGAAGTGGCACTCTTCAAAATTGAAAGTCGAGAGTAGGAAAACGCTACCCATTCCGTTTTCGTCTAAAATGGCATCAAGCAAAATGAGGGTGGAGGAGCTGCGAACGGAGCTCCACAACCGTGGACTCTCCACCACCGGAACCAAGCCCACTCTGGTACTACTCTCTAACCAAACACACACACTTTCTTAGTTTCTTTTCTCTCTCCCCGATGCATCCATAACCATAACTGCCATATTTCTCTTCTTCTTCCTCTTCTTCTTCCTCTTCTTCCAGGTTCGTAGGCTTGAAGCTGCTATTCGCAAACAAACTCGTAGCGCGACGAGTGACGTCGATGCTTGCGCGCCTCGTAGAACTAGAAAGAGAGCAAGGGATTCCCACAATGAAGATTCTCACCACTCTGCGGAGGAGACGATGGAGGAGGAAAAGATAGTGACCGCAACCAAAAAAGGCGTCTCTGTTCTCGATCAGTGGCTTCCGGATTCCGTGAAGGCGCATTATCATGTTCTGCAACTCGTAAGTTTAGTAATAATTGCAATCTTAACCTCCTCGAATAGTTGCATTTTTTTTTGTTTTTGCCTGTGAGATGTGGTTCAAATCGATTGTTTTTGATTGGTAATTGGTAGGTAGTAGTGGTTAAGTAGAGTGTGTCTGGGACAACCGATTATTTTGATAATCAATTATCGCTATAGTCGATCATACTTAGAATGAATTTTCGTGTAAGTTTAATGAAAAGCAATTTTCAAATATTTAATTTCCTTTGGCTTAAAAAAATCAGCTTTTCATAGTAAATCAGCTTTAGGAAAAAAAAAGTTGTTAGAAAATAATCATAAGCTTCTTCAAAATTTCAGATGCTTTCCCATACATTCTCTTAATGGGTTTTAGACTCACGTGTACTGCTAGTCTGATACGCCTTTTAACAATGCAGGGTGGTGAAGTCTATGATGCCATGTTGAATCAGACAAATGTTGGAGACAACAATAACAAGTTCTATGTCATTCAAGTTCTAGGTTAACTTTCTATGCCATCTACTACCTATTGATGATATGATAGCCTTTTTTTGATACTTTGATTTACTGCAGTGGTTAACTGGTTATGAGAGTAGTCATTATTCATATCTACAAAATTTTGATTCTTTGATTTTTTTTTTTTTTTTTTTGATTATCAGATAATTATTGAACAGAGATATTAATATTATTTGATAATTAGTTATCTCTAACCCAAAAGTAGTTACCAAAATTTGTTGCTTGAGTTGTAGAACACATGCTCTTCCAGCAGTTTTTAATGTTCATTCTACTGGTTTTGCTGATTGCATGTATCAAACGTTTTTGCAGAATCGGACAAAGGTGGTGAATTCCTTGTTTACAATAGGTGGGGAAGGGTAGGTATAAAGGGCCAAGACAAGATACATGGCCCTTACAGATCATGTGAGAGTGCCATCCAGGAGTTTGAGCAAAAGTTTTTAGCCAAGACCAAGAATGATTGGTCCAATAGGAATAATTTTGTTAGCTATCCTAAAAGTTATGCTTGGTTGCAAATGGACTACAGTGGCAAGGAAAATGAATCTATTGTGAGTTATATGACATTATGACTGTATCCCTCTTGCTGAATTTTCCTTTTCTTCATGTAACTTGATGTGCCTTTTTGCAATTAACTCTGGTTCACTTGCCCTTGATCATGAAATTAGTTCACCATCTCTATAAAAAAGGCACTTGTGCACAGTAAACTTCACTTTTCTAGTCAATGGTTATTGATGATTGATGTTGTCTTTTTGTTGCTGTTGGATGCGGAGCAAAAGGAGGAATAAACTATTTCAATTGGTCATTCTAAACACTTGGAAATTGCTTTTAGGTTACAGAAAATCCTGGCCATGCCTTAGGAAAGAAGCCTCAAGAATCAAAACTTGAGCCACGTGTTGCAAAATTTATATCTCTTGTTTGCAATGTGAGTATGATGAATCAGCAAATGATGGAAATAGGTTAGTTATTGCTTCTTTCCTTACTGTGGGATGAGATCCATATCATATGATTCGAAAGCATGCTTGACATTCTGTTGATTCATTTATATCAATGATATAGTTTCCTTAATACAATAAATGACTGTCAATACTCATTGTCAGTTGTCACGTATTTGAAATCTTTTTTCTAGAATTGTGATATAGCCTAATTCAGTATTCTTTATCTACTTTAATAGTGGGAATTTTGTTTTAGGGTACAATGCAAACAAGTTACCCCTCGGAAAACTTAGCAAATCAACAATTTTGAAGGTAGGGCTTTGGGCATGTCATTTTTTTTACTTTGGCATTTGCTGATTTTATTTAATATTCCTTTCAAAAGTCTATCACATATACTAGTTTCATCTTGTGCCTGTGCCATGTTGTTGAAAACTTGAAATCAAATCAACATTGGTAATACTGTTGAGCTTTTAGTTATGTTTATAATTTCTCCTAAATGACTAGAATGCAAGATTTATATGAATTTATAATTGTTATGTTTTTAGTTAAATCTTGTGACTTATGAACTTTCTAATTCTATTAGGAGTTGTCAAACTTTTTTATATACATATTTTTCTATTTCAAATTTGGGTATTATATTTTTAATAACTTGAGTAAGAATGTAAGATCTTACGATCAGAGTTACGATTCTCGAGTTACGATGTTTCACTCTTGTTCTGATTTTAAGTAAAATCTCGATTTTAACAACATTGGTCTTGTGAATTCTTTTTCTTTTTAGATTTGGGTAATTCAAGATTTTATGCATGCACTTATGGGCGAGAATAGAAAAATTAATACATTTCTACAATGAGGCTTTGTTTTCATATTGTTATTCTGAAGCCTTTTGGTTTCAATGCACTTCTCTTTTTGCTTTTTAAAAACTATTGAAAAAATAAAAGTATGAAACCTGTGGTCTTCACATCTTGATCATGGTGCAAGAGTTCCCTTGTGTGATGACTTTTTTTGTTTTCAGCTTCTTGGGCACTGCTGCAGCATTTCAACTTACATGCTTTGGATTTCACTAAAATTTTAAGCATTTATATTTCTTAAATTGTTTAGGGCTATGGTGTTCTCAAAAGACTTGCTGATGTGATTGATAAAGCTGATAGGAAAATTCTGGAGCAATTGAGTGGGTAAGAAATTTGTTTATCTTCTTATTTTCATTGATGTGCTAATGTGATATGCTCTACTTTTTTCCTATGAAATACATACAAATTTTTATACTTGTGTTGAAAGAGATGTTACTATTTTATCTATATTATAATAAAATTCATTTTCAGTTGGTTGAGGCCAATAATTTTTGCTTTAAAGAAATTGGATAACCATATTTTATAATTGGTTTATTTGCTTGTTGCAGAGAATTCTACACTGTAATTCCTCATGATTTTGGATTCAAAAAAATGCGTATGCTATCTCTCTCTCTCATTTATCTCTAAAGAACACATGCATATTTTTATTTTATGATAGTTCTAAATCATAAAATAAATTCTCATGGTGGTTATGCATTGATATTTTAGAGGAATACTGATTAACATGGAAATATAAATAATGGCAGGCGAGTTTGTGATTGACACCCCTCAGAAGTTAAAACGCAAGTTAGAAATGGTAATCCTTTTTTCCAAATGCATGTATTGACCTGGTTATTTTGGTTGCTTATTGAATATGATTATTATTTTTCTCATATTTTGGATGGTGGATTCTCTATGAGGATTATGTACATATATTACATACTTTCATTTATGACTGTTGGTTTTCCTGTTAGCCTTGGTAGGTAGCTGTCTCTTATTCCCTTGGGCCCATCTTCCTCCAAATTTGTGCAATTTTTCTAGAAAACAAACTCAATTATAACTGTTTTGCTTAACTATTGACATTATTTAATTCCTTATACTCAGGTTGAAGCTCTTGGTGAAATTGAGGTTGCCACAAAGCTTTTGAATGACAATGCAGACATGCAGGTATTTCTTGTATAATTTTCTTCTTGTGACTGTCAATATCTAGAAATTTTTTGGAGTCCTTTTTAATTTTATCCTGAGATACTCCTGTTAATTGTTACGGATAATATCCTTATCTCTTTGAGCTCCAAGGATAATTACATGTGTAACGAGCTTGATGCCTATGGTATATAGGCTCCAGTGGAAGTGTAACATTAGCTATTAATTATAGATAATATCCACATCTCTTATCCTAATAATTTAGGAGTTATTAATTTATTATTTATCTATTACTACCAGAATCTGATTTAAAAATAAATTTGTGGGGCAGAGAGGAATTGTCTCAGTCAATTTCTAGTATGTAGTAACCTAAAAAGTTCATGTACTAATATGGGTGCTTAAACTATGATGGAAAATTGGCTTATTGAACATTAAAGATTAAACTAAACTACAAATTATGATTAGATATTTAAGGATGCATTTGATTTGTACCCGGTGCCCCATGTTTTGAACAAGAAATATTTTATGGTTGTATTTTTAGTTCTTTTGGTGAAATGAATGGACATTGGACAGGTGTGGAATATTTATCACTTTAGATGATTTAAATTGAGTTTCACTCGAAAGTAAGTATTTGCAGTTTTACACCAATTTAATGTTAGAATTCACAGAAGTAACGTTTTATTGACACAATTTTGTATACTCGGAAAGTGCCCTTTTGCAAAGAATATCCGCATCTTCATTTAATGAAACCCATTCTTATTTTGTTTTGTGCCAAGTATTTCCTTCAATTTGAAAATGCACTGGTTTACTAACTAATATTTAGGCAACTTAATTCTTAAAATTTTAAAATAAAATGGGAACCGTATTTTTCTATACATATTTGGGTCAGCCAGGATTTCTGCATTACTTTTTGGTGAGGCTAATGATTCTAATTCTGGATTTTCTGTAGGGGGATCCCCTGTATACTCATTATCAACGTCTTCATTGCGAACTGGTACCAGTTGAATTTGGTTGTGAGGAATTCTCTATGGTAAATAACTATACTGTCTTTATAGTTTTGTTGGAAAAATTAAAAGACAATTACTATGACAGGAAAAGTTGAGAAAGGAAAAGTGAAATCTAAATGGTTATAACATTTTTGTCATCTGATATGAAATATCATTTTGTTACAAAGTATAAAAAACATTCTGCAAAATTGCATAGTTCTTGGTCCTGACAATATCTTCTTGTCCCTTTTGATGTCAATAGATTGAAGAGTATATGAAGAACACTCATGCAAAAACACACTCAAACTATACTGTGGAAATTGTTCAAATATTTAGGACATCAAAAGAAGGCGAGGCTGAACGGTTTAGAAAGGTGTGGCACTGTGGCTAATGCATAGTTGTTGAATAAGGATCTTCCTCTCTTAATTTTTCTTCTACTAGGAATATAATTTTGTAATTCGAAGTTTGTTTCAGTTTGTGATATAATGTTTATATATAGACATTTGGCATTCAGTCAACTGCATTAATGCTTTTTGACTTTTGACAGTTTGCTAGTACAAAAAATAGGATGCTTTTGTGGCATGGTTCTCGACTCACAAACTGGACTGGAATTTTATCTCAAGGTCGTTTCTTCTCTCATTTGTTCAGTAGTTTCTTGCTGCAATAATATCCGAGTCTGATGTGAACATACCATTGTCAGGTTTGCGCATAGCTCCTCCTGAGGCACCTGTAACTGGCTACATGTTTGGGAAGGGGGTGTACTTTGCTGACATGTTCTCAAAAAGTGCAAATTATTGCTATGCTAGTCATATTGCTAAAGATGGGGTGCTCCTTTTATGTGAGGTTGTTTTTTATGTAATGAAAACATTGTTGCATTACCAAAATTGATTAAGAAATGAGGATTGTAACTCCAGTTATCAATCTCACCATTTGTTGTTGCATGTCGAACATTATTAGATAATTATAACAGCCCAAGTTGGAGAATTTTGCATTGTTTTATCCTATGTTGCTGAAATATAATGAGAATATTGTCTGCAATATTCCACTTAGAAAAGTAGGCTTCGCAATGTGCTTATTATTGATCCACATCTTCAAGAAGTCGAGTTATATTAACATGTTTACTGTGCAGTATGTCATTATTGACACACTTCTTCAGTTAACATTCTTTATTTGCTGTATTTTTAGGTTGCACTGGGAGAGATGGCTGAGCTTCTAAGTGCCAAATATGATGCTGATCAGTTGCCTGAAGGAAAACTGAGGTTTGTTCTCCAATTTCGTAGTTGTCACTATTCTCTTTAGTTAATTCATTGGCAAGTGAGAATAATTGACCAAGTAATGTTAGCACCAATTTCTCTAATACAAGATATTCTTTATTATTAGTTAAAAATAGTGTGAAACCAAGTTGATAGTAGGACCCACTAAATAGGGAGTGATACCCAACACATTCAACGATTCCTGCATGAATTTCAATTGATAATAGTATATTGATGTGTGTAACTATAATTTCTCGTTGTGTGATTCAATTGCAAAATCTATATTGATCAATTGATTTATGTCTTCATGTAATGTTAGTCATTATAACAAGTTTTCTTGGAGCCTGCCTCTAAAATTAATTTCAGTTAATTGTTTTATATGCTTTTGCTTAACTAGTGAAGTTTATATGCAATCTCGTACTGCAGCACAAAAGGAATAGGAGGTACTGCTCCGGATCCTTCAAAAGCTCGGGAACTTGAGGATGGGCTCGTAGTTCCACTTGGAAAGCCCAGAAAAGAATCAGGCATAAAGGTATGCACTAGAAGTTAAGTTTTTATTAGCAGTGGAAGTTTGTTGATAATTGTCATTATTTAATACTATGCATTTATTCTCAACCATTTTGTATTGCAGTGCGATCTCTTGTACAACGAATACATTGTTTATAATGTGGAGCAGATTAGGATGCGCTATGTTGTTCACGTAAATTTCAATTTTAACACTAGAAGTTAGTGGCTGGACGTGATTACTAAGTTATTTTATGTATATCTTCATTTTGTGGTTCGCCAGCAATGATTATTTATATAAGGTATTATAACACCGAAAAGCCATGAGAATTGCACTGTTGCTAAGAAAATGAAGTCAGTGCTTTTGTATCTTTGTGGTAATCTGGTGAACGAAAAATAAAAATGGAAACTAAGATGACATACGGCCTTGTTTTATAATTTTCTTCACTAGTACTTGTAAGAAGAAAAAAAATGAAATAATTAAAAAAAAAATAAAATTAGCTTATATAAGTTAAAATCAGTTTTTTTGGAGGGAAGGTACTAATTGGCTTTAAATTAATTTTATGTACAAGCTCTCTCTCTCTCTTATTCTTCTTCTCCTATTAAGTAATTTTGGATAAGTTTATTCAAATAGAGTTTGTAATTGGTGTAAGAAAAACAGTTTAAAATTAAGAGAGAAAAGTATTATTCAAATCATTATAATATAAATATTAAAATAATATCATTTGATGATGTGGTATATATTTAAATTCCAAACACAATGCCTTAATGATTATTCTAACATGTCAAGTGTTAAGATATGTTTAACTTATTATTATGAAATTAAATAGTTTAATTTAAATTTTGTGTTTTATCTTCATTTTTAGATTAATTAGTAAATCCTTTGTACATAAAAAGTCTCAAGATTTTTTTTAACACGATAAGAATTGCAAGATTTGAGATCATCTAGAAAATATTAACATTAAAAATTTGAACTTGAGATGTGGATCATTCATGATAGATTAACATGACTTGCTTTTTCTATTTAAAACGGGATTTGAAACCAAATCTATTCTCAAGAGGATAGAAGAGACGATTCAGGTGAGATCTAATGTAAATTCAATTTTCTCTTCATTCGTGAGATTTGGGCGATAGGGAGTTATGGAGAGACGAAAGTTAGGAGAGCGAATGAGAATAAATATCCTAGTAGTTAATTTTTTTTATCTTTTAAAAAAATTATTTGGTTCTTTATATATTAAATTTGAGTCAATTTAGCCATTTTTAAAAAATTATTATTTTTAATTTTTTGACACAATTTTGATTATATATATATATATAAAAGACATGAAATTATTTTATTAGATATATTTGTTCAAATAAAAAAGTCATAAACATAATGTAAATTGTGAGAAAAACGAGTCAATTGAACGATTAGAAAATATATAAAAAAATTATTATCATATTTTTCTAATTTTTTGTAGAATTTATTTGTTACACAATTTCGACTATGTTTAATGTTTTTTTTGGCTTGGACATAATTTTAATGTGAAAATGAAAAAAAAAATACATCTTAAATCAATAAAATAACATTTAAAAATGTATTAGAAAATTGAAAATAATAATTATTTTGATATAACCAAATTGACAAATTTTAAACATTATACAAATTAAAATTTAAAAATTCTGAAAAAAGTTAGAAGGGCCAACTGGCCAAGGCCCCCCAAGCTCCTTAGTAGTTAGTACATCCGGCCCTGCCTTGTGATTAATTTTTTTTGTTTTTTATTGTGAGGGTGTGGTGAGAGAAAATGTTTTATTTTTTATTTTAAATTAAAAAATTATTATAATATTTTTTTTATAAACTAATCAAATCAAAAGAAATGAATGATTTTTTTTTATTTTAAAATTTTGGTTTAAATTATTAACATACTCCAACTAAAAATTAGGTTAAGATATATTAACAATCCTTATATATATATATATATATATATAATAGTAAGGTACTCAAGGACACTGGGCACCTCCAGGGACGACTCGCCCACGGGCCACCCCACACCCACGCCTGGTAATGTTTTTATTAAAGCCTAAAATACTGAATTCATTCAATAACATTAATTACTACAGTATATTCATACATGGAAGTAGCTTGTAGCATAAATATTGAATTCATTTAATAACATTAATGTGGGGTGGGGATGGAGAACAGAGTAGTTTTAGTAAGAACTATTCATATATGCAAGTAGTGATTAATATTAACCTAAATGTACTATATAAGGTGAATATTTTCTATATAAGGTGAATATTTTTATATTAATATAATATATTTTATATTTAAAGATAAAATTTAAATTTTAAATAATTTGATTAAAGAATACAAATTATTATTGTTTGTGATTATTATTGTTTGTGTCAATCAATTTTGATTGAGAGAGTAGTTTGAATCAAAGCATGAAATTACATAATATTAATATGACAATAAATTTTTTATATATGAGAATTAAATTTAGCATTAAGAAAATTTATAATAACTCAAATACTCTGAACAACTAAGTTATACCTCTTAATATATCGCATTATATATTTATTGAAAACAATAAAAATATAAGAGTGTGTTTATTTTAAGAATATTCTCATAAATAAATATATATGAATAAGAAATGTGTTCTCCATTTTTGTTTTTCCAATGAATAAGGAGTATATGAATATAAAATAATTTATACATTTTCATGTTTTTATTTCTAAGAAAGGATGTGAACTAGTTAATTCACATTTAAAATTTTCCTTTTTAATTATTTTAACTTCCTTCACGCCCATTTTTATAAAAATATTATCATCATTAAACGAAACATATATATATATATATATATATTTTAAATATCAAAGAATTTCATTACTATTATTATTATTATATATATATATATATATATTATTTATTTATTTATTTTTTAAATAAAATTTGATAATTTGAAACAGGTACATCCTAAAAAGAGTAATAATAAATTTAAGAATTTGGCATGGATTTTTGCATAATCCCATTTCTGTTTAAAAATTGATCATAAGATTGAATATATACGATATCAACAACGAATTCTCCTCTTTCTCTATTTGTTTGAGAGTTGGACTATGTCAAGGTATGTGTTTATTTAGTATTAGAGGAAAAAATGATAACATTTAGAAAGTAAAATGATAAAAATTAATATTAATTTATTGTCTCTTTTATCTATTATAATTTTTTATCTTAATTTAAAAAATATCTTAAAAGAACACAATACTCATTTTTTATGGGATAAAAAATATTGTTTAATATCTTTAAGTGAAAAATAAAATTATATCTCGGGGGATAATTTTTCAATTTTTCTAGTACAATTTCCATATCATAAATTTATAAAAAGAAAGTAAAATGAATATATTTATATATACTATTTCGATATGGAGGAGAGTCAAAAAAAGTTCTAGTTACCCTCTAAGTTCAGAATATTTAGTGAATAACCAAAATTAACTTTTTTTTAGACCTAATCGTCTTTATATATACAAGTGTAGTGCTATAGACACAACTGACATATTTATTGTTATAATCTTACAAATCATGTCATACCATTATTGTCATTAATAGACTCATAAATCTTAGTATTTATAGTCATTATCTTATCTATTTTGAGAATCACAGATCTTATTATTGGTCATTTGAATGGGTAAATGAGTCGTCCAACACTCGACCTTGACATTTGCTTGGGAGATCTCTCGATCGATAAGACACCATGATAGTATAGAATCATCTAGACTCAAGTATGAGAGTGTGAAGAGTCTATGCTCTCACACAGTCTCCCTTTTGGTAATACATGTTAAGTTAATATGTAAGAGACCACCACAATATATATATATATATATATAAAATAATTATGACAAAAAAATTATTTATTCTTAGCATGTGAGCTAACTATACATTATTATGATCAGCTCTTAACATGAGGTTTCTAATACAACAAGGGATGTCAAAAAAATTTGTATCCGTGATTATTTGCGGATAAAATTCGCACAGATAGAAAATAAATATTATAAATAGGTGTCCATGGGTAACAGGTACAAATATTTTTTTATACCTGTATGTTAATGAGGAGGATATTAGTATCATAGTATTTGTACTCGCACATACCCGTCCGTACCCTCTAATATCTAATTTATTTGAACTTATATGAATTTAATTTTATTTAAACTTGAATAAATTTGATTTTATTTAGAGTTTGTTTGGACTTATAATAGTTAAGTATGTTACTTTATTATCTTTTATTTTGATTTATGTGTAATCAAAAGATTTTATTTTAACAATTATTGTTTGAACTTTAAATTTATATGATTGAATGTTTAAAGTTTAATTTTTAAATCCACTTATTGTTATTAGTATAATTGTAAAAATTATTTGAATTTGAATTTTATAATCTTCAAATTTTTTGTATGTAAATTTTATTTGAATTATAATTATAATCTTTAAACTTTTTTTATGCTGATTTTTATAACTTTTAGAAGAAAACAAATTGTTACACATAACTAAAATATGTGGTTAAAATATTTTGTTGAATATTTTTAAGATATTTTTAGTACATACCTGCGGGTACTTATAAATATTCATGGATATTGAAAAATGTGTAGACAAAGCATACTTGCATATATATATATATATATATATA
>NC_033805.1:24168618-24187657 GCF_000340665.2 Cajanus cajan
TATATATAAGTATAGGTATAAAACAAATATTTATTCCACAAGGAGGGTAGCTTAGAGCTACTATCCGTATCCACCCCATCCCATTCACATCCCTAAACACAACTTCTCAACCTTACAAGAACTAAATTGTAAGACATTTTATTTTTTATTAGTACTTATAATTTTTGTTCCGGGTGAAGAACACTTGTCTCCTTACTCCTTTCAGGAGTATCATTCAATTTTTATTAATTTTATTAGAATTCTATTGAGTAATACATGTTCGGGATAACGCTAACATATTTTGCACAAGGCTAAAATTAGAAAGGGCTGAATCTTTTTCTTTATATCTTAATGGGTAATTCAATTATACAGAGCCAAGTTTATTGAGTGTAGAACAGATGATTTTTTGTGGCTTTTAGTCATGAGTTGGCGAAAAATGTTCAACTTTATAACGTGTATAGGAAAAGTTATCCATTGGTGATCCTGTTTTTATGCCATCTCAGTCTTCAATACTTCCTCAAACAATGCACAATATGTAGTAGGATAGGCCATAAACAATGCTTTCCCTTCCTTTTTTCCCCCTTAATCTCTCTTATCGTCGTATGTGAACCGGACCTCTTCATTTTTACAGGAAAAAGTGGAGATTACATATGTGAGTGACACTGTTTAGTGAAAACTGGAACTGAAGAGAGTCAAGTATACTTATTTCTTATGTTCAAATTTTAATTTATATTATGAATGTAATATAAATTTATATTTTTTTATTTATCTTCTCTATAAATTTCTTTATTTTATATATATTTATTTTTAAATTTATGTATTTTAATATTTAAATGAGTGGCGCTATGACCTATAGCGACATTATGTTGCTATAGGCCATAATGTCGCGATAGGTCATAGTGCCACTTTTACAAATTCATTTTTTTTTACTATTTACTTATTTTTACTAAATATTTTATTTTATATTAAAAATAAGGTACTGTAGGTTATAGCGATTTCATTGAAACTATTTTTTGATGCCATGAGCTGTAGCGACATTGTAAATATGACTTTCATGACTTCCTTGAACTGAAAAAATTTCACGTGTCATCGGTATCGTTATGGCCCATAATGACACCATTAAAAAGAACTCCAAAGATATATTATTTAAAAACAGTCTCATTCACATAAATAATTTGATAAACTACCCCCAATATGATCAATCAGCCGAACATGGATCTAAACAACACCGTTCTCTTTCTTAAGTGAAGCAGCCGACTCTAAGGGCATTTTTCTTTCAACGTTGTGTCCACGGGAGGTCGCAGAGGGTGCTTCAGGAGTGCAGAGTTTTCCGTGATACCTCTCCTTTGAACAAATGCAGTTATCCAAAACTCAACGTGAGACTTCAATTAAGTGTGTGTTTGCTTTTCATTCTGAAACGCAATTCAGTCGTCTCTCTCCACGTTTGCATCCGAATTTAAGTAGAAATAGATATTTGTTACTTCAAGTTGAACGTGAAAAATCACGTTACAACGCGGATGCAAACACAGGTTAAAACAATTAGAAATGAAAGAAGTATATTTTTATGTATTATGTTTTTAATTGATGTGACACTTAATTTTAAAAAATGATATTAAGATAAAAAAATGTTATTTTATTTATAATATTATTTTCTAAAATAAATGTTATAACGATCTTAATCTATGATATTATTTTAATAAATGTCACCAGGCAAACGTTGATATTAAACGTATAAACATAAAAATATGGGTCCTGAATCTTGATAGTTTGACAAATCTTTTTATTTTTATTTCTATTTTTTTCAAGTACATGGGTGCAACTGTAAGAGCCTGAGACGCTCGTTCCCCATAAAAAGAATTAGCAAGGTGGTGGGTTCAATATCCCTCCAAAAATAGCTTTTGCATTGAAACAAGAGGATGCAAAAGTTGTATTAATTAGCAGACGACCAGCATAAGTCAAATCTACATCGGTTATCTCAACACCTTCGCAGGGGTTCCGTGTGCTGCACTCTAGAGACACCGCAACATTTGAGACTGTAGTTCCTTTTATGTTACGGAAATGAATATTGCTGATCTTCCACACCGAAGTTGATGGCTAAACATGTACATGTGTAAACATCATTGTTAGATAAGAACAAAAGGGTACAAGAGTAGATCGGTTTTTTTTTATGTAATTAATACTACTGAGTTTAAGTTAACTACTAAATAAGCATGTAAAAATTTTCAGTATGTTGGTTCCTTATCCAATTATGTTAGGGGGTGTCATCCCTATCTACCATATTACTCACTTATAAAAATATTATTTGAAAACAAAAGAGAAGACTGTAGGAAGGGTAATGGTAGATATTAGTTCCATGCTGGCAAATTATTGAACGAAAATGGGTTTCAATCCCATGTGACCAGGTTCGAATTCGTGCAAAAACTTTGAAAGATTGATTTTTTAGTGTCGTAAATTTAACGGGTAAAGAAGGAATGGGTTTTTGTTATATGTTGCTGTTCCTTTTTCTGAAGCATAGTCAAACACACACATCAAGTGCAGTAGAATTTGAGCAGCTTGGGAGCATGATTGAGTTTCAAAAACCTTTGAATAGTGGCAGTGCCTGACCAAATAAAGCATTTACCACATACCAAGTGCAGGATACACACGCCAATATTAAAGTCCTTTGGATTTGATAATGACCTCATCCAGAATCTATGTTCCTCTCCCACAAGATAGAGGTAGCATGGCCAATTTCGTATGCCATAACTGCTCCAATCCATGACACTAGAAAATCACCCTTCCCCTAGGAGGACTTTAATGCACAAGACGTAAGTGCATGCAAAATTTAGAAATCTACTGTGACACATACGAGCCTGTTGAACCTTTGTGCATAATTAATTCAATTGACCTAGCAGTGAACCAAACAGCAAAGAGTAATGATGGGCTAGCTGCGTAAGTGTGACCTATGTAGAAACTGAACTAGGATTTGAACCATTGCCGCACGCCACACCTTCTCTCGCATGCTACTCACTAGACTTCCTAATGTTTCAATCTTTCATTACACCGGCAAAAACCTCATACAAGGACTTATAGGGATTCTCTATCGTGAAATCCAATTAGTTTTTGTCCTAGCTTTAGATCCACTATCAAGTGGTAAAGACAAGACCAAGTTTGTTCTGATCGAATTGAGGATGATGATGGCCTAATTATACATAATTGCATGTTACAACATTTGAAATATAATGTTTATTAATAGTTGGTATTGGTATTAGGCTATTAGCTAAAGCAAAATGTGTATAGAACTGGTTCAAGTGGTTTGGCATTGAATTGGAAGTAGCTGAGTCATGCTTACTTATCAGATGGTGTACTGTAGGACTTTTCTTACATGGGCAGAAGCAGAATGGTATAGGATGGGCAGTGTGTTAGCCTTTGAAATTGTTGTGCTAAGAAGGTAAGGGCCTATTACATATAGGGAATGATATCAACCTAGGGAGCCTCCCAACTTTCTCTAAAACTCATACACATGCCAGCCATACTCAAAAACTTGCGGCCAACACGCAAAGCCTACGTGCACTCATACATATTCTTCTCCCCCTGCTTGGCGCTTGCACAATCCAATTCTTTGCAAACCAACATGGGTTAGCACCGCATGCATGTGGGGCCCAACACTCTACTTCCTTCAGTACTAGTCTCTCTCTCTCTCTGCTGCAGTGAACCTCAAATGAACAAAGGGGTTGGTCACTTTTTTATGAAATTAAGGCAGACAAGACTCCAATCGCCTTTCCTTCGATACCCCTTCTTTGAATTTCTGTGTACACACTACCATCATGCCATAGCATGCCACGGTTTGCCTTTGTCACACTTATTAGGTACTTCTAACTCAATTATTACATATTATATAAGACATAGTTAAAAACTAAATAGTTCAAGGGCCACCTAATAAAAAAAAATTTCTCTAAGACCTTCACTAATTCACTCATTGCTCCTGCCACGTTGCTTACATATATCTTTTCTGTCTTTCTGTCTCCAGTTGCTACCTATAAATACTGAGCCTCTACTACCACCCTCGCATACTCAAGTTGTGCAGTAACTTTCCTTCACTGGATGAGAAGCTCCTTGTTGGAGAAGCAGGGCACGTGCAATTCTCTCGGCTTATCTCTTAAACGCCATTGAACTCTTTGCACGTGCTCCCCTTCTCCAACACGGGTTCCTCGCCCTTCCTTCCCTCTCTTTCTCAGCTACTGTACTCCAAGTCCTTCATGAGGTAATTGCTCCCCTTCTTTCTTTCTTTAATTTCCTACGTAAATTAAGTTCCAAATTTGCATCATGACACTTTTCTTCTCGAAGGATATCATATCAATGTTTCATCCTAGTATCTTATAAATGAATGAATTACCATTTTAATTACTACCATATGAACAGCAATTCCATTTCATGTATGACTGAGATAACGTGTACCATGGTTAGAAATAGCTTCTGAAACTCTGGAATCTGGATGGTTAAGTAAGAACTAGATGAACACATTTTATTGTTCTGCTGTACTGTAGTATGTTGACGGTTTTGATTTGTAGTTTGAAAGTGGACCTTGTTGTACGCATAGAAACAGTTGAATCCTTTGGAGCCTGGGAGTGAAAGTTGACGTACTAATGCAGTGCGGGGCCACGGAGGATGAATTTGTTTGGAGTGTACCAGAGGAAAGTATGAGTGAGGAAGGGTTGTGTTGTAATCGAAAATGACGAAACAAGTTAATGTCTTGGTACGACAGTCTAGCTGTCAAAGAATCTTTATTATTTATCTAGAGGCTTGTTTGGAAGCTCATAAATTATGAAAAAATTAATGACTACGATTTAAATAAAATAAAATAAATAAATAAGCTACGCAACCATCAAAATTATGCTGCGCGCAGTGTGAATAGTATTCATTCATTCAACTAGTCTCCAAGTCCAAAGGACATGAACTGTTTTACAATGTGTTATGTTATGGGTACACTATTTGCAGGAAAGTTCTTCTGATCAAACAAATCAGCATCGTTACCGGCTTCGGAAACCGCACTTCTCGATGGAGTTAGTCCTTTATATGATTTCTTACCGTTACGACAAAACATGTATAATCTTTCTTTAAAATGATATTTGAGATACATTTATATTCTCTATTTCTTCTCATTTTCATCTTCATTTACTTTTTTTTCCTTCTTTTTTACATCACACGCTTCTAATTTTTGTATCTCTCTTATTTCCTCTCCAGTTCACTCTCCACAATGGAGTTCATGAACACCACTATTCTTTTTTATAACACGAAAAAGAAGAAAGTGTGAAATAATATCAATGGTGTACCAAAAAAAACAGAAAGAAAAAAGTAAATAAAATTTATCACAAAAATAATACAATATATTCTTACTACTTTAATCATATTTATATTTAAAAAAACAATGCAAGAGGAGTTCAGTCCGCTTGGTGCTAAATAGTGAACACCAAATTTTTTATTTAGGCTATCTAAAATAAGAATTTCGATCACTATTTTTTTGGGTGCAGAATTCGATCACTTTAAAATGTAATAAAGCATAAAGTTATAATTTATAGTTAAAAAATAACAATTAAATATATCTATCTATATATGAATAGATAAGCACAATTCTCATTTTTCATTATTTTTAGACCATGAAAGCTTTTACCATCATAGTGGATGTTTGTTGTATAATTAAATTAAACGTTTAAATATGTTTTAGTCTTTAGTTTTATTTTTAGTTTTTATCATTACAATTTTTATACAAAAATTGAAATAAATCATGTTGCTACTTGATGATAATCTTACATGTTGTTTGATCATGTTACATTAGTGATTATTGTAAAATGACACGTGACATGATTTATCTAAATATATTCATATTATAATTAAATAATAGGGATCAATTTCAAATTTCAAATTTATGTTTAGTGACTTTGATAATATTAATTACTCTAAAAGTAATATTAAAATTGATATTTAATTAGTTCAAATTGTAATTTTTTTATACCCCGTACCGCGAAGCCGAGCTCTAACTCAGCATCACAGCGCAAATCGACCTCGGACACGCGCTAGGTGACATCGGCCAAGACGAGGTCCGTTATCTAAATAGGTCGTAACCGATCTAAGGTCCAAGGCCCAATGAAACTCTAATTCACACAAAGGTATGTGCATTACTTATACGAGACTTATACATCCACAAACACTAATTTTAGCATGAGAGTCTCTTTTGCAGGTACCACCCCCACTCGGAACAACAATCGTATCTGATGAAGGAGGCTCACCAATCTTGCCCAGGAGATCGTCCCTACGACCGATCTCCAGTAAGAACAATATCCATTAAATATTTATTAAAATCTAACTTGCTTATTTTTATAAGTGTAAATAAGAAATCCCCCGTTAAATAGTGATGAGTATGTTAGGTTAAAATATGGAAGTTCAATTGTGGTTGCTGGTTGACTTGTGACTTATTATTGGTGAAGTTCCCTTTGGTAAATGGAATTGGCCATTAATTGTTCCATGTATAGGTGTCGTTTGAGAGAGGGAAATATTGTTGATCTACAAGGAATAAGAAATCTCTCATTAAATAAAATTGTGTATATAAATAAGAAAAATTCATAAAACTAATATATCTTAAAATTTTAAATTGATATAATATTAAATTCATTTGTATAATTAGTTTATGACTCATTAATAACATTCTCCCGAGTATTTACTCCATTGTATTCTCACAATAAAGTTTAAAAAACATATTTTTGTAAGATTGCACTACAAAAAGATAATGAGTGGGACGAAAGATGGATCCATCAATTAATAACACAACGTTCCCATTAACAACTCTATCATATTGTTAAGGAAAATTATATAAAGTTTTTAAAACATTATGGTGAAATCTTTTGATTACCACAATATCTATATAGTGTTTCAAGAGGGTAATTAACATACCTTCTAACACTCAAACTAATTTGATGTCTTAAGATAATCTATTTGCATGAGTTACTTTTTCTGTCATAAGATTTTATTAACCGCTCAATGATAATAAAAAGGACTTGAAAACGAAAGTTCAACTATAAATAAAAACTCCCATGACTATAATGTTATTATCGGATGAAAAGTAGGACAATTTAGACAAATAAAAAGATAAAATGTGATTTTGAGATATCGCAAAATTTATAATTTTAAGTGTATGATGGATTTTGGGTAAAAAAAATGTATGATGAATTTAGTGACCAAAGTGTATCTCATATTATGAACACATATTTCACTGTAAAACGTGGTAACAAATGGTGACATATAATATTATTTATCAATTAAGATTTTAACAAAGGTCACTTAACATTTGGAACCACTTTAAATTACTCTTGAAAGTAAGAGGGATTCAAACTAAATTTATATTCGAGCATATTTTTAATTATAAAGCTATGTATTTAGAGTTCAACTAAGCTATTGTGGGAGAGTACATTTTAAAAGAAAAAGAAAGTTCTTTTACAACTCTTGATTAGAAAATATGCACATTAGAACAAAAATTGAATTTGTCTCGAATCTAAAGTGTATGCTGTCTTCCTTGATTTTAAAATCACAAATTTTAAAGTTTCGAAATGGTTAAGAATAACAGTTATATTACAAACTATTTTTAAAAAATTGTAACTCCTTATCCTAAAAAAACACAAAATTTCACGTCATTTTTAAATTATATAATGAAGATAATATTTATTCTAAGAAATATTTATTAGGAGATTATATAAAAAAATATTTTCAATATTATTTATTTTAAGAAAATTATATTCTCATGTCTTAAGCAACTTTTATTCTTTGTTGACTAACAAGTGAAAAATACATGTATATAATTTGTGTAATACTGTACGTTTTTGTTATATTATTATTGTTTTATTAATAATTTTGTGTTGTGATGTCTTGGAGTATGTTGTTGAGGAATTCTTAGAGTCAAGGAACTCTTGAGGAGTTTTTAGGTGTTTAAAAAGTTTTTTTTTTTTGATAAAAGTCCGATTTGACCATGAGAGAAGAGTATATAAGATTTGTTTTGAGAATTGAGCTTCAAAAGTTTATTTTCAAGATTCTTAGAGAGATAAACTAGTGAGAGGAACTTTGGAGCTCTAACTCTTCCTTCCTTCTCTCTAACTTTTCTAGGTGCGTAAGAGATCATTGTCAGTAGAGTTGTAATTCAAAGATGTTGGAGTTAAGGATCGATGTTGGTGTGGAACTTTTTGATTCTCGAAACTAATTCTTCTTTTCCTTCCTCGTTCTCTTTGAATTCGAGGTAAGCGAAGTTAGACTTGTTTTCTATGAAATTGATGAAAGTGAATGTTGTTTGATTCGTTGAAATGATGACTGGATTGTTAAAATCTTGCGTAGAAATGAGTGTATGTTGAGTTTGGGTGTTTTTGATGTGTGTTGATGTAAAATGGTGATTTTAGTAAAGTTAATATTGATTGTTGTTGTCGCGGTTGAATTTGAGTTGTGTATGATGTATAGGTGATGTTTATACCATTGCATGTTGGTATTGTCTAAGTTTTAGGTGTGCAGAGCCAAATTTTGTGAATATGTTGAGTGCAAAATTCACCATCACGTTGAGCGCACCTTCATAACGCTGAGCGTGACTCAAATCAAGGACCCTCTGTCTTACTTGTATTGGGCGTAGGATTGGTAGCGTCGAGCGTGAGTAGGGATGGAAATAAGTCAAGACAAACCAGACTTTGAATATATAGATTGAACTTGTTTTACATAATTAAAGCTTAAATTTGGTCTATTATCTATCATAGGCATTTTTTATATGCATGACCTAACCTTTTCAAAGTTTGGTCTAACTTATTAACCTATTTAAAAAGTCTATTTTATATTAATAATATTAATTAAGTCAATAAACTTAATTTTAAAAGGCCAAAAAAAATTATTTTAAACACGTCAATACGAGTTATTTTTTTAATTTATGTGATAAAATATAGTTTAGTCAATATTATTAAAATTTAAATTTTGAAATATATACAATATCATAGAAAAAGTGAATCATTTTTTGTTAGAGGGATGATTCATGCGCAATCATATATGTTGATGTATACTCATGTTCAAGTCGTAAGCTTATAAATTTATAATTAAAAAGGATGCTCATATAAAAAGTATTTTAAATATTCTCTATAACTTATTTGGTATATTCTAAATAGCCCACTCATATTTTGACGAACTAAAATAGTTATGATAATAATTTACAAACTAAAAAAATATTCATTGTATATGAGGTGATCTCAATATATTGGGTACATGTACAATGCCACAAAGAGGGAATACATGAAATTATTTTTTTGTTAAAGAACAACTCATATACATCAATGTACACAGATGCACACTCACTCAAAGGCTATGATGAAAAAGGGTAATTTTATTTAAATAATATATGCATATTAATTTTTTAATTATATTATACAAATAAATAAGTTGATCTATTAGGTCTAATAGGATTTTTTTTATAAGCCAAAGTCCAACCTTTTTAAATAAATAGGCTTTTTTAAAAGCCTAAATCTGATTTTTTTATTAAATATTTCAGGTTAGACTAAACTTTAAAGAGGCCAAGTCATAAGCTCCTATTTAAGGTCTAACGTATTCTCATCCCTAGGCGTTAGGACCATACAAAGTCACGGAAGTCATCATCTTCCACCAATCGAAAAGGAAGCTCGAACTTCACAAACATCTTCACCAACTTCATTCGAGATGCATTATGGTCAAATTTAGAAATAGTTGGCGAAGGGCCAACACTAACCCCTTCCGTAGTTGATGATGAAAGTTTTTGCCTTTTGAATACTTCTCTATTAGGATTTTCTTTGCACCTCATCAAATGATTCGTCATGCCACTTGTCCCAGCCAAATATTTACTCAAATCTCCACAGTAATTGCATTTAGCCTTCTTCTTAGAATAAGGTTTTTGTTTAGTAAAATGTTCTCACATGTTTGACCGACCTTTACTTTGCCCACTCGATGATGAATCAATACAAGGGGGTAAAGCATTAATTCCAAAAGCATCTGGTGTGAGAGTTTCTATGGTTTTTGGAAATGTAAAGTCCATCTAATAACAAAAAACAAGGATGTAAGGAACATATATTACTAATTACTACTAATTACTAATTACTTTAATTATTGGAAAGTTGTTGCACTTGTTGAACAATCCTGGCTTTACAAATCAATGAAATTAGCAAAACATGACATGTGGCTTGAAATTTTCATACCAAAACACACAAACTTATATACTAAACAAATAAGTCTAATAATACATGATTTCTAAAATTGGTGCACAAATTTTGTAACGAAAACATATAGTGTGTGATTGATGAATGAAAAAATTTTAACCAACACATTTCCCACACCCCTACACTCAAAAGTCAAAACTTTAATAAGAAAAAGCCATAACCCAAATACCCACACATCAAAACAAAAACAAAATCACACAAAGACCAAATTTTCAGAGGCACAAAAAGTAAGCGGGAAATCATCAAAGGAATAAAAAAAACATAAATTTTAGGGGAAAAAAGGATACCCAAATGAAATTTCACATAGAAAAAGTGAACCTTACAGTGAAGAAAGAAGAGAGAATCCGTGGCTAGTGAGTGAGGAAGGAGGAATGGTGAATCAGGAATCCGTGGCTGATGAGTGAGGAAGGAGGAATGGTGAACCAAGAATCCGTGGCTGGTGAGTGAAGAGCCTTGCGAGTTGCGATTATAGATTCTGATTTAGGAGCCCTGGGTATCTGCAAATTGAAACGTGTTTTTTTTAGTTAATTGCAGTGCACCAAACTGCAACGTAATAGGTTCAATTTTTTAAAACTGAACTAGAAAATGGTTTAATTTAGTTTTTATCTGAAATAGTTCAATTTTTTTAGTTTAATATAATTCAGTAATTTAATAGTTCAGCTCAGTTTGGTTAATTTTGCCCACCCCTGATACTAGCTATAAGTGACTAGAGTATAAGGGCCAGATCGAGCTATACTAATTACAAGCGATTATTGTTGATCCGTATATGGGTAAGGTTGAATCATACATATATAAAGTGATCAATTGAGTAAGGTATAAGGTCAACGGCTTAGTCCTTAATTGAGTACTAGAATGGCATAGTATTTGGAGGGTAGTATGAGGGATAATCTGATAGGGGACTTAGTGTTGCAAGTTAATATCATGGTAGGCTCATACCCAAGTTATTATACATTGACAAGAATATTAGACTTTCTAGTTTAAATGGCGACATCCAAGAAATTATATTAGGGATTGGTATCATATTTGGTTGTTAATTTAATAGTTGTAATAAAAAAATATGTTGATTTGGTAGGATTGAGTCACTTAGATTGCTCACCTTTGTTGTTGGAGAAATAGATGGTGAGGTCGAGTGTGTCTCTATGGGGTGCTCCAATTTTATTAGTCAAGAAGAAAGACGATGGTGTTAGGTTGTGTGTGGACTAATGACTGTTGAATAAATTGATCATTAAGGACAAATATACACTACCTTGGATAAATGACTTAATGGATTAATTGAAGGGAGCTTCTATTTTCCTCAAGATAGATTTGAGATTAGGTTACCACTAGATTGGAATAAAGGACAATGACATACATAAGATCGCTTTCAAGACTAAGTATGGTTATTATGAGTATGCAATAATGCATTTTGGTGTGATTAATGTCTCGATAGTGTTCATGGACTATATGGACATAATGTTTAGACCGTTCTTAGATAGGTTTGTGGTGGTATTTATAGATGACATCCTTATCTATTCAAGATCTTTGGAGGAGCATAGAAAACATCTAGGCTGGTGTTAAAGATTTTGAGGGACATGTAGTTGTTTGCCAAACTCTCCAAGTGTGAGTTTTGGTTGGATGAGGTAAAGTTTTTGGGTCATGTAATCTCGATTAAAGGGATTGGAAAATAGATTTACAACTACCAAAGATTAATATACAAATAGCCTTGAGGATAAACATATATATAATAATAAAAAAAAACCAACTTATACAATTTACAAATGTTCTCCTCCATGAACTATATTATATCTTGTACACACACACACAATTTATCTATAGTAATTCAAAATAATCAATTGAAAAAGTATATAAGCCTAGGTTGTTGGTCAAACAACATACTACATCAGTTACATCATAGTAGCTCAAAAGAACACCAACACCATTGCCAATATGGCCTCGGATGTACTCCTCTTCATACATATCCCTACTATGCTCCCATACCAAAATACAATTATCACAATCCAACCACATGAAAATATGTAAGGATAAGCTAGTATTCAAAAGAATCAACATAAGTAATATAAAAGTAAAAACTGTTATACTACCAACATAAGCACCTAATATACTTCAACATAACATTAACCTACAACTTGTCAACATAATACAATATGATACTAAACTATAGCAACACAAGAATACAACTCAACACCCCAAAGATAACATGTGAACAACATAAATGTCAACACATCAGATGTACAACTTATTATTCAACTTGAATAACATATAAGATGGTATATGCATCACACAATTCAACAACTTAATTGCATATGCACAAGTCAACTATATGCGTCATCATACATTTCAATTGGGAGATATTCTACAACATAAATGAGCAATTTAAGTGACTTGATCCTATCAAACTAACAACAATGTGATCTTTTTTATCCAATTAGATCAATAGCCAATTTGGATAAAAACCCATAATAAAATGGTTTCTCAAATTTTTCCACTTACCTTAAAAAGGTCTAAAACTCTTGTTAAGGTAGGACAACTTAAGTGTGAATTTACCACAATGTTAGCATGCATAATAAAGTCTCATGGGATTAGCTCGCTGGCTACCTCCAAATACTATGCCCCTTCCAATACTTATGGATTTTGTCCTTGACCTTGTACCTTACTCTAATTTGATCATTTTATACATGTATGACTTGAGTTAGCCCCCCATACGGATCAACAATGGTCTCTTATATACAGTATGCCTCAATCTTGTCCATATATCGCATAAACTAAAGCCTTAGAGGAGACTTAACAATTAACTTCAAGGGTCAAATTTCAAAGAATGGTTTTTCAACAACTGGGCTTGTACAACATCACAATAATATCCTCGTAATGAGATAACGAAGGATATCCAACTTTTAAAACAACTTTTTCTCTAGTTTTAAGTTAATCAACATAATTTCAACACCATGCCTTAAGCATTCTTAACATAGCTGCTACTTAACTCTACATAACATACGACTCATGCTACATTCCAATCGTTTAGTTATCTATATACATCATACAACAACATACAACATGTAAGCTATCTTTTACTTACACATACAATGTTCAACACTTAGCCAAAAATAGCATATTCATTTTAGGCAAACTACGCTCGACGCCATTCTTCCTGCACTTAGCGTCATTGAGGTAGAGAGCTCTTGAGCTCGCCCACGCCCGATGCCACTCAACTTGCACCTGTTGTGTATGAGGTAGAGAGCCTTTGTTGCCCTTAAGTCTGGCGTGAGAATTTCCACACCAGACCCCATTTTAGGCAGAGAGTCACTGCCTGATTCTCGCTTGATGTCACCACATTGGCACCTAGTGTCGTCTAGATAGAGAGTTCTATCTCAATCACGTTAGGCACCACTTAACTTGGGTCCGACATGACCAGTTTAGAGACTTTCTCTATCCTCATGTCTGATGCCACTAATTCTATGCTTGCACGTAATCATAATAGAGACCCCTGATTTAAGCCACTACGACATCATGAAGACGTGCTTGATGCGATGGTGATTCTCGCACATAGCAAAATTACAACTTGGCTCAATCCATATGAAACTCAAATGATTGCACACATGCAATACAAAAAATAACATATATACATCTCAACTAACTCCATTCTATCATAAAAAACAACAAGCAACCACAATTTATTCCAAATCATCAAGTTCCCCGACATATTCAAGAAAACACCCAAACCTACAACTTCAAGTCTTCTATCTCAAACATCATTACATCCACAATTTAACAATAGTCATAAAATATACTTCACAAATCAATAAGAAACCAAATTCTAGCTTCCCTTACCTCTAGCTCCAAGAGAATCAAAGAAAGAAGAAACAAGTCGAAACTTTGATAACTTAGCACCACCACCACCAATGAATCTAATTCTTGCTCGGAAGCTTGAATCGCCAACTAGCAACTACAATTGCTCTTAGGGGGAAGAGTAGAAGAAATTATGTGAAGTTGGGGAAAAAGTGTTTTCACTATGACTCCAAAGTTATTCTCTCTAAACTCTAACTTTAAATTGAACTTATGAAGTTTATTTTTTAAGAAAGACGTTATATATCTTCTCTTACATGTTAAACTTGACATCTACTTAGAGATACTTCTAAATAACTAAAAAATCATAAGAAATTTCATAATTCTAGAATTTTTTAACAATCAAAAACAAAATCATCACAATATAATAACTTCAATAAAATCAACTATAATTAACAAAAATGTATAGTGTTGCACAAAAACATACACAACCACTAAATTATATGTTTAAATAATAAAATAATACTATTTTTTTTTTGCTTTTTTTTGGACTGGTTATTTCTTTTTATTATTAAAAAGTATAAAAAAAAACAACATTATGTATTAGTTATATTAATTAGAAAATTATAATTTGCTAACACCAAAATTTCAAAACCAAGGAGTAGCAAGCGGTATGTGTTGTGTTCTGGGAGGGGTATTGCAGAAAAAATACCTCTTGCCGCTGCTCACTGCTCTTCGAACTTTCACTTTGGACTCTCTCGAGACTAAACAAAAGTTCAAATTTCTCCGATCTACTCCAACACTTGTTTACCAACAATTCCCATTCCCTCACTCTTCCACATATGCATCCTCGCCACAATCGATAGGTTAGTTTTCAAGAGACAGCAATGTTGCACGAGCTTCTGCTAGCGTTGCTGGGCTACACGGGCGACTTAATCATCGACCGTCGGGACCACCTCACCGCCGAAACCCCCATCTCCGACGAGTGCACTTTCAAGCTCGCTCCCGACATCTCTTTTGTCGACCCAAGCGACAGGTTCTCACCCCAACCTTTAATTTTTTTCTAAACCCCCAAAACAATTCGTTTACTTTTCTAGGGTATTTTTTTTATGGGCACGTTGAAAATTGAAACTTTCGAGTGAATTGTGTGTTGAGTGCAGGGAACTTATTGAGAGGATCATCGTGTTGGGGTTTTATTATAGGGAGATGGAGCGATTTTCAGCCAAGTCTAGGAACTTAAGTTGGATAAGGTCTGCAAATGCGAGCCCTTTGGAGAAAAAGGAGAAGGGAAGTGTTTATCGTAGGGCCCTAGCCAATGGCATTGTTGAAATACTCTCAGTTTATAGGTCTGCGGTTCTGCATATTGAGCAGAAGTTGTTGTCTGAATCCATGCCTATCTTGGCAACAGTTACTCAGGGCCTTAACAAGGTAAATTTTTTCTGTCGCCCCCTTTTTTTTTTCTGTCTATTTGGATGTTGATTTTGTTTTGACTTGCTTTTCAGTTTTTTTGCCTTTTGCCTCCTCTGTATGAGCTCATCCTAGAAATTGAGCGTGATGATATACGTGGAGGTCAACTTCTTAATCTTCTACATAAGAGATGCCACTGTGGAGTGCCTGAATTACAGACTTGCATGCAAAGGTATGCAGTTTTTTTCGCACATAGGATTCTTGGTAATGTTAAGATGTTTTTTTACGTCATTTCCGGCTATATTGTGATGATGATCTGCCTCTAAGTTTTGCTGTTGTGTTAGACTAGTAGTCAATAAAACATTTATGGTTTTAAGTCATGAATTTTTTAATGCTATTAGTCACTATACAGTCTTTAATGTAGAGAAAAGTTATAGGTGTGAAGAGAAAATATTGAAGACTATCATGTTGGGTTAGTTTGCAGGTGAATGATGTTTTGGAACTAATTGTTTGTTCTTGTCCTGAAAATATTGCATAAGTCTTCAGATTACACTCCTGGTTAATTCTTATCATCTTTTTCGGTTATTCTTGTCCAAAGCTTAGGCTTCTTTGGCATGGGCACCAGGTCATGTATAACCAGCTTGCATCATGGATGGTTTATGGGATACTTCAAGATCAGCATGGAGAGTTTTTCATTAGGAGGTAACTCAATATTAAGTTTTAGTTTTATATTGTTTATA
The DNA here is from genome assembly GCF_000340665.2 of Cajanus cajan. Classification (NCBI taxonomy): domain Eukaryota; kingdom Viridiplantae; phylum Streptophyta; class Magnoliopsida; order Fabales; family Fabaceae; genus Cajanus; species Cajanus cajan. Next base: position 24,184,763 of record NC_033805.1, read on the forward strand.
TGCTTGTAACGTGTCTCGGTTGTAGACGTAGTCACATAGACTGATGCAGTGTTATTGTATTGCAAGAATGGTGATTAAAATAAGATATACTTTTCATTTATTATCCCAGAGTTCTAAACTTTGTGAGGGCCTTTTGTGATAATATTTTATTTCCACAATTGATGTATTGTACTATTAAATTGGTTATAAATATTATTATTATTATTATCGTCAATTACTCTCAGAAGTTATCAAAACAGTTGTATCCCCTGCCATATTTCAATAGTTTCTGTTATATGCTATTGTCACCATGATTTGACAATGACTAAACAATACTTATTCATTTTATCTATTAGAAACTTAGAATATATGGAATATAATGAGTTAATCACCTATACACTGCCAGTGTAAAGTTTTTTTACACTGGCAACCAATTATATCTTTTAATCATGTCATGTTACTGTTAAAAGTAAATGTGTTTACAGTAACATGGCACAATTAAAAGATATAATTGGTTGCCAGTGTAAAAAAACTTTACACTGGCAGTGTATAGGTGATTAACTCATATAATATTATCTTGATCATATCTTATAGTATCTATTTATCACGATTATTTTCCCAATTTCTTCACTATCTTTTAAAGTTGGTTACCATATTTCATTATCTCATGATTTGTCTCCTGCTAGTTAGGATTATGAATAGTATAAATAAGGGTTGGTACTCTAGGTTTTATGATCATGTCATCACATCATATCAGGTTAATAACAATTTCATAGTATTTTTGTTTCCTTTCTTTCTATTTTTTGTCTCTATAAAACCCCATAGTTATATTGTATACTTAAAGAACCTATTACCGAAACAATAAAAAGAATTAAGGTTTTATTACCTCCAATCTCTCCCCTCCAAACTAGAAAAAAACTATGTTGGTTAAATATGACATGTTTGGTACATGAAGCTAATTTATCTGGACATTAGTTCATCCTCTTCATTTCTTTCAATTTTTGTGATTGTTTGGTAGCATTGATAATTTCTGATTTCTTAGGTTTTAGGATCTGTTATTTGCGATTGCTTTGTAGTTATATTGTTGACCTGATTCATTTGATTTTCAGGCAAGAAGATAGAGATATAGAAAATAGTTCATCTCAGCCAGAAATTTCTGAAAAGTTGGCACGCATGTCAACTGATGATGCATCTTTGACTGATTGGCACTTGGGCTTTCATATTTCTTTGGTAATTCTCATTATTAGCTAATTCTGGACATGTCATGACACTAAGCTGATTTCCTTTGAGTGTGTTTGTTTCAAGGTTTAAAACTTTATTCCCAACAATGTTAATTTTGGAATATAATATTTCCATGTTCTTCATGAGCCATAAAAAATTATTCCTAAATCCAAGGTATTTTTCATGCCAGGAAAAGTAGCAATACTTTGTTTTACTTCATTTTTCCCCCTATATTAGAGTTGGGAAAGTTATATTTCCATAGGAACATGTTCCAATTATAACTTCCATTTCTTCTCTTACTTTTTATTCTAATCGTCATTCCTGGTTATAGTATTCCTAAGAATGTCATTCCTTGGAATGCAATATTATACTTTGAAACAGACATAATCTTATTATTTCAGCTTAGTTTTTTTAGCTCATTTTTCTGTATCGTTGGAATTCCATGTTTCATTCTTTAATGAATAGGATTTTGTCCAGTTTATGTGGAGTTCTTAATGTTCTTTACTTAGATTGACAGGTCAGTGGTCACCAATGGTTTATGCATACAATTTTTACTATTTACACATTTTGTTTTGCAGGATATGCTACCAGAATATATACCTATGCGTGTTGCTGAATCAATTCTTTTTGCTGGCAAAGCTGTTAGGGTTCTACGAAATCCAAGTCCTTCCTTCCAGTCTGGGGATGCTGTGCATCCTCAAATGCCTAAAAGCTTTCAGAAAATACATGGATTAGCAGGGCGTTTTCAATTTCAGAGGGAACCTGCAATTAATATGGGAATGGGAGAAGATTTGCTTCCACAATCTGAGGCAGATAAGATTGAAGCAATGCTTCTGAACCTAAAGGTTTTCATGTCCTACCACTTCACTCTATCATATAGATGCTGATTTTCCAAAGCTGTTTTCTTAAATAGTTGGATTGTTGGCAGCCTTTTATTTGGTTTACCTCTACAGTTCTAACTAGCTGACTAATGAATCTTTTTTTACTAGTTACATTTCCTCTTAGTTACTCATCATTAATTTTCCATAGGAATCATCTGAATTTCATAAAAGATCATTTGAATGTGCTGTGGACTCTGTTCAGGCTATTGCGGCTAGTCATCTGTGGCAGGTGGTTAACATAAATATTCTGGTTCATGTATTTATTAGTTTTTGGAGCATTTATGTTCAGACTTCAGAGCCTTCAATTTCTATTTCTATTCCCTTCATGTCTTCAGCTTGTGGTTGTCCGTGCTGACTTGAATGGCCACCTGAAAGCCTTAAAAGACTATTTTCTTTTGGCAAAAGGAGATTTCTTCCAGGTAAAGCTAGAAATATTATCTGTACTAACTTTTGGCCTGGCAATGAGTGTTTGTCAACTTGCACATTTTGTTTATATGTGTTAAAGAAAAGACTTTATATTATCTAGACTTAAGATTTGAATTTGTGACCTCAAAACTGCTCTACACAGCTGCAGTTTTATATATATATATATATGCAGAAAAGATACACTATTAAACAAAAACTAGTCTATGAACCTAGACTACCCTATCTGTGATGGGAGGCAAAAACAGCTTTATAAAAGCTGTACAACAAAATATTAAACAACTGATTTAACATCTAGAAAGCTTTTGAATTGAAGTGAAAGAAGATGAACAGTTGGGGTTGGGGCTGAGGAGAGGGGGGGGGGGGGGGATAAAATGGGGGGGGCTTCCAC
>NC_033805.1:24240989-24280466 GCF_000340665.2 Cajanus cajan
TTTCTCTATTGTATATATATATATATATATATATATATATATATATATATATATATATTACACATGATACATGTAAATTATATAAATTGCACTAGTAAAAAATAAAAAAAAATATAAATAATTTACATAAAAAAAACTCCAAATAATTTACGAAATGATAAGAATGAGTTTTGCATAAATTTAACTATTATTAGATTTAATTCTCATAAATCAATTTAATTGTTATCATATTAAAATACGCGTTTTTTTTACAATGAGAATCATACTCAATACAAGAAATTTACATTATACGCATATTCTACTTAAATTCAACCAATTAAATTAAACTTTCTTCATATATTAAATTAATTATTGAATTTTTATGCACGTTTATATAATTTATTTTGAAAGAAATAGAAGGTTTTTTTTAGAAACAACTTAAAACATTAAAAAAAAAGTGGTTTAGTGAAATTTTTGGACAAAAACATCCTAGTTAAAATTAAAATCTTAAATAACAGTGACTGTCTCACGGTGTTTTACGCTCTGCACTATCGTGACCTACTTCTTCTAATAATCTAAGCATCTTCATCTTTGATTCGTCTAAGCATTGGTCTCTCTTTGATTTCCAGAATTCCTCTCGTCGTTTTACTCCAGGTTTGTGTTGTTATTGGATTGTAGTTTTAGTTTTAGTTTTTTTTTTTTTCAGAATATGTTTTTTGTTTACTCTGATATCTGAATTTGTTCATGGTGTGTGGCTTCGTTAATTAATTTCGTCTTTGTCGTTGGGTTTGGGACTTGGTATTTCTCTGTTATAAATTGTGATGAAATAATGCTCTGTTGTAGACTGTGCTGTTTATTATTGGTAAGGAAGGCGAGAGCCTTTAGATCAATCATTAGGAAAGCCAAGGAATCAGTTTATGAATTCAGAATAGTTACAATTAGTTACCAACCCCTAACCCCAAATTAACAAGAATTGCAAAATATAGATTAGTCTTAGCTCCCTTTAAACAGTGTGCGACAAATGCGTCGCCCCAATTGATTAGGTTCATGGGAACTGAGATCCCAATGGGTTAGGAAAGGAACCGTTAATGGAGTAGAATTCTTTCTGTAGAAAACTGTGTTTCGTAGCATTGACCGTGGATGTCCATTAAAGTTGGAGGAGGGTATTCAATAAAATCTGAACTACGAACTGGAATATGTAAGCGAGCTAATTAGCACAAATAATGCCATGTGAGTGTTTTTCCCTTTGTTGTCATCTTTGGTTGAAAGAAACTTTTGTCCACTGCAAAGCATAACAGCATTGTTGTCACCTGCATTTTTTTTTCTTTTGTCTTTCTTCAATCCGTCCGAGGTTTTAGGAATCTGAATCCTTCTCCTTGCATCCCCCATCTCTCTTTAGTTATTTAAATTAACTTTAGCAAAGTTGGTATCTGATTTCCTAATGTAATGATATGGATATATGACTCCATATCTTGCCTTCTCCAAGCTAGATCAAGTTTTGTTTCTTGGTCGAGCGATAACCACTAGCTAATGCTTGGTTGAGTCTCCTTGTGTTAACCACCGTAGAAGTCAATGAATTTGATGACCCACCATAACCTCACAAAGCTGCCTCTCTGCCAGTTGCATCCAAATTTCATAACAAACAATATGAATTTGGAAAGCTGTTGAATATGTGTTTGAATTTACAAGTTGCATCCAAATATCATTGACTGTATATGTGTATAGAATATAGATGATTCAATCTCTTTCTTACTGGACATAATTCAGACCTGTTCAGCCTTTAGTACTCAATATAAAACACATTTATTAATCATTCTTAAACGACATCATATAATTTATTAACAGTAGAAAATTATAGCTTTTACATTTGGGCAATTATAGGCAGTAGGAACTACAATCAAGTAATAGGCATACCATTATGCTGGGATCTCATACTCGTCGACACTCACGTCTTATTATTAGGACACCTAACCTAAACTTCACCTCACAAGGGAACAATAGTGATTGTAAGCATACTTTTATTGTCACATACGAAAAAATGGTTTAGAAAAATGTTTGTTGTGGTGCTGTAACGGGCTGTGCAATTGGATTGGGGTGGTGCTGGTCCACTAGGCACACAGCCAACACCCAGGCTTGCTTGCTTTGATTGTGAACAAAAGGACCCACTTAGAAAACAAACATGATTTTATGTTACATTCATTGTTATCCTTTGAAAGGAGACACTTGTTATTATTTGGTCAACGGTACCTGATACATTGTAGAGAAAACAAATTTAGGTATAATTTGTTTAGTTTAGCCCTCCCTTTCATATGGACTATATATAAGGGAGGGCTAAAATTATTTTTAGTTGATTAAGAGAATTTGATTACAAACATAATATTAATATTAATAATATACCTACATTGTACAAGTTATACAGGAAGGGAACAGCGGGTGTGTAAGAAATGGTATGTAATACACAATTCGTAATATTTTTTTTTTCTACTTTAGCAATCAGTATTAATATTAATATTATGTTTGTTTAGGTTCATGTACATTGAGATCTATGGTTTGTGTACATTGAGATCTGTACCGTCAACAAGTATTAACTAAAACTGATGAGTTCTGTACCGTCACGAGTCTTCTTAAGTTGTTGCGATTCCCCATCAGTCTACCTTGACGTTGGCAAAGGATAGACAGCTGAAATACCTCTTTGTTCCTCTCGAGCCGTCCAGTTAAAAAGCCTGTCTTAGCTTAGGAGACCCCTCAGACAAGGTCAATCCAGATGAAGTTGATTCTTTTTGTTTGCCAGGCTAGTTGCCTTCTTTGGTAGGCCAGTTGAAGGAAAAAGTGCTTAGGTAATAATTTTTCGTGCCAGGAGCAGCCAAACAAGTGCCATCAAGTTACAAGTTATTTAAGATATTTTTTTTTAGTAATCTCCTTATTATATAATAGAAGTGCTATATCCTTAGAATTATGCTGTCCCCATGGTATAACCCTCTGGCAGGACGTGGGTCTCTTTCCCACTTCTTTTTTTTAAATTGCTCTTTTCTAATAAGCAACCATTCATTGACTGGGTTTAAGTAATCATTCCTACTACTATTCTCTTGTTACCACTAAATATAGTTTGTTTTTACCTTGTCCCCTGCCCACACCGCTTTTACTGCATTATGCTATCTTCTTTGCTCATGACACGTTGGCTCTGTAATTCTGTTCCCAAGCAGGCATAATGTTTTTTTCTGGAGGATATGGTATTTCGAGCATATAACTGGGTATATTGGAAGAGATGAGTGTAATTGTTAGGAAAAGATGAAAATGAGATGATCAAGTTTGATTATCTTTACCATTTATTTATTTTTTTAAAACTTTAACTTTAAACTAAAAGTATATAGATGAAAATTAGATGATCAAGTTTGATTATCTTTACCATTTATTTTAGAAAACAAACTTATTATCAAGTGTCTAATCAAACTTGCGGTCCTCAACGGTACCAGTATTGGGAACGATTGTTTCCCTTCCCTGGGTGCCTATATAAGCGTGCACAAGGCTCATTCTCCAACACTTCTCACTCACAAAGCAAACTTCTATCAGATTTGACTCGCTCTCTATAAATTTCTAAGTGATTGTGAGGCTTTTTGTAGAGCGAAAGATTGCCAAAACACACCCCCTATACGCATTTAAGAAGATTTTTCTATAAAAGCTTGCTCTGGAGGTTCTTTTAATTCTCTCTCGCTTTCTCCTTTATTTATTTTACTTATAACGCTACGTGCATGCAACAGATTGATTATCATGTAGATAGCGGATTAGTACTCATGTTGTAAATTAATATAATGTAAATTATTGTATGAATAATAAAATAAAAGGGGTAAAGATTTAATTATATCCATTATTATGCTAAACTTATCATAGAGTACCGAATTAGGGCGTTATGGGATGTCTAACACCTTTCCCACACGTAATCGACCCCCGAACTTGATTCTGGCTATGAAGGCCATAATTAATTTTTGAAAACTTTTTCTTTTTTTGGTGTTTTGAGTAAAATATCGGTGACGACTCCTTCGAACATTTTTCAAAAACCATTAGTGAAGGATTAGTCCGGTCTTAGGGCATTCCAAAATTGATGAGATTTTCAAAACGAAGTCCAAATCATTTGTGGACAAGATCGAAATTTTTTGGGTTCCGACAGATGGCGACTCCATTGGGAAAGCTAAAAGAGGGTCAGACCCATTTAATGATAAATTTAGCATAATAAAAAATAATAATTAAATTTTTACCCCTTTTGCCTTGTTTGTAAATATTTGTTTTTAGCATGGCTTTAATAATTGCTTGTTTGTTAAATTTTTGCACTTGTTTGAAATAAACTGTACACAAACCCTTGCACACTACAAGTTCCCTCTATACCTGGGGGTAAGAGAGATGACTATAGGAAGTGGTTGATGTAGAAAGGGCCTTAGCTGCCTACAGGTCATTGTCGAAAATCATGCTCAAGATGATAACTGGTTACTTTAGCTTGATACTTTGGACAGACCACCGATGTCTGCCAATTGACAGTTGTCGATCGAGATAGAACGTTAGCGGCATTCCAGAAAGATGAAAAGTGTAGTAGAAAACGTCGAAGCGATCTCATGAGTTCGTTTTGTCAACGAGATCTGGATCACTGCTTTGTACGAAACCTTTTAAATCTACTGTTTTATTTTTTGACTTCATTCCTTTGGGTATTTTTTTCCCCTAATGCTCCTTTTAGACTTTTTGATTATTAAATATGATTTTTATTTTATTTTATTTTGGGTAATCTTTACTTTTTAGAAAAATTCTTGTGTGTTATAAATTGTTTATTTCTGTCCACTATTAGTGCACTGGTCAAGGCTATACGTAGAAATTAATTCCCTAATCTTATGTGTGTAAGAAATAATATTAATAGGGAATACACCTGAAGTTATTGCATGCTAGTAGTTAATGCTTGTGTGTTTCTATAGTCTGATGAAAACAATTTCAGAGATTTTATATGCCGAGGATGCGTTTTGAGCTATTTTGTCTTGATTCTGACCCAAAAGTAGAAAAGAAAATTGTTTTTGCAGCTGTGGAAGATATGAATTGGGTTCAGCGTAAGATCTACCTTTACAATGTGACTTTTGGGCTTTATATGTTGGATTGGTGGGAGCGTTGTACTTTCAGTATCCTTTGTTGCACTCTCTTGGATTTTAACTCCTTTATGCGTCTTTTCCTTTGTGATTCTCCTTGAATGCAAAAATTTGATCATTTCTAGATATTTATGTGAGGTTTTTTCTTTAAATAGTTCATCAATTGTTGGAAACTTGTTTGTCACATGCCTTCTAAGTTAGCTGAACATTGATGGTTAATGTTTTTGGTGTCCTTTGTTTAGTAAGCCAACTGAAACCATGTTAAAGAATTTTGACCAAGTTAAGAAATTTCTTGAATTCATATGCTATCATGTCTGTTTGGTACTGCTTGTTGGAGTTCCTAAGCTTTTGCAGATATTTTGGTGTTTGTATTAATGTGTTTCGTTATACGATATGCTACTCAATTCATCAAGAGGTAGTGCATCTCCTCCCTTCTCATCCATATTTTTAAGTAGTAACATTAATTGCATTCAGCATTTCTTAACATGCAGGTAGTTTGCTGGATTATAATGATATATGGATATTAAGGTGCTAGTTTTGATTGCACTTACTCTTGTTAATTAGGAATACATATCACTGCAGAGAATATTTTACATTCATGTAGTAAACTGCACACTGCCATTTTTCCACCTGTGCAAACTCTTAATAAATAATATCTTTTGTTTGGATACAAACAAGTCCCACATTGATAAAATAACACAACAAATAACAATTTATATAATACAAACATACTTCAATGATTGAGAGGCCTTTTCCGTGATGACCAAAAGCAAAACTATGAGGGCTTAGGCCCAAAGCGGACAATATCTCATCATTGTAAAGTATGTTTGTGTAATAGCCTTATAAAAATAACTTTCATAAAATATCTCCTCAAACAAATACCATAAAATAACCCCATCAGTGGTATTAGAGTCGCAAGTTGGATTCGGTGACAACCAATAACCCCTCATAACTCATAACATATAATGTGCTATATAAAGACAGATTTCACTGCATGAAAAGTTAGGTTCCTTGTTTGAGAGGAGGATTGTTAGGATACAAACAAGTCTCACATCGATAAAATAACACAATAAATAACAACTTATATAATACAAACATACTTCAATGATTGAGAGACCTTTTGGGTGATGACCAAAAGCAAAACCGTGAGGGCTTAGGCCCAAAGCGGACAATATCTCATCATTGTGGAATATGTTTGTATAATAACCTTATAAAAATAACTTTCATAAAATATCCCCTCTGACAAATATCATAAAATAATCCCATCATCTTTTTACTTCAGTATTCTCCTAGATTTGTCTCTATCGACCATAATATATAGGCTATATGTAAATTTTGGAAGTCAGATCTATATATATCATCTTACCAACTTCTACATTTATCTGATAATAACCTTTGGTCAAAAACTTACAAAGTTGATACTTCTGCACCAATTATTTCCTTCGCTGCAGTTGTAAATTAGAGATCCAAGCCAAAATAGGCACAAAAACATACAATTCTTGGGGGGCTTATATATTTATATTCTTAGCATTCAATATGCAAATCATTTGTAGCGCTGCAATATACCATTATGAGAGCCCTTTATATCTTAGCCTCAAGGTTGTCAAACTCGAGAGTCTACACAAACTCGTGGAGCTCTCGTAGACTCAACTCGTAGACTCGTAAGAGTCTATCTAATATTAAAAGATATTAAAAAACATGAACACACACAATATGATTTCACTAATTCAACATTCTAAGTTTGAAATAAGTCAAATAACAACAATAAAATGTCATAATACAAGTCTTAACCATACATGTTAGGAGTAAAAAGTAACATTAACAGCTCTAACAGACCAAAAAATCAAAATGTTAGGAGTAAGAGTAAGTAACACTAATAGTCTAACAGACCAAAAAATCAAAATGTTAGGAGTAAGAGTAAGTAACACTAATAGTCTAACAGACCAAAAAATCAAAATGTTAGGAGTAATAAGTAACACCAATAGCTCGTCAAAGTGTAGGGACGATGCCGGAAGCTGCAATGACGGCGTCGGGCGGATTGAACGAAGTCGGCGGATGGAGAGAGATCGAAGAACATAGAGGAGGCAAAGTGTTCTTTTCGTATGCGGCGGAGGGAGAGAGATTGAAGAACAAAGAGGTATGCGCGGAGGGAGAGAGGTCGAAGAACAAAGAGGAGGCAGTGTTCTTTTCGTATGCGCAGAGGGAGAAAGATCAAAGAAAAGAGAGGTACTTAGGAACCCTAGCTGAAACGACGTCGTTTTGGGGCATTTAGGGGGCAAAAAATTGACTCGCTGACTCGCCCTCAGACTCACGATTCTGAGCGAGTCTACCCGAGTCCACCAAAAAAAGATTCTATTTGCGAGTTAACCAGTTTTGCTAACCTAGACTCATAGACTCGTACGAGTTTACAAGTTAACTTGCGAGTTTGACAACCATGCTTAGCCTCTGATTTAGCTACTATTCTCAATTCTTAACATGCAAGTAAATGTAGAATTATAGATTCTTTGTACACAATACTTCCACAGCCTTTTGATATAGTTATAATAAATACTCAAATCTTCAATTAATTTGTTACTGAAGCAACATACGTTGCAATTTTATTTTTAGCAATTAGCAGCCTTTTTGGAAGTCTTTACAATGCCAGTGTTTTCTAAAACTGGACTGAACCAGCTTGGAAATGCGGCCTTATTTCTTTTATAATTTCTTATCCTGCTATTGCAAGATAATATCAGTGCATGTTGTAATTGAAATCACTGTAACTATTTAATACTTTTTAATGTCAGGTATGTTTAGTAAGAAGCAAAACCATTCTCACGAGAAGAAGCAAATGTAGATGGTTACTTGGGAATTTAAATTAGTTGCAGCCGGTGTATTTGGTATAGCTGACTAGGGAATATCTTGATTTAGAATGACTTGGAATTTCTTAAAGCTACCCATAAATTGCGATTCTCATGCCTACTACTATACACCGTCATGAATCTTATTTGAACGTTTCTTTTCTTGTAAGCTTGTATGGTATGCCAAGTGGTATTCTTTACATTGTAATAATTATTGAGAATGTTCAATGCTAAGTTTTGACTTTTGAAGAGTGAAAACTGTGATCTCATCGCAGTGCCATCAAAGGTTTCAAAATAGGGAATGACTGAAGATGTTGGAATGACTGAAGATGTTTAAAAGTTTAGTCTTTTTTTTTTTCCTTCTAAATTGAAGAGGATAGTAATAGAAAATTAGATGGCCATATGATAAATTTTTTTATATTCAATTTTTAAATATCATCTAAATGGTCATGGATGAGTATACAATATAATTTTGTTTTTACTTTGTCCCCTGCCCACACCGCTTTTACTGCATTATGCTATCTTATTTGCTCATCATACGCTGGCTCTGTAATTCTGTTCCCAAGCAAGCATAATTTTTTTTTTGTTGTGGATATGGTATTTCGAGCATGTAACTGGTATGGAAGAGATGAGTGTAATTGTTAGGAAAAGATGAAAATGAGATGATCAGGTTTGATTATCTTTATCATTTATTTATTTATTTATTAAACTTTAACTTTAAAGTAGAAGTATATAGATGAATAACACCTCATGGCTTACAACATAGCAACATATCAATAACATCTCAACATGACATCAAACAACTTTAAAAAAAAAAAATAACTTAATCATTTAAACTTATACCACGACCATATCATTTAACATACAAATCCACATAACATATGAATAACTTGGCAACAATACGTTATATGCATAACACCTTAATTACATGTGTCGTTATGTATTCATATATGGAGATCTCTTTCAATAAAGGTGAATAATTTAAGTGGCTTGATCCTTTCAAACCAACAACGTGATCTTTTCAGTTCATCTAAATCAACAACCAATTTGGATAAAAATATATAACATGATTTTTCGAATTTTTCCACTCAAACGAGAAAATCTAGTATTCTTGTCAAAATAAAACAATTTGAGTCTAAGTCTACCACGATGTAGCTTGCATAAATTAGTCACTTGTGTGATTAGTTCACCGACTACACTCCAAATACCCTTTCAGTATTTAGTTAGGAATTTTGGTCTCCGACCTTGTACCTTACTTGGTTTGTCACTTTATACATGTATATCTCAACCTTGTTCACATATAGATCAATATTGGTCACTTATAATTAATATAATTTGACTTGACCCCTATATTATGGTCACTTGTACTCGATATGTCTTGACCTTATCCACACACTACATCAACTACGATCTCAATAGAGACTCAACCATCCACTTCAAAAGTCAACTACTTAAAAAGTGTTTTTATTAACTGGGATCGTAGAGCACCACACTAATATCATCACAATGAAATATGCAACTTTATAAAAATACTTTCTCCTCTAATCCTAAGTCAATCAACACAACACACCTTGATGCCTTAATGCCTCAAGCATTCTCAGCCTCATCACCTCAATAGTTCAACAACCAATCATTTATATATATTATCCCAAATTAATATATATAGAACCAACATCATTCAAAAATATTCAACTATCAACATTTAATCATCGATATACATTATTCTAGATCAATGTATAAAGGACAAGCAACATATGTCAACATATAACATGTAGTAGATTCAATTAACTTACACACATTCACCAATTCATCAATAAAGCAACACCTTTTCACAAGGCAACCCATGTCTAGCGCTAGGCGTCGCTCAACCTACTCCTGATGTGGTTGAGATAGAGAATTTGTTGCTCTCACGTCTGGCGTGGTCAAATATGATACTCAACCTTATTTCAGGCATAGAGCCTCAACACTCATGCCCAACTTTGTTAAACTGTCACCAAATCCTTAATCAACCACAACACAACCATAAGATTCAATGAACTCAAACTCATACAACAACATAAATCAATAAGAATGAAGTTCTAATTTTTTTTACCTCTAGAATTCCCAAAGTCAAAGATGAAGAGGAAAATGGGCTAAACTCTCAGAACTTCACATCACCACCAATCACAAAATTGATTTTTACTCAAAAGCTTCAATCCACAACCTGTTCACCTCAAATTAGTTGTAAGGAAGGATGAAAGAAGGGTTTTAGTAGAAAAAGGGGAAGAAAAAGGTTTTTCGACCCAAAGGCCTTCTCTTTAGAATTTTTGATTGAATGGACTTATGAAGTCCACCTCTAAATAAAGACCTTATAAACCTTACCCTCAAAGTTAAATTGGACCTTTGTCTAGAGAAATTTCTTAAATGCTTAGAACCCAATAACAAATCACAAATCATCACAACATATAATTTAAGTTGTTTATGTTAATCTATGGGTTATTATTAATTATTTCTTTTTTATTATAAGGAGTGTTTTTACATGAAACAATCTTTCTCTTTTTTTTTCTCCATATATAAATATTTTATTTTTAGAATAGATGCAATCAAGACCTCAATGTTATTTGACTTGCTTTCTTAATTTAAATTAGGAAATTAACTCATATTTAATTGAATAATATATTTCTTTATTAAAATTGTATTTATAGATTTGTTTAAAATTTTAATTAGTCTTTAATTCAAAATTAGGTTTTTTTTATTTTATATTTATTTGAGATTTTATTTAGTCTTTAATTAAAATCAGTATCTTAGTACATGCAATGTATTCTAAGGCTTTCTGGGGAGAAGCTGCAAATATTGTTGTGTATCTGATTAAAAGGCATCCTTCGTCTGCTCTAGGGTACAAGACACCGATGGAAGTTTGGAGTGGAAGACCAGCTGACTAATCTAATCTGAGAGTTTTTTTATTCTTTTTAAATTTAGAAACTATTTTGCTTATATATTGTTCTCTCACTCTCATTATTAAATAATATATGTCATTTTACATTGATTAACTACTTTTATCAGATAATTTTACCAAACATTTTCAATTTAATCAGTTAGTTTATAAGTTTTCAACTTTTCAATTCATAGCTTACAACTTATAAACTTTTAGTTAGCTTATAAGCTAAATTTAACAAACACATGCCCTTAATCAGATTGGTAAATGGTATTGTTAGATTGACTCTTAACTAAATCTTTTATGGATGGAGATTGATTTTCTCCCGTCAAACTTATACACAATTAATCAAACGAGTAAATGGTATTGTTAGATTGACTCTTAACTGAATTTGTAATGGATGGAGATTGATTTTCTCGTGTCAAACTTATTCTTTAGTACTAACAATCGTTGGCTTCATTAGACAATTTCGAGCAATGTCATCATTGCATACAAGAGACAAGCTAATAATGTGGGGATCTTAATGTTCAATATTGTACAATTTATTATTGAGATTGAAATTACCAACCACTAAAATAATGAGGATAATTTTATACAAATCTGTTAATTGTGGATCTGGAATATCATCTAGAGTATTGCCTGGAGGGTGCAAATGATGGGTAGAGATATTAGATAAAGTACAAGGACTCAAATGATGACTTCATCTTGAGATGTATAGTGCATGTTTGACACGTGGGATGCATGATTAACACGTGGGATTCATTTGTGAGTTTGTTAGTCATTACTCATATGAAAACAATATATACAGACCCTTGTAACAATTTTAAATAAGAGGCTAAGTACCTAATGCGGTACAGTTTTTTTTTTTACTCTCTCGTGTGTTCTTGCATTTCAATATTCTTTGATTAACTTGATTCCTAAGTTCCCGATTTATATTTTACCAACAAGTGGCGCCATCTGTGTGGATTGGAAAAGAAAGATAATCAAGAATGGCAACGAAGTTCGATATTGAGAAGTTCACCAGAGCCAACGACTTTGGGTTGTAGAAGATCAAGATGGAGGCAATATTGATTCAGCAAGGGTGCGAGGAAGCATTGAAGGAGGAGACAAACATTTCATCATCTTTGACGCCGATGGAGAAGAAGAGTATGATTGATAGGGCAAGGAGTGCAATTGTATTGTGTCTTGGTGATAAGGCACTAAGAGAAGTTGCAAAGGAGAGAATCGCTGCATGACAAAGTCTTTGGCTCATAGACTTTGTTTGAAGCAACAACTTTACTCCTTCAAGATGGTGGAATCAAGAACAATTGAAGAACAGTTGGAAGATTTCAATAAGATCAATATTGATGACCTCGAAAATATTGGTGTGAAGCTTGAAGATAAGGATAAGGTTGTTATTCTCCTAAATTCTTTACCAAATACCTTTGAGCATTTTAAGGATACGTTGCTATATGGGAAAGATAAGGTGATTACTCTAGAGGAGGTTGTGACCTCTATTCGAACCAAGGAGTTACAAAAACTTCAAGATTCGAAGGGTGCAGAGGTATCGTCTAGTCTGGCAGTAGTGAAAGGTAAGGGAAAGAAGACAGAGGGTAAAAAGAAGAAGGCAAAGTCTGTAGGGAAGAAGCAGATCCAATGTTATAAGTGTCAGAAGGTTGGTCATATCATGAAGCATTGTCCTGAGAAAGGTGCCAAGGAGTCTCGGATACAGGAAACTACGTATGTTGTAGAGGCTTTGGAGGAGTATGAATCTGCGGGGGTTTTGGTGGCTTCGTCTGATGACTAATTGAAGAGTTAGGTCATGGATTCAGGGTGTACATATCACATGTTCCCTGTGAAAGATTATTTTGAGACCTTAGAACTAAAGGAGTATGGGACTGTACTTCTTGGGAACAATAAAGCTTGTAGGGTCCAGGGCATTGGGGCAGTCAGACTAAAGATGTTTGATAATCAGGAGATGTTGCTGCAGAATGTGAGGTATGTTCCAAAGCTAAAAAGGAAACTTATGTCCATTAGCATGTTTGATGTTATGGGTTGTTCCACCAAGGTGGAGGGTGGAATATTGAAGATGTCCACAGGAGCGTCTATAGTTGCTAAGGGAAGTAAAAGTAATGAGTTGTACATTTTGGAGGGGTCTACTATCATTGCACATGCGTCTGTAGCAATTCAGACGATATTAGACAAGGCTAAATTGTGGCACTTGCGTTTAGGCCATGTTAGCGAGAAAGGCTTGGTAGAGTTGGAGAAGCAACAATTGTTGATAGGTGATAAGCTTCAGAAGCTAGATTTTTGTGATCTATGTGTTTTGGGTAAGTCTCACAGAGTGCAATTTGGGACAGTTAAACACACCTTTAGTAGACCATTTGAATATGCACATGCAGATTTATGGGGTCCGTCGAGGGCTCAGACGCATGGAGGTGGATCTTATTTTCTAAGCATTATCGATGATTTTTTGAGGAGAGTATGGATTTACATTCTGAGGAAGAAGGCTGAAACGTTTCAGAAGTTCAAAGAATGGTATACTCAAATAGAAAATTAGCAGGAGATCAAGCTAAAGGTATTGAGAACAGACAATGGGTTGGAATTTGTTTCAGATGAATTTAACAATTTTTGCAGGAACCAAGGAATTAAGAGGCATAAGACTGTGGTAGGGACTCCTCAACAAAATGGACTTGTTGAAAGGTTAAACAGGACCATATTGGAGAGAGTCAGGTGCATGCTTTTGGGAGCAGGGATGTCTAAGGCTTTCTGGGGAGAAGCTGCAAATATTGTTGTGTATCTGATTAAAAGGCATCCTTCGTCTGCTCTAGGGTACAAGACACCGATGGAAGTTTGGAGTGGAAGACCAGCTGACTAATCTAATCTGAGAGTGTTTGGGTCTTTGGCATATGCACATATCAAGAAAGATAAGCTAGTATATAATTAAAATTTATAATAAATTATATATATAAATACTATATTTAGAGTTTATATAAATAAATGTTTTTAAACATATAAATTTTATATTTTAAATTTATGATAAATTAATATTTTAACATGTGTAACGTACATGTATGTTCATTATACAAAACTAGCAGGAAAAAGACACTTCGTGCCTATATTGTATTGAAAAAAATATTAATAAAATAAGAAGTTACTCATAAAAAAGTAGTTATTAAAAAACAAATAAAGGATAAAATGGTCCATATAAAAATGAAAATTAAAAGTAATTATTGAAAGTGAAATCCCTTTATATATTAGTACAAATTCATTAGTTTCAAGATTTTAAATTTGATTAAAAATATTTTTTATAATTTTTTTAAAATAAAAGGGTATAATGGTCCCAAAAAGTGAAGATATAATTAAAATATATAATAAACTATATATAAATAAATACTAAGTTTGAATATATAAATTATATTTAAAATTAGTATACATAAATAAATTTAAACATGTACATTATATTTTAAAATTATGATAAATAATTTATATTATAAATAATTTATTTTAAAATATGAAGTTAAAAAAAAAACTAAATTAAGTGTAACTCTTTTAACATTAACATACTTTGAAAGTTGGCTTCAATTTTTTAATCCCATTCAATTTTTGTCTCTCGGATTATATGAATGACATTTTGCAATCTCCTAAAATTGATGTTATTCGCGGAGAATTTGAGTAGCATACCATATAATGTTTTGAATTAATTTTTGTTGATATTGTTATATATAAAAATATGTAAAATGAATGACGAGTGACTATTTATTACTAATATTTACTAATAAATTATTAGTATTTCAAGTCATATATTTTATGAACTAAATATTTAATATATAAAATAAAGATTTATATAAATTATATATAAATAAATATTTATAAATATATAAATTATATTTTAAATTTATAATAAATATTTTATATTATAGCATAATATTTTTATTTAATTCTTAAATAATTATGATATAACTAATATTTTAGTTTAGTCAAATATTTATTGTATATAATAAAGTTTTATAATAAATTATATTTAAAACTTATAAAAATATGTATTTTTAAATTTATAAATTATATTTTTACTTAAGATAAATAATTTATACTATGACATTAAATTATTTTTAATTATTGATAATGTATTTTAAAAATATTAAATTTTAATTCATAAACAGTTATAATAAATAAAGATATTAAATTAGTTAAGAGTTTAAAAAACTTCTTAATCAAACTTCTTAATTTAATGGTTACAAGATTTGTCTTAGAACACGAAACATGATGGTTCCACAAAAAATAAAAGTTCACATCTAATATATAGGTGTTAATTTATTTTTATTCAAAGTTAATTTTTATATAAATATATAGTAAATAAAATTTAAAATTTATAAAAATTAAAAGAATTTCTAAAATTTCTCTTCTTAAAAATAAATGTCTAAAAATGTTCTTGCATAATATGGTGGATTGATCATACATATCAAAATTATATTTTTATTAGAATATAATTAAAAATTATTAAGCATAATTTTTAATATATTATGATTCAATTATTCTTCATTTCATTATATATATATTAAAAAAAATATTTTTATTTTGTAATCGTTCTCTATTTATGCTCTTCTTTTTATTCATTTTTATTTGAATATTTTTTTTACGAGAATATGAACTTTATATATATATATAATTTTTATTTTATATATATGTATATATATATATATATACATATATTAAACAAACTATCCAACTAAAATAGTTAAATATTAAAATGAATTATATATTTTGATTTTAAAATTTAAATATTATTTATCTGTATTATTTATATATATTATTAATATTTTTAATCTCTTATTTTTTTTATCAATTTTTATGTTATTTTAATTATTTTAATATTTTATACATTTAAATATATATTTTCGTATTATTTGAATATTTTTAATAAAGATTATCGATATTAAAAATATTTTTATATCATAATATAAATTATTTCTTATAAATTTAAAATATATTCCATATATTCAAAACTATTTATTTATTATAAATTTAAATTATAATATACTTTATAATAAATATTTATTTTTATAAATTTAATTTAATAAAATAAATAATTATCCTCTATGTGACACAAATTAAAATTTAAAAATAAAAATAGAATCGTTTCTTTGGTTGGTTATGCAGGTAAAATACATAACTGCCAGCTTTCAAAATACATGCCAAAGAAGAATATGAATAACGTATTTTTCAATATATTATTATTAATTAAAATTTACTAAGACTAAAAAACTAGATATAAATCTCGTTAAATAAAGACAAAAAAAAAATATTAAGAAATATATTACTGTCAATTTTTTATGTTCACAGTTATAGCTATGTTAAATTATTGAGCACACTGTTTTTCTTTAGCTGTAACATGTTAAAGTTAAACTGGAGATCAAAGAAATAATGTAAATTATTAATCGGTCTATTCATTTGCTGGCCTGGCCGTTGTAATTTTTGGCATGTGATAAAAAATAAGAAAAAAAATAAAAATAAAAAAAACCCATAAAAGAAGGCGCCAAAAAGGCACATGCGGGTGTGCCCAATTAATAGTTGTTACCATTTTAATACAGTGAGTTTGAAGTTTGAAGTTTGAACGGTCAAAAGCTAAGAGAAAACGAGGTTACACTCGCTACATTTTTCTATTATTTTATTTATTTCCGATTTACCCCAAAATATATAATTATTTTAAAAATAAATTAGAATGGGGTTTCTTCTTTGACTGTCACCAGCGCACACAAAAAAGCAGAGAACAACTGTTACTCACACAAATCCAAACACGCCATGGGTATGCTATGGATCTAATCTAACCCTTTCTTCCTTCACGCCGTTTCTTCCTTCTCACTAGATTTCCTTTCCCTCTTTTCTTTCTCTTACAGTTTTCGTTTTTCTTCTCGCTTTTCTCTCTCCGCTGTCATAGCTCTTTCTTTGCGTCTTTTCCGTACGTGTCAAACGCCCTGCGCTTCTTAATTTTGTTTTCTGTGTTTGGATCGACTTCTTTCGCCTTCTGTTACGGGGATCTTCGGTTTAGGTTTGGTTAGAGATTTTTTTTTTGTTTTCCGTTTTTTTTTTTAACTTTTTTTTTTAATTTATTTTCTATTTCCGTTATTGATGAGTTTTCAGTTGGATTTGCTGTTTTACGTGAGATTAATGGATTTTTGAGATTCCTTGAATGTTTTCTCTTTTTTGCACAATTGGTATTTATTTATGGACAAAATAGATTTGCATTTTTAATTTTTTTTAATTCATGTTTGAACGGTGATGCAACTTTCCTTTTTGGTTCGTTTTTCATGATCTCTGTTGACTCCGTTTTTGCTTCTGATTAATGCTCGAAATGAAAAAGGAAATACTTTTTTTAATTGTGGTGGAATTGTTCATTCTGGCAGGTAAATGAGTGGTTTTTGAGCAGCAATTGGAAGAGAAAGGGATTCAGTGAAGATGACATCGGTTGGTGTGGCACCAACTTCGGGTTCAGGTTTGAGAGAAGCCAGTGGGCATGGAGCAGCAGGTGTTGATAGATTGCCAGAGGAGATGAACGATATGAAAATTAGGGATGATAGAGTATGTAATCCCTGCTTTCTTAAATTTACATTTTTTTAATGTTAGTTTTTTTTTTTTTTTTTTTGGTGTGTGTGTCTTTGTGGTTGATTTTGAATTTCTGGCCCAGTTACTTACAGTGTGCTTCATTTTGTAGGACATGGAAGCCACGGTTGTTGATGGCAATGGAACGGAGACGGGACATATCATTGTGACTACCATTGGAGGTAGAAATGGTCAGCCAAAGCAGGTATACCTTTCTCCCCTTGTTTTCTGCTATCAATCATGTATGTGGTTTGACAGTTTGAAATAATTTAACTCTTGCACTGGATCATGCCTACCTCATGGTACTCATGGTACTCGGAAGGCCAATAGCAATCAATGCTCCAGCTTCATATCATTATTTGTGTGCAAATGTTCTCCTCACTTCTATAACTGCTGTGATTTTGACTTGATATTTGGATTGAGAATTGGGAATTTCTGCCAAATATTAAAATTTAGCACGAAGTTGTTGTATTTATCTTTAAGTCAGAAAAAGGAGAAAAAAATCCCCAAAATTGATTAACTAGGTCGCTGCTTTCCAACAAGAATCTTTTTACGGTTTCTAGCATAACTTCTTGCTCTGTTCAACGTGTCTTTGACATGTCTTGTGAGTGATTTGCGATTATTGTCACTGATTGGTTACTAACGGATGAATCTCTTAGATATTATTGGATAGTGTAAAAATGCCGTGATGTGGTTCTTTCATCTTACGTATTCTCTTTAACTGTCTATTTTTATTCCTTTTGCTTTTTTTCTTCTATGTGTTTATTACTTTAAAATAATTCTATATCTTTATTAATATGTCAGACTATAAGCTACATGGCAGAGCGGGTAGTAGGGCATGGATCATTTGGAGTTGTCTTCCAGGTAAAAAAAATGTAGCCAATTGACTAAATGAGATGTGTATATTTAGCCTTCTCAACACAAGTGACTCATAAATTATAATTGTTGCCTTAGTTCTGACATTGTGTATGATTGTAGGCTAAGTGCTTGGAAACTGGTGAAACTGTGGCTATCAAAAAGGTTCTTCAAGACAAGAGGTACAAGAACCGGGAGCTTCAAACAATGCGCCTTCTTGACCACCCGAATGTTGTCTCTTTGAAGCACTGTTTCTTTTCAACCACTGAAAAGGATGAACTATACCTGAATTTGGTACTTGAGTATGTTCCTGAAACAGTTAATCGTGTGATCAAACATTACAACAAATTGAACCAAAGGATGCCGCTGATATATGTGAAACTATATACATACCAGGTATGCCTGTTCCCTTCCTGTATTCAGCTTTCATAATTGCTCAGGTCTTAACAATTTTCTTTTGATATATTGCAGATCTTTAGGGCATTATCTTATATTCACCGTTGTATTGGAGTCTGCCATCGCGATATCAAGCCTCAAAATCTATTGGTATGGCCTTTGTTTTATTTTGCGTAAATCATTCATAATTTATTCTGTTTTTATTCCAGTTCTGTTGCTTCATAGTTATGGTTGTGTTTAGGGTAGCTAAAAGATAGGAAAGGATTGATTAAACTCTGGTGACAAGACTGTTGTTTGGAAATTACTAACTAAATGTTTTTCTGTGCAGGTCAATCCACACACTCACCAGGTTAAATTATGCGACTTTGGAAGTGCAAAGGTTTTGGTATGTTATATATCTCTATTTCTGTCCCTTCATTTTCATTCAATCTTTTGTTTTCCTAGGTTTGTTAGTAGTTTTGTTTTTCCTTATCTGGTCTGTCTTTTGGCAGGTAAAAGGCGAACCAAATATATCGTACATATGTTCTAGATATTATAGAGCACCTGAGCTCATATTTGGAGCAACTGAATATACTACAGCCATTGACATCTGGTCTGTTGGATGTGTTTTAGCTGAGCTGCTGCTTGGACAGGTTGGTGGCTGATGATGTGATCTCATTAATTCTTGTGGTTTAGCATGTTTAACTAAGATTTGCATTTGCTTTTTACAGCCTTTGTTCCCTGGTGAGAGTGGAGTTGATCAGCTTGTTGAGATCATCAAGGTAATCTTTGTGATTTTTAACTTATTTCATTAATGTTATATTTTTCTTGTTTGCAAGTGCATTGCAACTCGTTGAGTGAGCTTGTTGTACTTGGATTTCAATTCACTGACTTGTAACAGCAGTGTGTGATAGATGTTAAACTGTTGGTCTCATATTTTGCTTTAGCCTTTTATGATTGAATTGATAACTTGGATCAATTATATAGTTGGCCTTACTTTTTTATGCAGTGCCAGTATTATAACTAGTAAATGATCCATTTATTGTCTTGATAGGTTCTGGGCACTCCAACAAGGGAAGAGATTAAATGCATGAACCCTAATTATACAGAATTTAAATTCCCACAGATTAAAGCTCATCCATGGCACAAGGTATCAAAAATAAATTCAATAGCATTTCATGCTTTATTCTTGAGCTCATCATATGAACGTATTTAAAATTCCTTATTGTACACACTATACTAACATATAATCGTTGATTCTCTTCTACTAGATCTTCCATAAGCGCATGCCTCCAGAGGCTGTTGATTTGGTATCAAGACTACTACAATACTCACCTAACTTGCGGTGCACAGCTGTGAGTATATGACTTCTTATCGAAGCTTTAGTATCCACCTTAGGAAAAAGATAATAATAGTGCTTCCCTTTGTGTCAGATAATGGTTTTGCAAGTTTGTATTCAGTTTTATGTTTTCTAATCTAATTATTTAACGGCTGTTTCTCATCCCCAAATGTGTTATTTGTGATTTTGCTTTATGTGGTGCAGTTAGATGCCCTGACCCATCCTTTCTTTGACGAGCTTCGTGATCCAAATACTCGCTTGCCAAATGGCCGATTCCTTCCACCACTATTTAATTTCAAATCTCATGGTATGTTGATTTTGGTAAAGGCTATTTGTGTTCATGTGACTGCTCTTCTTTTGTTTTCATTAAATGGTTCTGGCTGACTTTTTACTATGTTATTGGTGCCTGTGTACCAGAACTGAAAGGAGTCCCAGCTGAGATTTTGGTGAAATTGGTTCCAGAGCATGCGAGGAAGCAATGCCCGTTTCTTGGCTTGTGAAGTGTAACAGAACCGCAAGTGTTGTTACCGTATGAGAATGCTGCTCTTTCCTTCTATTTGATATGATATTTGTTGGTATCTTTATTGTATTCGGTTGCCCTGTAAAAGCAGATTTAGAGATACATGCTACTCATTATTACCCAAACCCCCGATGGGTATGAAGAATACCCTGTTTCCTGTATCACAGCAGATTGTAACATACAATAGAAGACAAATGTCTGCAATTATCTAAATGTTGCATCAGTATTTGTATTTGTTGAGACAACGATGGGTGGTTTAATTTAGTTATTATGCGTAGCGTGGTGGTTGGAAGTTGTAATGGCATTGTCTCTGCATGTGTTCATTTTCCACTCGTTAGGTAATCTCTGGCCAAACGACATGGCATAAAGTCTCCCTGCTTGTCTTGAATATGAATATATTGCTGGATTAACGAATATTAAACACCCTAAGTGAAAGAGATGGTTGTTAATTTAATCAAACAGTTAAGCTGATTCGCCCTTTTATTTTATTTTATCAATTCGAGGCTGAGGTGTTTGAGTGGATTTGTTTGAACACTCAAACTTGGATAGGCAAGCATGACTTTTGTTTACGGTACAAAGATAATATAAATATATACAAGTGCGTTCGAGTAAGTAGGTCAAATTGGTTTGGTGCTAGTTTTTCTCCATCTTTCTTTACCGTAAGAATATCTACGTCAATGGAGACTATATTAATTTCCATGAGGCACTTTCATATTGAGAGGTATTCCTTAACTAACTACTTTGAATCCCAATATTCAAGGTTACTAGCACAATTCCTTAGCTACTTTGATCAAGGGGTCTAAGGTCAATTTGATGGTTAGTCGTTGGATTCATAGCATGAGGGTGACCTATGACCATTTCATCACGACTATCTTGTACATCTAAATATCTGATTATATGTATAATATAAATAGAGTTTAATAAACATATATATATATATATATATATAGAGAGAGAGGATATAATTACACCGGTATAACTTTTACTAAGTATTGCACAACTTAATAATTTTATATTAATTGTGAATTTTATAAATCTAACCGTTAGATTGAAACTTCATATCACTTTATACGTGCATATCAAATTTTGTTAAAATTGAACAACTTGAAGGCAATCAAATTGTTCATATTTTAGTGTATTTTGAAATGAATATATTATGTCAATTTTTTTATATAAAAATAAAGTATCAAATCATCTTGAATTAATATAAAATTTTGTATATATGATCTAAGAGATATGAACTTTCAATCTAACGGTTAGATTTACAAAATTCACATTTAACATAGAGTTATTGAGCGGTGTAATAATTAGTAAGAGTTACCCCGGTGTAATAATTAACAAGGTCAGGGGTTCGAATCTTGCTTTATGTATGCAAGCCGTGTTAAATCTTGGGGCCAGCTATCCCACCCTTTGAAGTGCTTCCAACTTAACGAGGATATTAGTTACTACTATCGGCGGTGGATACTTCATGGACGAACCTAAAAAAAAAAAATAAAGAAAAGAAAATACAAGTAAAAAATATATTTTCTTGTCTAGTTTAAAAAAAAAGTAAAGAAAAGAGTTATTTCAAGAAATAAAAATTTATTTTTTCTTTTCACTTTTTTTTCTAATTTAAATTTTAAACTTTTTTTTTACCCTGTTTCCTCATTCCAAAATTCAAATGCAGATTAAACTTGGTCATTTTGGTTCCATTTGAGTTAGATCTTGTTTGGATAATTTTTTTTTTTGAAGTACTTTATAAAAAAAATAGAAAAGAATTCATAAGCTTTATTTTATACATAATTTAAAAATAATTTTTTTAGAAAATTAATATGAAAGTTAGGTCTATTATTTATTAAATTAATATATAAATATTTTTTTAATTATAAGATTGGGCATGCGGGAGGCTAGATGTATGGTGAAGTTGTCCCAGAAATTTGAAGATGCCGGCGAGGAAGTTTTACTGCGATTACTGCGACAAGCAATTCCAAGACACACCAGCTGATCGGAAACGACACGTTAAGGGCATTCTCCATCAGCAAGCCAAAGCTCGTTGGTACGATTCCTTCAAACAAATCCCTAATCCTAATCCACCCCTCTGCTTTCACTTGCTCAACACGGTACGCTCTTTTCATTTCTCAATTCTCAATCATTCATTCATTCTCTCTAACCCTAATCTATGTTTTTTTTAGGGATTTTGCCGTCACGGCGAGTCTTGCAAGTATCTTCATCCCACCAAGTCCCCAATCGAAACCACTCCCTCTCCGGGTAATTAATTAATCTTTAACAATTTGTATGACACGAGAATGAAAATAATAAAAATGGCATTGCAGGGAATGTGTTGAATCTGCCTCCGTCGCTCCAACCCCCTCCTCAGGGTGGATATCCCCACCTTCCCTTTCTTGACTGGGGATAGATAGACACCATGCCGCACCACAATGCAAATTTTTATCCCTTTTGGGGTGGTTTCAGTTTTCCATGTTTCATACACAAACATAAGTGGAACTTCTGATATGAGAGCCTTTCAATGCGTTTCTCTTCAAGTGATTATGTTCAATGCATAAACCTCATTCTATCTAAAGTGGATTTGTTTCTTGCACAAGGCCAGATTTTGGTCAACCCATTTTGCTACTCACAATTCCACACTCACAATTCCATCGGTTTTATGCCTTCTACATGGAAATCCACTGACTCTGCCTCAATTATGTTTTTATGGTGTTAGTCAAAAATGGCCGAGCAATGGATATTTTGACGAAAAAAAAAAAAAAAAAAGATTGCACTTTTAACAAGAAACAAGAGATAGTTTTGGCATTATCCGGCAGGATTCTTTTTTTCAAACAAAAAAAATTGAATATTCTTGTAAATATTCTCAACTTTCAAAAGTGTGCAGTATTGTCTTTGAAGTGAATGTTTCAGGAAGACAAAGACATTCGTTTGAGCAGCTAAGTCACTTAACATGTATAAACTAATGACCAACTCATATAAATGACGAGGAAATAGTGATCTGAATGATAAAATTCAATTAAAAGAACTATGAATAGTTTCATCAGTTTAGTTTGAGCATCTAACTGAACAAACACCGAATTGTTAGTTTTCAGTTTTACTCGGATACATTTCATTCATTAGAAAGTTGCTAAGAAAAAAAACACAGCGGTAAGGACAAGTAAAAGGAACGTTTATTCACAAGGTAGCACTGAAATGTCTTGACAATTTGCTGAAGCCTTTAATCAGAAGCATTTACCAATCAAAGCAAACACCTCTGCTACACATGCCATTTGCAATAAACCGTTTTCCATTTCAAAACAATATCTTGTTATCATAATTTATAACATCATTCAAAGTACACTCATCCAGTTTCGTAAGCATGGCAACACCCGTACATTTTACATGAGCCGGGTGTCACTAGCATGTTGAACCAAGTATCTCTAACAATGAAGCAGCAAATTGCATTTGGGTTTCTTCATCAATTGTTGAGAAAAGTGGCACGTGCACAAAAAGGGATTTGGTCCCATTCTGCTCTGCAAAGCGAAGGGAATGATAGTAGACGTAGTTGCACACAAACCTGCCTGCATCGTCAGATGTCGTTACGTTATAACCTTTCATTGCCAAGGCCTTGGTGATCTCCGCTACCGGAAGGGTGGTCTGCATAAAATTTGGACATAAGACAAAATCATAAGATAGACGAAAACAGCAGAGAATCATTATACCAAAATTTTGATACAGCAAGCATGCATTCATTTGCATCATGTTGTCAGTATGCAAACCAATAACTTTGTACTTAGCACCTATACTACATGCCTCCATCAAGAGGTACAGACTGATAAAACAAAAATATATCTCTATGAGTCCTTATATCTAACTTTTGACAAACGAAGAACATAAAGAATCTAGATGCTATGGCCCCCAAAACACAATTGAAAGGCCTGCTAAGTGATATTGACCGGGGCCAACAAATCAATTAAGCAAATAACAGGACCTTAAAATATTTGCAATCTACAAACCAACCTCAACATTACTATATTAGGATTAACAGCCTAACACCAGCCAAATAGTAAAATTAGTTTAGGAATTAAAGTGTGAGAAAAATTGGTGATCCAATTTACCTCCCGTATTCTTGTAATTGCACCATCTGAAGGAACAATAGGCACTTTCTGCAACATAAAAAATATGGAAATTTCACTAAAGGAGGGTAGAGTTCTTCAAGATCAGGTTTGATGAAAGCAAGTTTAGAATGCATCTATTAATCCAATCTAACCTGGGGCTTCCATCCCATTTCATCAGGGCAGCGGAATGTAGCCTCATTGACAGCTTGATGCTCTATAGCAAACCTTGTTGCACCACTGTTAACTCCAAAATGCAGCTAAATGAACAAAATTAGAAACATCCAAAATGTTAGATTTATGGATGTAAAATGAAAAAATAGATAGCTGAATCCAACCAAGAAAAAGTCTTTGCATATTGGGTACTCTCACCATTCTTTCTGAGGGTAAAAATGCCTCAGCGATGATCTAAAGACCATCCACCTTTCACTATTATCCTTTCTAGTTCAGCTTAGTATTAGTGTTAAGGTACTAAGAAAGAAGTCCAATCAAAGTTTCGTTTTAGCTCTGTACTAAACTTTTCCAAGAAATTTCAGTTCATACTTCATAGTCCAGTGATTTTTAATCACTGTTAACGCTTAATTGTATCGATTCAGATTCTTTTAAGTACGTTGTTCAGTTTAGAAGATAAAATAAGTTAGTAGTTCATAAAAAAATCAACTGCTGTTATTATGTTTATATATAAAACAAATCACAAATGTGTTAAAATATCAATTGTTGATTTTCTCATTACCTAGACTAAGATTATTTATTTTATCTTCGCTCACTTTAATGGAGCCAAATCCCAATAGTCAAATCCTAAATTTATGATCATATTTGAATATAGATCCAGTTGGTTTGAATACTAAGACACCAATGATTGCATAATAGCTTTTAACAAGAAGACCTTGAGAGAGTAATAGAGGAAGATTATCTGTGCCACTGTCTACGTGCAACATTGCTTGTTCTAAGTTAATAGAAAATATTAGCTTTGTCCGTAGTTACTGCAAATTGAACTAGTGTAGGTTGGAGTACAAGGAATAAGACTGAATAGTCTTGAATTTAAGCTTTATTCAGATAAATTTCTTCTTAAACTCTTCTAAGAGAAGAACATAAGTAAGTAAAATGAATTGAGCTTCTCTTATAAACTAATATCAACTTGTACACTTGAACTTTTGGAGAAGTCAAATGAGACAACATCTATATAAGTTAAGTACATAAGTTAATTTTAGCTTAGTAGACTTCTACAAGTGTGTATGGAAAAAATTGTCCAAACAGGATCATAGCTATTTACCATGCTAATGATCTTGTCTCATTTTTTATTTTGTTTTTAATTTGTAAGTAATTCACCTGGAAGTTCATGGAGAGGTATGAATCTTGATCTGATAACATAAACGAGAACTTCATAAGGATTGACAAGAGAGCATAAACTATGAACCTACACATCACGTATATGAGGAACTCACCCATATAACTTTGTTGGAACTTGAAGATTCAGTGTCCTTGGAAGTAATGGCAGACTGCAATGTCTGGTAGAGAGGAACAAGTGCTCCTTGACCAGCAGTCTCAAGAATGTTGCAGCCTCCAATAACTAAGCCTTTTGGCAAACCCTTCTTGTTCAAATACTCCGTCAAATTATTGGCAATTGTCTCTGTAGGATTCTCTGAAACTCCATGGAATTTTTTGAAACCTGTTACATGAACTGTTGTTACTGCTGCTGAAGGACCTTCAGACCCCATCTGCAGATGATGGTCTGTTAATATTCAAAGCTTCAACAACAAAGTATTTCCTCAATGCCTGCATCAAACGATGAACAAAATTAAGTTAAAAGGCACAAAATTTGAACTTTTTTTATTATGTGGATTATATACAAATTATCTCATAATCCTAAATCATAATCAAACTTTATTTCAACCCAACATTTTTTTGTTGAATTGCATGCATAGGGTAATAGCAATGAATATACTCCATCAAATTTCAAGGCTTTTTATAAGGAAAACAAATTAGAGAAGATACAAAGAGCACCCCATATCACTAAACCCACAAAGATTGCCAATTTTGCAAAGCCAGTTTTCCTAATGAAAGGAGGCAGGAAAGGGTCTTGATATAATCTTGCAAGCAAATCCAAGATTTCAAGATTGACACAAACAGGATAATTGAGTATCAAAACCCAAGGACACACATACATCCAAGGCTTTTTTAAGATGTTTCAAAGAATATTAGTCTCTTGGGGACTGAGCACATGAGTTTGTTTCCCCAAAAAGGATCCTTAGACCAAAACACACCGAGGTGATTGAAGATCGCAGAGGCGAATGATCAAACAGAAGAGACCATAATTAAGATTAAGCATATCATATGTGTTATGAGAATTAATTAGTGAATATGGAGAGAGTTTCTTTTTTTCTCTTACCGGGAGAGGAATAATAACAAAATTGAAGGTTGAATAAAAGAGATGACACATCCACCAGTCTTATCTACTCAAAGCTGATTAACTGGTGAAGATTCTGATTAGATTTATTTAGAGAAAAGAAAAGAGAGAGAAGGCAGAGAATATATAATATTATAGAAGAGTAGGCTACGTGGGAGTCACTTTCAAACAACAAAGCATAACGTCGTAATGTAATGGATTGTTATCATGTTCATATCATGCCATCTGCTACAATATTAATTATTCTAATAATACTTGATCGGCATGCTTTTTCTCATTATTAAATATAAGATTTAACAAGATGTCCCACACCTTGAATATTGCTACAACTAGAGAGGTTCAAATCCACCCAATCTAACAAAAGTTGAAAGACTTAAAATAAGTTATATAATAAGATTTAAATTCAAATATGAAAATTAATATTCCTTCTAATTTTTATTTTATTATAAAGTATTCTTAATATCAATATAAGAAGTCATATTAATTAATTTTATGAAAAAGAATTATGATGTAAAAATATTATTTTATATCAAAATATATATATATATATATATATATATATATCAATACCAATTAAAATTAATAAATGATAATTAGAGAGTTTAAGAGGTGAGAAAAAAAATTTATTTATTAATTTTTCTTTTCATTATTCATAACAAGAAAAATCACACCAAAAGATGAAGAACCTATCTCTTGAAGAATCTTGCTTCCAAGGTCAACAAAGCTTCTTGAAATAGAAGAAGATTCAACTTAAAGCTACAAAGAGGAAGGCTCAAGGAAACTTGGAGATTAGATTTCTCCTTGGTGACTTCGGTGAGAGAATTTGAAATCTAGAAGAAGGTTAATTCTCATTCAAATGCCAAAGTGAGTGAAAGTACATGGCCATATGAAATATATAGACTTAGGAAGTGTGTAAGAGAAGTTAGCATTAACCTAAGGTTAAGATAAACCATGGTATGGTTTAAATTAACCTAAGGCACCAAATTTGAATTCAAAAATTCAAATTTGACTCTGGCCACGTGCAAGTCTTATTTAAATGTGATTTGGCTTGCATTTGAGTAGCATTTGAGTCATGCCATGTGCGCCACTCCACTTGGCCGGTCACATGGTTCAAATGCTAACTAAATGCAAGCTAAATTACATGTAAATGAGATGACACATGTGCTTAATTATTCCTAAGTCTAGAAATGGCCAAAAATTACAAGGCTCAAAATCCTATCTTATTTGGCCAAAATACAAGGCCCACAAACAAAATTACAAGTCCAATGAGTCAACCCTATTCTATATGAGCTTTAAAGCATAGCCTAACTAAAGAGTACTATGGGCTTTTCTTGATTATTGATTCATCCTTCCTCCAATCTCTTGACCATGGCCCTAGTGATTGGGCCCTTGGCCCATGGGCCTCCATCACTTCTAATCTTTATTTTATTATAAAATATTCTTAATATCAATATAAGAAGTCATATTAATTAATTTTTTTTGTTAATTTTATAAAACAGAATTACGATGTAAAAATATTATTATATATATATATATATATATATATATATATATCAATACCAATTAAAATTAATAAATGATAATTAGAGAGTTTAAGAGGTGAGAAAAAAAATTTATTTATTAATTTTTCTTTTCATTATTCATAACAAGAAAAATCACACCAAAAGATGAAGAACCTATCTCTTGAAGAATCTTGCTTCCAAGGTCAACAAAGCTTCTTGAAATAGAAGAAGATTCAACTTAAAGCTACAAAGAGGAAGGCTCAAGGAAACTTGGAGATTAGATTTCTCCTTGGTGACTTCGGTGAGAGAATTTGAAATCTAGAAGAAGGTTAATTCTCATTCAAATGCCAAAGTGAGTGAAAGTACATGGCCATATGAAATATATAGACTTAGGAAGTGTGTAAGAGAAGTTAGCATTAACCTAAGGTTAAGATAAACCATGGTATGGTTTAAATTAACCTAAGGCACCAAATTTGAATTCAAAAATTCAAATTTGACTCTGGCCACGTGCAAGTCTTATTTAAATGTGATTTGGCTTGCATTTGAGTAGCATTTGAGTCATGCCATGTGCGCCACTCCACTTGGCCGGTCACATGGTTCAAATGCTAACTAAATGCAAGCTAAATTACATGTAAATGAGATGACACATGTGCTTAATTATTCCTAAGTCTAGAAATGGCCAAAAATTACAAGGCTCAAAATCCTATCTTATTTGGCCAAAATACAAGGCCCACAAACAAAATTACAAGTCCAATGAGTCAACCCTATTCTATATGAGCTTTAAAGCATAGCCTAACTAAAGAGTACTATGGGCTTTTCTTGATTATTGATTCATCCTTCCTCCAATCTCTTGACCATGGCCCTAGTGATTGGGCCCTTGGCCCATGGGCCTCCATCACTTCTAATCTTTATTTTATTATAAAATATTCTTAATATCAATATAAGAAGTCATATTAATTAATTTTTTTTGTTAATTTTATAAAACAGAATTACGATGTAAAAATATTATTATATATATATATATATATATATATATATATATCAATACCAATTAAAATTAATAAATGATAATTAGAGAGTTTAAGAGGTGAGAAAAAAAATTATTTATTAATTTTTCTTTTCATTATTCATAACAAGAAACACACATATGAAAAATCTTTAATAAGAACAAAAGATAAAAAGTAAAATTTTAGTCTTATAAAAATTATAAAATATTGTAACAATACTCCATAATCTCTACATTTAATGGTTTAACTACTAGTAGCAAAAAATAAGGCTACAACTACCTAGAATTAATATATACAATATTTCGATATATGCACAGTACTATATATATGTGGGTAAAATAATTGAGAAAATAAAACAATGAACAATTAAACCAATTGGTCACTTCAGAGTAATCCAACTAACTACAACAAGCCAACCACTAGTATTTACCAACGCATCTTGCTCAACCTAACCTTTCACTGCTTCCATGTAAACATAATCATCGCAATCCAATCACAAGAAAAATATGTACAGGTAAGCTAGATTGCAAAAGAATAATCACGCACAAATATTGAAGTAAAACAATTATATAACAAACACTAATATGTAAACTAAACAACATACACCTCATGGTCTACAACTTAGCATTACAACTAAACATCTTACCCCACTATCTTATATATGCATTGTAACCTTATTTCGTCATATTTTTTTTTTAAAGAAAGAACTAGTATTCATTTTTCTCATTATATACTTTATTTAATAAATCCTAATGGATATGGTTATATATATCTAAAATAAACTACTATTTTACATTTATATTTATATTATATTATTTATATAATAAACTTTTACATAATTTATATATAAATATATATTTTTAGGAACCCAAACATAAAATTAAATACTAACACTTTTAAAATTTTATCATTCCATGATAATATAATTAAGTATCCCTTATATCCACTCAACTTGCTAAAAAAATCATTACAATTAAAAATTTAGAATGCTGCATATATAACGGGTCTGATTTCAAGTTTTTCAACGTCAAATTTCTACTCAATTGTTCAACTACAATTTTTTACACACTCAAAAAGGTTAGAAAGAGAGAACGAGGACTTCATAATCTTAAAGTTTTTCTCTCTAACTTTTCTCTAAGGTTCTATGAGAAGTCAGTTTAGTTTATGAAACTTAAATCTCAAAAGAAACCTTATATATTTTTTCTTCAAAATCAAACTGGATCTTTGTGTAAAAAAAAAAAAAAAAACTTATAAACCACCTAAACTCATGAGAATTTCTAAATTCTCAAAGTTTTTCAACAATAAGCAATAAAATCACCACAACAAATAATTATTGAAAGAAATAACAATTGAAAAAAAGTATAGTGTTACAAATAATTTTTGCATGAAGTTGGTTTATATTTCATATAGTTTTCTTTGTTTGTTTATTTATCAATATACCAAAAGAATATATATTATTTGTGTTGTTTTTTAAGGCAATTTTTTTATCTATTAAAATATTTATTTTGATATTTTTTTAATCAATTTGATTATTTTAAAATGATCATTTTTAATTTTATGACATAATTTTGATTTAATATTTTATTGATCATAGACATGAGACTTGTAACATTAAATTCATCTATATATAAACTGAAATCCAATTCACATTATAAATATAATAAAAATTATGTGAAAAAATATATTTCACAAGTAGCTAAAAAATAATATAAAATAATGTTTTTTATCTTATAATTATTTTTTAACTTATTTTTATGTAATTTTTATCATGTTTATGATACTTTTTTGTTTGAACTTTATTTTTGTTTAATAATTTTCACATAAATGAATTTAATTAGACAAATTTAAATTCTTTAATTAGTCGAAAAATAATTCAAAGTCATATATAAAAATCGAAAATAATTGTTATTTTAAACGGATATAATCGACCCAAATTTAGAAACATTTTAATAAGATAAAGAATTTAAATGAATATTAAAAATATGTTAAAGGAAAAAAATATAATTTAGTCTTTTTTTTATTAAAATTAAAGTTTTACCTTCATAATATATATTAACATTTAATTAAATTATTTATTATTAGTGGAATCAAAACATTTTATATTTTGATTAAAAATAAAATAAAAATAAGATTAAATAATAAAAATATGTTAGTTTAATTATTATTGTGATTTGTCCTCATATTTGAAGGTTTTGAATTTAAGTCTTAGATTTAATAAAAAAAATTAATTTTTAATAATAAAAGGTATAATAATCTATCACATTAAGATTAAGTTAATTATTAAAAGACATATTTCTTTTATAAATTAATATAGTTACATATTATTAAAGTGAAATTTCAAACGTAATTAAAATATAATACCTATAATATTATACGTAAGTTTTGTCTTTATAAAGAAAAATGATTAAATTAAATGGCTGTATTCTTTATATTCAAAGTTGAATCCAGGTATGATTGTAAAAACAAATGGTGTTTACAACACACGCAGTGGAAAACTTGGATTTTTTATATCAATATTAAAATTAATATTTATTATAAATAGATAAATGGAACTATATTTATTTTTATTAGAAGGTTGAGGCACTTTGATCTTTTATAGTTACACTCAAATAAAAAATTACAGATAATTATTCAAGAAGAATATAAAATAATTTTTTTATTACATTTGAAAGTATAATCATCTATTAAAAGGTGAAAATCAAAAACAGGTATATATCTCAATATTTCTTATATAATAGGTATAAATTATATAAGGAAAAGATATATAAATTTATAACTGTTGTTTTATCTTTATATTTTATAAATAATTTTACTTTTAAATTTTTAAACAATAAAAAATAATATAAAAAATTAATCACTTATTTAGTCATTTAAATAAATTAACTATAACCCCAAGCGTGTGGTTCAGCGGTAGGGGTTGATCCACGCTTAAGCAAGGTCAGGGGTTCGAATCCTGCCTTGTGTATGTAGCCGCGTTAAATCTTGGGGCCAGCTATCCCACCCTGTGTATGCAGCCGCGTTAAATCTTGGGGCCAGCTATCCCACCCTTTGAGGTGCCTCCAACGTAGCGAGGAGATTAGTCACTGCTGTCGGCGGTGGATACTCCAGGAACGAACCTAAAAAAAAAATAAATTAACTATTTTTAATCACTTAAAATTCTAATCATTTTTATTAATTAACTTTATTTTAACAAATATATAATAATGAAAACTTTTTTCCTGTACCTCGTTTACCGGTGCGTGGAAAAAGGTGAAAAGTGATTTTATAAGTGCAGGTATTATTTTATAGTCCACAAAATATAAGTTTTGATGATATCCAATAGAAACAAACTAATTTATTTGTTATCTTTACGAAACAATTTCAAAGAGGGTTATCTTCTCATTGCCATTTAAAATAGTATTTGAAATTATTTTTGACTAAATCAAAAGTTACAGTATTTTTAACAATAAAATATCACCAGCATTACTTTGATAAAATATTCTCGTGAACAACTTCCACATTAATAAAATGTTAGCTTATATATTTGTTGTATTTACAAAAAAAAAAAAAATCATAATATTTCATTAAAAATATTCATTTGATTAAATTCAATTTTTTAATTTAATTTTCAAATAAAATATTTCTTATGTTAATTAGAAAATTTATTTATGTGTGATCTTACATGTTTTATACTAATTTAATAGTAAATTAATCAAAATCACTAAAGTTAGTCCAGTGATTGGGTGGAAAGGAATTGAGATAATTAGAAGCATAGAGATTTAGGTTCAACCCTCATTATTGAAATTATATGAAGTAACATCTTTTACTTTTAAGAATTAGTAAAAAAATAATGTAATATTTTCTTCAATCATTTACAATTTTATGCTAATATTAATATATGATATTGATATTATACTATAATAAGTTAAACATATTTTTATTAAGTGAACAATTTGGGAAATTATTTTTTTCATTTATTTAATTACTTATAATAAGTTAAACATATTTTTATTAAGTGAACAATTTGGGAAATTATTATTTTTCATTTATTTAATTACTTTGACTAAGATCTTAATATTATCATAAAACTCTTTATCATTAAGTACACAAGTATTTAATTATATCTATTGTTTATCTAATTAGTATCTTAGTTAAGGCATATGTGTCTGAAATTTAAATATAATAAACAACTTCTGAATTACTATGACAATATTAAGCTAAAGAAAATTATTAATTTTTTTTTAAAAAAATTCTTATTGAAAATTTAAAAATAATATTAACCATTAAAAATTATGAATAAGTCAATTCAATTATTACATAAACATGTACAACATCTAAATATGTATATTTATAAATTATATTTATCAATATTTATTTAATAAATATTATCATATTTTATTATTTTGTACCAATATTTTAAACCTTCATCTTAAACTAATATAATTTGATCGAGAAATAAATATTATTATATATCCAAATTATTAATCTCTCATTTATAATAATCTTATAATTTGAATTTAAATATAAAAAAAACTTGTCATAATCTCTCTCATAATAATAAATCATGTTTTAATCAAGAACCTTGTCGTATATACACTATTAATCAAACAATAGATATGAAAACAAAATAAAGAACAATACTTTATTAAAATTAAAATAAATAACATGATATATAGATTGGATCTGGGATAGATATTGGATCTTAACAAAGTAAATCCAATGGCCATTCCGCCGTCCATTTAAGAATTCTTTGCTCATTATCCTCTGAATTCTATTAAAGCATTGAAAAATGAAAAACAATGATTAGAAAAATATACTAAAAAAAAAAAGACAATGAGACAAAGGAAGAAAAGTATGGATTCTTTTATTTTATTCCTCTTGCTTTATAGTATTTCAAGTGCCCATCATTACACAATTAAGAATAAGAATATAAAAAAAGACTTTATTTATAAATTTGCTTTAATTTTTTTAAATCAATAACAAACTTTTGTTTGTTTGTTTGTTGAAAATAAAGCAGTGAAAGCATCTCCTAATTAGTGCACCTTGCTTCTTCTTTTTCCCTCCCTAACATTTAACATTCTTTTGTTTTTTTGGTTTAGCATAATCAGTTTCCACTTTACAAGTACTCCCTGCTGCTTCAATAGAATTATTACATCGCTTTACACTTTCTTTTTTAAATGAAAGTCTATGCTATTGCTAAGATAAGATTCTCTTTATTAAAAAAAAAAAACAAATTAATAATTTAATAAAAATATAATAAAATTAGACAGTATTGTATTTATTAATAAGCTTAAAATATTTTTTTTCTATATTTTTACTTACTTTACCTTTTAGTTCATATAATTTAAAATAAATATTTTAAATTTTAATACTTTTTTTTCCTTTCAATTATTTAGTCCCTATAATTTAATATATTTGTAATTTTTAATGATTTTAATTCTTGTTGTTAATTTTTCTTTTGTAAAATTTTCTCTTTTGTGTTAATATGACATAGGTATTAATTCAACTTTATGTGTTTAATGTCGAATTTATTTTATTAGTTACTTTTAATTAAATTTTTTGACATTTTATATTTTTTTATATTCTTATTTGTGACGTTTATTGTTAAAATATATATTTTTTACTCTCTCACATAATTGAAAACTTCTATCATATCGATATAAAATAAACAATATTATAAAAAAAATTAATGATAAAAACTTAAAAAGATTAAAAAATTGTAAGTATATAATTTTTTCCCTGAATTTTTAAATATATAAACTAAAATTATATATTTTAAATTATAAAAACTAAAAATAATTAAAAAGTATAAATATAAAAACAAAAACAAAAATCTGTTTAAAATTATAAAACTAAAAAATAAAGTAAACGTAGCTATAGAAATTAAAATAATATTTTAATTTATTAATAAAATCTATAAATTTAAACCCAAGTTGTACAGTTAATTGTCATGAGTGGAACTTAAAGATATACAGAGTTAGTCAAAACGGGAATGCCCTTAGCTTGTAGGCCGTTTATGCACACATTAATTATATTAATTTGACAAATCACATGTTTTTTGTGCATCCATATATATTATTGAGATGCAATTGATTGAGCGTATCATCATCATTTTGTGTTATGTACTACACCAACTTCATGTCGAGGTTTTGTTTTTATTGGATTTTTTTTATAATTTTTTTAAGGTAACGATAAAAATTAAACTTAAAATATAAAATTTAATTAAAAATTAATCATTAATTAATAACAATAAATATTATATTTTTAATGATTTTTATTTAAGATAATGATTAACAAAATTTTGTCCATTAAAATTTAATTAATGATGAAAGATTATACTTATATTCAATTCTTGTAATATGCAAAAATTCTTTGAGAGCAATTATAATAAACATGATTAGTTTAATTTTTGGTAGGACAAAAAAAAATTCATTATGCACATAAAAAATTTTAAACCCTAAAATTAAAATTGAAGTCATTAAAGCACTTAAGATAAATTAGAGAGAATTGAGTCTTACTGTTGTTGGACTGCTTGAATGACTATTATATTATATTAGAAGGGTCGAGGTACTTCGTGCCTTTAATAGTTATACATAGATAGAATATTAAAAGATTATATGTAATTATTTATAAAGAATATATAAGATTTTTTTTTATGTTTGAGTGATATAATGGTCTATTAAAAAGTGAAGACTAAAGGTAGTTACACATCCAAGTATTCTCTTTATATATTAGTATAGATTAGCTTGTGTGATTATACTTGATAAATATAATATATATATATATATATAATTATATATAACTATATATAGTTATATTTTTTATTAATAATATCCAATTTTTTATTAATTATTTATAATAAAATACTTTCTTATGTATTTCTTTGTACAAACAAAAATACAAAAGATTATTTTAGATAAGATGGAACTTGAACTAGATGAATGTGATTATTTATCAATTTAGTGTTCACTATATCAATATACTTTATTATTATACAATTAGTTTAAATAATTTATATAGTATATTTTAATTTAAAATTAAATATTTAATTATATTAATTTATGTGATTTAGTTAGTTTATAATTTAATTATTTTATTAATATTGTATTGACTACAACCTTTTTTGAAACTTTTTAAAGATATGATATGAATGTTATTAAAATTTATAAATATTTTTTTTAGAGAGAAATTTATAAATATAAAATATGTATAATATATTTTTTAAAAATAATTAATAAAATATTGAATCATATGGTTCTAATCAAATCCGAGACTTAGTGGCCTAGTATTCTGACTGATTGGATGACGGATCCGAGTTTTTAAACATTGTATAAAATATTTAAATTTGTTATATAAATAAATTGGACCAACCCAAAAAGCCCATTATAATTTAGTCAAAATTATATATATATATAATTTTTTTCTGTAAATAATTTTTTGCTTGTTAGATAGATTATTATGAATAACAATTTACATTTAAAGTATTTAATCAAGTTATATGCTAGAATTTGAATTTAAAATTGTATATTAAACTAAAATAATTCGGTATTTCATCCACTCGCTGGACAATATTAGTTATATAATATTATTATTTTCTAATTTAATTTTAGTATTCCTCTTCCAAAATAATACAATTTTAAAAATTTACTGAAAAACTTCATAAATTATCACACAACTTTATATATCATATCAACATTAATATCTTACCAAACTGGGCTCCAATAACATGATAAAAATAAAAAGCATTTCTTCCATAATTAAGCTACCTAATCTTATAATTGTATATCACATGCATCATTCATTTCCAATGCATAATTGGGCAAAGCAATAATTCTTTTATTTATAAAAGGAGCTAAAGCTATATGCCTCAGAGTTGCCCTTGATGCTTCTCTTACATATTTCACTTTCTACACTGAACACTAGCAAGATTTTGAAAAAGTAAGATCTTTCTATTATTAATAAAAATAAAAATGAGAATTAACTAATCTATTATATTGATTATGCTTAAGCATGTTATACAGTAATAGTTGTTTTTTTTTTCTTTTTCTTTTTTCCATTTTCAGTGACATTCTTTATTATATTTATGCTTACAAGGTTCTAGAGAAGTCAAATTACAACACTTGAAATGATATCAATTTGGGAAATTGATTGCTAGCCATGGTTGGTGAAAAATTGTTCCCAACTTAATTAGATGCATATACAGCCGATGAAATCTCGTGAGATTTTAATTCTAATGTATAAAAATTAACATGTTTCTGATTTCTATTTCTTCAGTTGGAATTAGTTCCTTCAATTCTGATTTGAAACAGAAAGTTATTTTAATGTATTTCTACCATGAGAATGAAAAAAAAAAATGTTCAGTTCCCTCCATCAATTATGTTCTGTGCTTAATCAATATTATTAATTAGGATAGTGTAGCTTTTTTGTTAAATCAAAACCTTTCACACTGAAATGTGGGGACAAATAAATGCTTTGCTTGTAGAAGAAATAATTCATGAAAGCAAGGTATATGGCAGCAAGAAATGGGATCAAGGTCCACACCCTCCACCAAACAACTAGCAGCTAGCACTCTTTGAAATTTGAATATCGCTTATGTCTTGTGTCTTGCGATCATTATATTTACTTTAATAGTTTATATGAATATTTTTGCTTAAAAAATTATATTAAATTATCTTTAATAAATATGAGATCTCTAACACATTCTCCTTTAATTAACAATCGAATATTTTGAATATAAAATTTGTAAACCTAAAACAATATAGAATTTCCGACATTTTTCTCTCCTAAGTAATAGTTTATGATATTCATGAAGCATGAATAACACCAGCTTCATTATAGTTAGTGGGATTATTCATGACACGACATTGAGTATATAATTTACATTTTCCTACCCAAATAATAGTTTATTAGATGACATATTAACATATATAGTCCTTAACATGTTAATGTAACTATGCATGCCATTAATATAGTTCTCACATGTTGGTCATTCGTATGTGTATTTTACTTTTCAGATAATAATTTACCTTTTTTTCTTACAATATTGATATTCAGAGGTAGAATTGATTCTCAATGTTATTCAAACACAATAAGTTGCTTACAGCAGTCCATGTAAGTCAGAAACACAAATTTATAGCTGTCTCATGCATGCTATGAAGGACTTTGTAAATTTTAAAAAAGACCTGTAACAAAGTAAAAGTAATAGTAATAGCTATAGATGATAAAATAGGAACATATATGATGAGAGGGATTAGTTGAAGGTTGTAATATTTTGTGGGAAAAGACAAAAAGGATAGCTGAAGGGTGATCGTGTATCTATTTTAATGTTTCAATGTGGGGGCCACATGCGGAATACGATAAGTTGGATGAATTACAGTTGCGTATGATACCATCCCTGTTCCATTCCCCTGATGAAAGCATAACACGTTACTTCACTTTCTACTTTCTTCTCACCATCTTCATATCACTGTGTTCTGTGTTTTCCATACCGCTACGTACCATCTCTACCTCACTAAAATCCTATGCTCTGTTTCCTTATATTTTATATTTTTCAAATTATTTTATAAGATAATTTTTTAAA
Organism: Cajanus cajan; assembly: GCF_000340665.2. Classification (NCBI taxonomy): domain Eukaryota; kingdom Viridiplantae; phylum Streptophyta; class Magnoliopsida; order Fabales; family Fabaceae; genus Cajanus; species Cajanus cajan. The sequence goes on from NC_033805.1 coordinate 24,280,062, forward strand.
AAAATCATTTTACAGATTAGAAACGAGGAAAGAAAATATGAAGGTGTAAAAAAAAATATAACCAATAGAAAATCAAAATAAATTAAAGATATTAGTTTTCTACTTTTAAAAGCTAAAAAATGTATTGATTTTTAAAATAAAAACTATTATTGTGATTTTTTATTTTATTTTTAAAAACAGATTTTCTTTTTAAAAACAATCGGACAAAACTTTATTCTTTAAATTTATCTTTATCTATACTATTAATAAAAGAGAATATTGCTTTCTTTAAACGTTCTGATTTCTATTTTTCACCTGAAATAGTTTAACTTCTATTTGCTTTTTGCCTCTCCGAAAATCACTCTCTATGGTAGTATTTTTCTTTTCTTTTATTCTTTCGTTGCTACAGTTTTTTTTTTTTTTTTT
>NC_033805.1:24289480-24313311 GCF_000340665.2 Cajanus cajan
TATATATATATATATATATATATATATAAAGATGATACGTCTATTTAGTATAAATATTTTATTAATTATTTTATTCTTTGACTTCCAAAACTGTGAAATTCTTCTTTTTTTATAATTTTTTTAAATTTATTTTTCAAATTTCTCACGTTCTCTATATAATTATTTAAAACTGTTCACATCATTTGGTTGTTAACTATTTGTGTATATTTAATTTTAATTATTTTATCAATATTTTATTTCTATTCTAAAAAAATAGACATAAACATGAATTTTTTTTACGCTAGTATATATAAATATGAATATTAAGATACATTAAAATAATTTGATATCTGCCGTGTATCTTATTTATTTTTATTTATATAAACACATGTTTTAAAAATATTACTTTTGTAAATATATTCCCATATTCATATATAGTTTAGACGTATACATAATTTTAGCAAGATATATTAGTAGTAAATAAATATTTTAAAATTTATTTTTTATTTATATTTCCTTTAAAAAATATGTTTCCATCAGAAAAGCAAAAAAAAATTAACTAATAATAATATTAATTAAATTTTTTAGGTATATTTGAACATATAAATTAAAAGTAAAAACATTTAATTGCATTTTGATACACCTATTACTATTAGTTACCTATATTGTGTGAATCGGTTCCGCTATTTCTGAGATTGAATCTTTTTATGTGATTTTTTAAAAAATAAATCTTAATTCTTTATTAAAAATAAGAAAGGGAAATTTTTTTAAATAATACAAAAAAATTTATAGTAAAATCTTTCACTTAAAAGAAATTAAATAAAAACCTAACACGACAGAATCCATTTCTCCCAATTTTCAATTGTTCCCTCAACTTTTCTCACTTTTGCAATAAGTCTCTCTATTGGTGTGTAGCCAATTTACTAATGTCTTTTGCCTGTGTAGCCAACTCTAGCTGACGCAACTGATACACAAGATAAAAACGTGGCGATGAAAATGTTGGCTTTAGAATTCATAAAAAAAAAAAATTGAAAAACTTGTGTTAAAATCCAAGACCTTAAGATTGGTATTTCTCTTGGACAAACTTGAAAAGCACTAAGCCACTTATTTGGAACGTGTACAAAATATATTAATTATATGTAATGCTAATAATGTGAATAAAAGTATAATTAACTGACTTAAGTCAGCATTCGTATATGCAATATTCAACACATGTATTTATTTATACTAAAAAAAATAAAATATTATAGATTCAAACAAACAATAACTCACATTTTTTAACATTATATATCTTGATTATATATAACTTATTATCACTCAGTTTTAAATGTTTTTTCTTTTATTAAATTGTGTTGTTTTATTTTTATTTGAATCCATTAGTGATTGAAATAAAATATTATTATTTATCTAAATTTTTTTCGCATTTCACTAAAAACTATTAAATTAATATTTATAGTTCTATAATCAATATTCTGCATTAACCTTTTTAATTATTTAAAAAAAATTATTTTATAATATTATATTGTTTATTCAGTATAAGAAATATGTGTTGAATATCATACAAACAAATATTAGCTCATTTATTCTTTTAGTCTCTCGCATTAACATTATATTCGTATTTTTGGATTGGATTTGAGTTTATTCTTATCAAAGAAAGTGATTGTTGGAGACTTAATTTGTCCATAAACCCTTTTGCATTGATATGTTTTAGACTCGAGAGTTATGTACTTTTTTAAGTTAGATTTGAGTTTACTCTAATTGAAGAAGGTGATTGGTTGGAGACTTAGTTTGTCCTTAAACCTCTTCCCACTCATGTGCTTGAGACTCAAAAAAGTTATGTAACCTCCTAAATTAGATTCAAGTTTATTCTTATTAAAGGTGTTGATTTAATACTCAAAATTTTCTTAAGTCTCATCACACTCATGCTCTCGAGGTTTGAGGATCATGTGTTCTCTCAAATTAGATATGAATTTATTCTTATTGAAAAAGATAGTTACTTCATGAATCTTATACTTCAACAAATGTGATGTATTTATGTACCCTAAATAATTTTAGAGTGTTACATTTGTATAAGATTTCTTCACGGCATGTTTTGTCGATTATAAAACACAGTTACAAGTACAAAATTCATATTTATTTTAAATACATTGAAAAAAAAAAAAAGTAAAACGATAAAATGTGTGAATTGAAAGGGAATATATATATATATATATATGACAAAACTACACGAGAAGACAATGTTAATCCACGTTTTCAAAATTGGCTGTCCCAAAAAGAAAAAGTGTTTCAAAATAATTGGATAGATAAGTGTTACTGTGGACTACAGTGCACTATTATTTTAAACCAAACCATTAGATAAATCTTGTATTTACAATAATATAATGCATCTCTTGCACTGATTTTTCTCGCCACTCTTTCATTGTTGTTTGTGTTCGTTTGTGCTCACACCCCATATATAGTATCCAATTTCACAACATTCATATCTCTTGTAAATTGGTCTTATTGATACTAAACACACAAAACATTAATCGTTCTGACATTATCGTCGATTTGGTGACTCCGAAGTCGTTGCCCGTTGCCGGGAACAAGCACGACAACCTCAGTGGATGCGATGAACTGAGGAGGATGAGATGAATATTGAAAATGACAACTTAATCCGGGGGAGGAGAGAGAAAAATAATCTAGTATAAGATTAAGAGGTGTAAAATATAATTGCATATTTAATTTGCATGTACAAAGTTGATATAATAATTTAAAACAATAGTGTACGATGACAAGGATGTGTGTGAAGTGTGATGATATATCTGCGAAAGACATGGATTCTAGTATTAAGGATAGTTGCACGTGGAAATGTAACTCCAAAGGATACGTACCAAACATTTTCCCCATTTGCATTGTGATGATCATGCTTGTAGTTTCTGCTGACGTGAGAATGCCTGCAAATTTAACAAATTTGGTTGCTACAACACTTTCAACGTAGCTAAACCTTTTGAGACTATGACAATAAACCGAAACCCAAATGATTTTCGCGTTTTATTCTTTCCACGTGACTTTTTCATAGAACAACATGTTTCCATATATTCTCTTTACCTGTCCTTTTTCCCTTCCTATTTTTAGTGTACGTGCAATTTCCTTAAAATTTTATATAATAGAGGTTATTTAACATGTCTAATTATTATTTTGTACTTGCGTCCTTTACATTTACTTTGTTGCATAAAATTATTGCACACAAATTATACTTACTTTTAAGTTTCAAGGGCCAAGTTCAAAATGCGGAGGTCAAATATAATGGTAAATAAGTAAAAGAAAGATTGCACATGTTAAAATAAAAGCGGTATCGCGCATGCTTCAAATGTGTATGAATTTGAATTAGTTACAATTCAATTTCACAAACACACGCACCCCGAATTTAAAATGATATAGTCACGTGTTTCAGGGGGTGAATAATTTTATATATATAAAAAAAACCTTAATTTTAGTTATATTTGTGGCTCTATCTCTATAATTATTATAAGGTTTAATATATCATCTTATCCTTAATCCTTTTTTTTAATTTTAATTAAAATTTTAAATTTTAAAAATTATAATCAGGTCTTCATCTTTTTGTAATTTAGTCATAAAAGTTAAAAATTTGTTTATAATCGGTAAGATTTTACAAAATATTATTTATATCCTTATATTTGAAAAGTCACATTAAATTATTATTCCATATCATCATTCATGTGTATCAAAATTTAATCTATACTTGTTAAATTTCTTACTATTCCAACATTCTTATAATTAAGGAGATTATGGGAATTTTTTTTACAAATAAGGATTAAAATTTGATATCTATAGATGATGATTGATGACATGAAATAATAGTCTAATATGATTGTTGAGGATATAAAAATATTTTGTGAATTTTCATAAATTGTAAAAAGAAATTATCTTAAAGACTAAATTACCAAAAAAAAAATAACAAGTTTTTTTTTATAAATTAAGGAATCTAATTAAAAATTCTCAAAAAGTTCAGGGACCAAATAATATATTAAATCTTATTATAATTACTAAAAAATATATTTAAGATAAAGATTGCAAATTTTCATAAATATTTTGCAGACATGGAAAGCTCACATTTTTACTCTAGTAAAATAAAAGAAATAAAACTAAAATTAATAATAAATAAATAAAGTCTTTTTGGCACTCCAAAAGGTTAAAAAAAAACCTTATAAAATAAATAACTAAAATATATGTAAAACATTAAGACTTACCATTGTTGTAAGTAGATTTTCCTTTATGAATAAAACATAACCAATTGGAATATATGTAAAACCATTTCAAGTCCTAATGTCACATCCTAGTTTAGGAGGTTTAAGCCTCATCCTAGTATCAACTTCTAGTTGACCATCACATGTAAATAAAATTTAACCTAGACGAACAAAGAAAACAAGCAAAGGGAAGTGACACACACAAATGTGAACTTGTTTCATTTAATAACATTTTTATATTAAATTTTAATGATCTAACATTTAAATTAGAGTTTTTAATGTATAAGTCAAGTCTATGACACACATATACACCCAAAATTACATGTCGGCAACATTTGATCAAACATATCTACACCTAAACACTTTCACTAGGGAGAATGATCCAACATGGCATGTTAGGGGCACATAATTGCTCAAGGTCACTCATACTCATCATAAAGTCTAACAAAGACTTCTAAACTAAGTTGGCCCTTGTAGTTCTAATCCACTAACTACTAGTATTGAGGGACCTCATTTACATAGGATTCCACACCAATACTGCTTCAAAAACAAATTATATGTATGATGTATGTTATGATTGACACAAGTCAATCAATCTCAATCGCTAATATCTCAATTGCTCTTAAATTTTAATTAATTGATTAAGGATATCACTTAAACTTAACAATTAATTAAACATCTTTCTTCTCATTTTGGAGAGATGGAGAATAAGATAGAATTTATTAAGTAATTAAAAAATTAAAAATACATTTTTTATTGTTTTTTTTAGATATGCATGCCATTTTATATACAAATATTTTCTTAGTCAAATAATCTAAAAAAATTATTTCCCTTTTTTTTCTTTTATCTTTATTTCTTAAATCAAACAAAACATAAGTCTCATTTTATTGTTGGACGAATAATGATATTTAAACATTCGTTATTTACAAACATCTAAATGACATCTTTTTGTTATTTTTCTCTATTTTTTTTCGTATCATATTATATAATCAATTATATTAATTACTTATTTGTGAAGTTTTTATCTCTCTCAATACCTCTACACGATTAAAAAAAAACCTTTTTTTTTGTATTAAAAATCTTTTTCTGTGTTGCACAGGTAAAGTGTAATTTAAGCGCGTGTACCTATAAAAATTTTCAACCACGAATAAAACATGATCTCAATTGAGGTGGGTCCCGTTTATTGTTTTTGATGACATGGGTCTGCTTACAAGCATACATTCTTTTACTTCGAAATTCTGAATGCACCAAAACCTTTCCAGCCCGAGACCAAAAAGCAGTAACAGAATCACATCTGCACATTTTTTTTTTTTTGGTAAGATTTATACTCATTTATATTTTTACATTCCAAAGAAATCTAATCAAGTTTTTGTTAGTTGGTACATTTTCACTTTGTGTTCAGAGTAATATCTTCAAATCCAAAAAAACTTGAAAGAAATAACTACATGAGCTGAAATTGAATGGTACCTTGGAGAATAAATGTACAACATATCACACAGTGACATAGGTGCATTTTGCATTTGATAATAAATTTGAAAGCAATATTTGATTTAAACTTGTCGTGGAAAAAAATGTGAAAGAAGGTAAATGATAATTGAACTCAAGATTATTGAGTGAATGAAATTCAACTTATTAGTTAATATTTAGTAACTCAGGCTACATACATAACTATTTGTATTTTTTCTTTGAAGGGTAAATGCATTTAAAAAAGAGGTGCGAAAACATGCTTAGTTCAACGCATACTTAAATACATTTATACCGTGTAAAACTTATTTAATAAGTTTATTTAGTATTCCTGTTTTTTTTTTGTATGACACAAATTATGTTTTCTTACTCATAAAAAAATATGCCATAAACTAATTATTTAATAATTTAGATGTTTATTAATCTTTTTTTTAATGATTTCACTTATATACCTAACAAGACACGTATAGGGAAGTTTAGGGTTCATCACAAGTCACAACTCCATAATTTAAACGAATATTAAAATTAATTAAAATAATTTTAGCCAATTTAACATATATAAAGTATAAAGACACTTTTGAGAATGCTAGCTTTTGGGTAAATTATTACCTAAATTTGTAATTTTCTCAAAAATCGATCGTATATATATATACACAGTCACTGTACGTTTCTTTTTCTAGTTTTTGTTTTAAATTAGGAACACTAGCCACCCTTTTGTTATACTCAATTCATTCACGGCTTCCCATACTTGTTGTTACACTTTCTTATATATTTGTATATGAAGACACATATCTGTAGCACATTAATTTCATTTCTCATCCTTTGTCTAGTTACATTGAAAGATCCCCTCAGACAGAGAAGTGAAGAAGAAGCTTTGAAGAGATAAGAATGGCGGGTAGTGTTACTCCAGTCATGGCCATGGTTATTGTACAATTGGGCTATGCAGGGATGAATATTACCTCAAAGCTTGCAATACAATCTGGCATGCACCCTCTTGTCCTTGTTACTTATCGCCAAATTTTTGCAACTATTGCCCTTGCTCCATTCGCTTATTGCTTAGAGCGGTAATCCACAAACATATCATATATTTCACGCTCATTTTATAACTATATTGCTTATCTTATTATACTTTGCTTTTATTTCACATGTAATTATAATTATATATGTATCAATAGGTTGTTAGATTATCGATTAAATAATCTTATTTTTTAAATAAGAAACCACGAATTTAAGGATGTGTATTATTAAATATTAGTTAATAGAAGTCAATTCTTTAAACAAATTTTATTTTTTCTATTTTATAATAAGTGTCAGTCTTAAGTTATTTCATATAAATAAATAAAAAGTTAATAAATAGATAAAAAAAATAATAATTTTATAAAAATAATTATTATAAATAATCTTTTTTATTAGAAACATCCATCACAATATCACTTTTTAAATAATATTATAAAAGATATGGATGAAAAAAAGATAATTAATATTATATTTAAAAAAATAATATAATATTTATTTTGTAATTTATTTTTTTTCAAATACAACATTTATTATAAAATGAAATATTTAGTATTTAACTTTCGGTAAACTGCCCTTATTTGTAATAATAAATATTTTAGCATGTGTATTTCACAGTTAAATATTTACTATATAATTAAAATTTATAATAAATTATATATAAATAAATGTTTTTAAATATATAAATTATATTTTAAATTTAAAATAAATATTTAATATTATAACACAAAATTAATTTTAATAATTGATAATTTATTTTAAAATATTAAAATTAAATTAATAAATAAATATAAAAATTAAATTAAATTAAAATTTATAAAAATTATTAAAAAGACTCTCATAAAATAACACTTCTTATAAATGTTGTTGTATAAGATAATTATTCACAGGTGAATATTTTCATATAAAATATTAATCCATGAGTTGTATAATCGTATAATATCAATTCACACTTCCCTCGCTGTAATAAAAACACATGCTGAAAAACTAACAAAAAAATGCAACATCACCATGACAAAATAACAACTTCCCGTACTTTATGTCACCCTTCAGCTCACGCACCCTCTGCTCAAGGAACCTAAGGCCTAAGCCTATTCCACTTGGGCCTGCTCTCAAGCATATCACCCATCCAATATCTCATCTTCTATCAACACATGTCCATTTGTAATTACAATGACCTTTCTTATTATCTTAACACCTCTTCAAATTATAATTTAATTACAGACTCCACACATGATTTACTCGTAATAAAGACTCTGCTCAATGCTCATCAACTTGGATCGTCTGCATATAGTTCTAGTTATTAATTTGTCTACCTTTATTAAACTTTTTTTTTTTTTTTTCCTTTCTATAGGAATACGGTTCCCCGAATGACAAAGCGCATTGCGTTCCAGATATTATTATCTTCCTTGACAGGGTAAGCGTAATCTGGTTGCTGCTACTATACCCTTTTAATTTGTTCAACTTGCACTTTCTTTTTAAGCTATATTATTATCAAATGTTTTTTTAGTTTGAAACATATATTTATTTTAGAGGACCCTTGAATCAATATCAATATAATATGTATAATAAAAAAGTACCATATTTGTAAAATTCTGTCATTGACGGCCTCTATTTCAGATGCCAGAGATGTACATCCATCATTAATTATTCTTATATGCACTTGAATCACACACAACACTGGTTGTTGGGAAATATTCTTTTACAAAAATAGTACTCCGTATCTCTTATTTCTTCATTGATATTCAGTTCCACATACCATTCATACAAAAAATGTAATTAAGGAGTAGTTACTAACTAATTTGAGGTTGAATGCAGAGTATCAGGAAATCAGATACTTTATTTCGTGGGGCTCAAATATTCAACCCCTACAATTGCATGTGCACTAAACAACATGCTACCAGCATTCACTTTTGTTCTTGCAGTCCTTTTCAGGTGAGTAGCAACTAGCAACTAGCAACTAGCAACAATAACATCACTTTGCAGACATGGTCTTTAAGATAGTAATTGACATAAGTATATATATGTTTTATTTATGCGTAGACAAGAGTATTTGAGAATCAAGACATTGGGAGGGGTAGCGAAGGCGTTAGGGACAGTCCTTAGTGTTGGTGGAGCGATTCTTTTGTCATTTTACCATGGAAAAGTGCTTGGTTTTGGTGAATCACGTATTCATTGGAGATATGCAGATAAAATGGAAAGAGAAGCCTCTTCTAGGAGTGAATCAAATTTGCTTCTGGGCCCTGTTGCTGTAATTGGCAGTGCTCTTGTTTGGGCAGTATGGTTCATAGTTCAAGTAAGCATCATATTATTAGTTACTATATTATAAGTCATATTATTCCTGAAATATATTTGGTTTGTTTGTTCAGGCAAACATGAGCAAGAGCTATCCAGCTCCTTATACTAGCACTTTCTACATGTGTTTCATCGCAAGCATTCAGTGTATGGCCATAGCCTTGTCTGTGGAACACAGGGCCTCAGCTTGGTCACTCCACAGTACTATAAGACTCACCTCTTCACTTTATGCGGTACAGTTGCCATTTTCTACAACCATGTTGAATTGGTTCATTTATAGTAATCATGATTGCATTTTATAATGTTGGTTTCAGGGAACTATTTGTTCTGCACTAGCGTACGTTCTCCTTTCGTGGACCATTCAGAGAAAAGGTCCTCTCTACGTGTCTGTGTTCTCCCCTTTGCTTCTTGTCATCATTGCTGTTCTAAGTTGGGCTCTTCTTCATGAGGAATTATACGTTGGCACGTACGAAATTATATCAACAACCATCTATGACTTTATATTTATTTATTTATGTGCCTCATGAGTGATGAATAAAAATTGTACATTACATTGTGGTTTGTTTTTAACCCAAGGTTTTGATTTGGTTCAGTGCCATAGGGTCTGTGCTGATAGTGTTCGGGCTCTATTTTGTATTGTGGGGAAAGAACAAAGAGATGAATAAGACAAACGCAGTTCAAGAGAGCGTAACGGAGGTGATCAAGGATAGCGAGAAGGGCCTGGAATTGCAACCCTATGATCCTTTCAACCGTAACGGTAACGGAATCCATCATGGTGCTAATTGAAGCGATACATGATACAACTTACAAGAACAAGACGCTTTTATGGACTAGTGCATTTTGTAATCTCAATTTATTACCCCTATTAGCTAGCAATAAGAAGCTCATTTTCTGGTTTAGAAAGGATAATTAGTAGGAGTATCATGTTACTAAACGATATCAATTTCATACAAATTTAATTTGTACTCCAAACACACGTGTAATTATTAGTTTCCTCATACTGATTCATGGTCCTTTCAAGTCACTTTTATTTTTGGTAACAAATAACATTATTGTTTCAATTTTTGCCTTTATTTGATTCCAATGCTTGTTAAAAAAGCAAAATTTGTAAATTATAAACGTAACTCTAAAATTAAAATAATGAACTAATATTCTACAGAATAAATAAAATAACAATACTGACTTTTATGCGATGTTTGTTTAAACAAAAAATGTATTTGCAATGTATAAAAAGAGAAATTTTATTTATTTATTTTTGGTAAAAATGAAAAAAGAAACAGATATTAATCGTTAAATCTTATAAAGAATGATTAAGATTACAAGACATGATTCTTGTGTACATAAAATATAATCAAATATAATAAAATATATTTTTTTTTGCAATTTATTAATAAACTAATATTTTAGTCAGTAGGGGTAATAATTATTTATTTTATATGATTAAATTTATAATAAATTATATATAAAATAAATATTATATTTGAATATATAATGTATATTATATTTAAATTTTATATAGATAAATATTTAAAATATATGTTATATTTTAAATTTATAGAAAATAATAGATTACATTAGGAAGGAGTGTGTTAAAATTATTTTTTTAGTTTAATAAAAAAAAATCTGTATAACAATTGAACTTGTAATTAAATAATAATTATTTAGTAAAATAAAAAATATTAAAAGTAAGGAGCATTGAGCAGCGTGGGGATTCGAGGGAGCTTCTTCTTGGATCTACCCTCTCAAGTTCGCAAATAACCCCAATTTTGTTTCTCTGCTTCTTCTCCTTGTAAGTTTTCTCTCTCTGTAAGCTTCTTCTCTTATGTGCTCATTTTCGTTTAGATCTGATTAGCTTTCATTCCAGTTCTCGTTCCGTGTTTTGTCTGTCAAAAATCTGTATTCAAATTCTTGCCATCTTGTTACGTATTATGCTACCAGATCTGTTGCAAGTAAACCTGATTCTCGTTTTCAATTAGCGAATCAAGCAGGTTTTCCACAATAACGAAGATCTCAACATTCGCATTTCTTGTGTTCTGCTGAAATATGAAGTCGAATCATTTTATTTTCAAAAAAGTTTTTGGAAATTTTATTTCATAGTTGTGTTCAGCAGATCTCTCTGTTCCTTTTAGCTCGCGCTGAATTATCTTACTATATTTGTTTGATAGATTTTTAAGGTAGTTGGTGAAATAATTTTAACACTTAGCCTAGGATATCACTTGCGTGTAGTAATTTTATTTTAAATTCCGTCTGAATTTTTGAAAATAAGGTTGTGTTCGTTGCATCTGGTTAAGATGAGAATGGTTTTCTTGTATATTGATTCTTAATATGAGATTTGAGTGCAACTATGTGATTTGGTTGACGCGTGCTTTCTCATGAATTTCTGCATCCAGTTGAAATAAGAGATGGGGTTGTCTTTCACTAAACTTTTTAGCCGGCTCTTTGCCAAGAAAGAGATGCGTATTCTCATGGTAGGTCTTGATGCTGCTGGTAAGACAACCATCTTGTACAAGCTCAAGTTGGGGGAAATTGTGACAACCATTCCGACAATTGGTATTCACCTGAATTTGCCTTTTATATGCTAACATTCTTGCATATGTTTCAACTTCTTTTATTATCTGTAGTTTTAGAAGTTATAGTGCTTTATGATGTGATTCCACTCACCATCCAACTTCTCTTGCACATATTTTGGTTGTTGAAAAAAGAATTGCCAATTGATGCTTATGTTTGTCGTTATACAGGATTTAATGTGGAGACTGTGGAATATAAAAATATTAGCTTTACTGTATGGGATGTGGGTGGCCAAGATAAGGTTTGTGGCTTGTATATTTGCATTTTTTTTCAATAAGTTTTGTTAAAACTATGGAAATTTGTTTTACTAAATTTGCAATGAACTATAGTATTTTTTTTTCTGTTCCTTTTCTTTGTTGATAAAGTACTCTGAACTTTGTGAACATGTGGCAGTAACTACTTTGTATTGTAAACTTACTTTTGAGATCAACATAGGTTTCATATATGGCATCTCTCTCCTTTCGAGTTTTTCTTTGAACCATATTAGAGAAAATTATCAGTGTTGTGGCTTACATTTTATAAAAAAAATTGAACAAATAAATCCTATGAACAGTTGTAGCACTGCAGAATATCATCCAAAAGTTTTTGATGGGGGCCGGAGCTTAATGAAGTCTTCTCTATATTCCATCTTCGTTTGAGTTAGCTTAGCTCCTAGTTGTGGTGAAAAGCCTCAAGCTTTGACTGTGAAGGCAGTTTTATAACAAAACAAGAAGGGCCCAAAACTGTGAGGGGGTAGCTGCCACCCTCTCCCCAGAGAAGCTAGACCCCACCTATGAATATATATGCTGCTTTATGCTTGTTTAAATGTAGATATTTGCAATCTTTTGTAATTTATTATAGTTTCCCCTTCCTTAGATTTTTCTGCTTGGCATCTGTTGCTTTTGATGGCAACTGCATGTTGATGGTCTTGTGCCTAGAGGTTCTCTCATTAGCTCAGCACAAACATAAACTACATTGAGCCATCACAGTTTTCAGGTTTTCCTGTAGAAGTGTGAGGGAGAGCTGTATGTGTGGCTTACAGTTTAGATGTCAAACAGAATTACTACGTAGTACTTATATATGTATTTGAGTAGGCTGATGAGTTGCATTTACTTGTGTGGAATAGTCCTATCATCCATTTTGTTTTTTTTAATGCATTTCCATGAGGGCCTGTTTTCATTCTTCCATTTTTTTTGCTCTGAAAGTATTCACCAAATGCACACTCTGATATGTGCTTTAGACCATCAACATATTTGAAATTCATGAGGTAAAAAAATTTCTACCGTGTTCCTGTTTACTATGCAAAGTTTTTGGATGGTTGCTATGGCTTTTGCACCCTTGATAGAGTACATGCAAGGTCTATTAGGTTAACTTCTAAAATTGTCTTTTCTTGATTTTGATTCTGGAATGCTAAATATAATGTTCTTTTGTATGGTGCACTCACAGATTCGTCCTTTATGGAGACACTACTTCCAAAACACTCAGGGGCTTATCTTTGTTGTGGATAGCAATGATCGAGACCGTGTTGTTGAGGCTAGAGATGAGCTCCACCGGATGTTGAATGAGGTAAATAGATGAAGTGTGAATCTAAATTATGTGAACGCCATCACGTTGATTGAAAGGTCTTGCATGATGAGTTCTTCTAAATAAACTTACATTGGATTTGAAATTTTGATACTTCTTACTGTCAACTCCAGAAAGCTCTGGCAATAGTTGTACATGTTATATTGATAATCTTCTGCTGTAGCCTTTCTCAGTTGACTAGTGTGATGATGATGGTGATGAAACTGTTGCATAGTGACTGTAGCTTTTTTGATTGACATAGTGGCATTTTTCTTTGGTAGAAGATTTAGTTATCTACTTGGGTAATTTATAGGATGAATTGAGAGATGCAGTTCTCCTTGTATTTGCCAACAAACAAGATCTTCCAAATGCTATGAATGCAGCAGAAATCACAGACAAGCTTGGTCTTCATTCTCTTCGCCAACGCCACTGGTATTCATATACATTTCTGTTATATCTGCCTGCTTTCATCTTAGTTGTGTACTTTCAATAATTAGATTTTTGTACACCTTTATTTGTTTCATCGCAGGTATATCCAGAGTACATGTGCCACCTCTGGAGAAGGACTCTATGAAGGACTGGACTGGCTCTCCAACAATATAGCTAACAAGGTAAGACCCCAATTCTGCATCCCTTGTGTTCGATGCTTGACCCCGTATAACTGTGGTTGATTTCTGTTTACTTTTATGGATCAGGCTTAGGGGCATTTTTGTGGAACGCTGCTATCTTGCTTGGCTTTACGATTATATTATGAGGTTGACTGGTTGTTGCTTCTCTTATAGCATTAAAATCTACGCTTTTTTCTTAAACTCTATAATGGTGTTGTCTTTATTTAGGTGTTTGATACTATATCATAGCAAATTCTATTTGTTCCTGTAGAATTTCTGAATAATTAATGAATTACGAAACTATACATGCCTGGATCATGTTTTTCATAGAATTGTGCATCGGTCAATAATCTCTAAACCTTTCATTTAAAGCTTCGATGAATCAGTTGTTCCGGTGGGCGATTTACAAATTTCACTTAATATATGTTTTGATTATGTGGAAACAGTGCTAATTGTAATCAATGGGATTCCAGTACTGGAAATCAGCTTGTGGTACTTGGTAGTACTGCGTTCTTTTTAGAAAGAAATGAAATTATGTATCGAGTCATGAGTCATGAGCCGAGCTCGCAATGTCTGGCAAAAACAATTGTACGTGCAGATTCCCGGACCGCACATGGTTCCAGGTTAATTATATTTTTGCGAGACAAATCTGTAATTGAATATGCATATATATTCTAAGACACGGCGTTAGAGGGTCGAAATCGAACTGGGAACATGATTCAATTACGTTGAATATTTTTTGTTACTCGATTACAGTTAGATTTGGGGCCGGTGCAACATATTTTAATGTGTAAAGCGAATTTTGAAGTTAAATAAAGAGCGACAAAAAATCAATAGTCACTCATAAAAAATATTAAAAAAAAATCAGCAAAAAATATATAATATTAGAATCAAATTTTAGTCTTTATAATATTAAGTTTAGATAATGACTAATAAATTACAGTTAGTACTGTTTATTAAATTCTATAAGAAAAAATATTTTGGGAACTTAAAATTAAGATTTAGACAGATATGTTTGGGTCGATCCTATTAGATTGTAACAAATTAATGAGATTTTAAGTCGATCAACTCTACTTATAATAATAATATAATCTATACTTAAAGAAAATATGAATATTTATTGGAAGTTATCTTTATTCTTTATTCATATAACTTAATTGAGTCTACTCGGACTTTTTAATTATTAATCATCTATTATTACTTAATTTTAATTATTTTTATTATTATTTTAGATAAAATATATTAAGGTAAAAAGTTGTCTCTTTTTATCTAATAAAATCTTTCTATCAAACATGAGACACATTAGTTAGTATTATCTTCACTATCTTGTGTTATGCATACAATAGTCTCGAGTTTTAATTTGTATCGCCTTTATTATGTATTTCAAGTACTTTAAATATAACTAAATAATAATCATGGTGAATCAAAATGTAAATAAATTTTAATTTTATCTTATTTAATGTTAATATCTTCAAATATTTTTATTTATTTGAGATTATATTTTCAATTAGGAAGAAAGAGGTACGAAGTACCTCTGCTTTATATATTTGTTGAAAAATAAATTGGAGTAAATGTTGGAATACAATATTATTGTAGAGGGGTGAGAGCAAAAAGAAAGTACCGCTGTTTTTTTTTTCTTTAACTATAATGTCGAGTATTGGACAGTTACCCCCGATAGATGATGGTAAAATATTTTTAAAAGTAGAAATAAAAGAGATCAATTATTATATCTGTAATATTGATAAGAGTATAATGATATGAAAAAGGAAAGACGAAATCGGAAATATCTATTTTATATATTATTAGTGAATGTGAGGCTGCCTCGTTATTAAAAAAATGAAAAAATAAAATATAAATGATGAAATTAAAAGTAAGATATCTCCATTGTTAATGTTATAGATTATAGTTTATAAATGATATATGACTTTTTATTTTTAATATCATTCTAACGAAAAGTAATATAAGAAAAATGAACTTTTTTAATTAACTGTTAATTTTGCTTATAATTGTTTTTAATTAACTGTTAATTTTGCTTATAATTGAATTTAAATGGAGTAATTGTAAGTATTGTTTGAGACATTGTATTTTTCTTATTAATACTGTTTGAATCTTTGAGGACATGTATTATGCTATTTATAAATTTTAGCGATGTTTAAGACATGTATTATAACTTAAAAAAATTATGTATTATTTTTAAGAGTTAATCACTTATACACTGTCAGTACAAATCTTTTTTACACCGACAACTAATCATATTTTTTAACAATGTCATATCAGATGCTTATTTAATAAAATAAGAAAAAAAATAAAATAATTTAAAAGATATGATTAGTTGTGTTACACCGGCCGTACATGAATGATCAACTCTATTTTTAAACTAGAAATTATAATAAATCAATATCTTAATATATTAACCCATTATCCAACTCAATTAAGGTCGGTTGAGTTAAGTTGCTGAAAATGCAAACTCAACACAACTAAACCGGATTCTGTTTAACAGAAAACTTTAAATTCAATGAAACTTAATCCAACTCGTTTAGAGACTTAAAGTGATTTTATTTTGTTTCCTGGTAAGTGCCGCCAGGCTGCGAGTCCGCTGGCACGTGGAATTCTCGGATAATTGGATATGTAGTCAAACACTTGATCTAAATAAAAAGAACTGCCAGATAATTTCAAGAGAAATTTTAGAGAGGATAATATTGCTTTTCTTTATTCTCATATAATGGTTACAAATTTGCAATACCAAGGCCACATTTCATTTTATATGACCTGACGCCTTCAAGGGTATAACCTGTTATGATCCTTTCTACATAAGGATGGATTATATATATGCAAGAAAACATTTTGCGAACAACTGTGAAGCTAATAAAAATACACACCAAAAATATTCACTCAAAGCATTTGAAACTTTATCTATTGCCTCAATACTCGGTTTGAGCTGAGGATAAAGTTTTGCTCACCAGCAACGGTGGAATTTAATCGTCCTGCTGCCCAGCCATTATTAACTACACGAACTGCAGCACGCGCTGGATCCCCTGTTACACGGCTTCCCTCAACTTGCTTTCCAAATTCAGGAAGCCCAGCTGCTTTTCTCTCTTTCCTTTTCTTTCTGTCTTCGTCTCGCTCTTTTCGCAGCCAACTTTCTACTGTTCTCTGCATATTCAAAACCAATTAAGAGCAACTTTTAATACTAAAATTCCACTACTTAACTCTGCTTATCATTTCATAGCTAGTCTCAAACTCAAACAAAGTTAAATTCTTAACAACCAACAAATAACTTGTTGAAACCCCAAACATGAGTAGTGCACAACACACTGCTAATGCTAGGTCGATACTTGAAAGCAATGTGTTTTACGCGTATGCCTCGAGTACAATGTTAAATAAGCTAGAGTTGCTACATTGGTACCCAAATACCTAAGGTTAGGAAGGTTACTAAAGCAATTTTTGGTGAATAAAAAATCTGATAAATAATGAATTTGGGTGGTAGAATCAAAGAATGCAAGAAAATAGAATCACAAAAGTGTGTTTTAAAGCTTTACATGGATGCAATAAAGCTAAAACTTGGGCAAGGTATCGAAATTCGAAAGGATATGTATGAGACAAAGAATGCTATGAGTGAGGCACAACTTAAAGCTTATTATGAGTTTTATTGAAATCCCGGGACAAAGAATGCAGAACGAAAATATATGAGCTTGCAAAATAATATCAAGTAAAATGTATTAATAATGAAGGAAAAATTTTAGTTATCGATCAATGTTAAAGAGAGATGAAAGAATTATCTTTATAAGCTTTTTAATGATGGGCAATAATCGAATTGTAATGTAGAATAATTAAAAATCTAAGAGGACAAACAAAATTTGGCTAACCATCGGAAAATTCAACTTAAAGATGTAAAAAGCGGTCTAAAAACGATGGACAAGTGTTAGTCCTAAATAATGGTATTCCTGTTGATGTTTGGAAATGTACAAGAGAACAAGATATCATTTAGCCCACTAAGCTATTTAATAACATGTTGAGATCAAAGAAAATGTCAGATGAGTGGAGGAGAAGCACTTTTGTTCCAATAACGAGAGATTTTCAGCATGGCATAAACCAGAGGTAAAATTTGACTGAGTCATACTATGAAATAATGGAAAGGGTTATTGAGCACAGATTATTTGGAATTGTATAGAATCAATTAGGTTATTTTTCAGAAAAATCTACAATAGCAGCTATTTATCTTCTACAGGAACTAATTTAAAGATATTGAAGTAAAGAAAGAGACTTGGTATGTGGTTTTTATTGATTTGAAAAAAATATATCATCAACTGCGAAGTGTTGTTGAATTGATCAGAAGATCCAAATATATATATATATATATATATATATATATATAAACTAACCAATCAAAGTATCAAACCTAATCAAGTACAATCGGGATAACTTTCTAATCCCCAGCTGTTCAAAAATTGTGAGGACCCTAGCACCTTTAACGCGCTACATTCAGGTGCCAGTACAGCAGCAGCTCTAGCTCATTTATCATTGTACTCAAGCCATACAGCGGATTACTTCCGAGTAACAATCAAACATTGGCACACATAACCCATCGTGAGTTATCCACGTTTGGGGTCTGGACAAATTTTATGAAAGTCGTCCATTCCCTAATACCACCTTCCTCCTTTACCCAAACTTGGAACTAGCTATGAAACCATAGGATAATTTGCTGATTTCTTTGACTAAGGTTCGTATTAACAAGATACAAGGAGTGAAATATAAATAATTGATCAATAGCATAAAACTTTCAAGTATCAATATTATTACAACACTAACCATTAGTGACAATTTGCTAATTTCTTTGACTTTGTCCATAGGCATTGCTAGTTGCAGCCTTCCATGGGCTACATAAACCTGATAAAAGAATATTAAGAGTTATGAAGGATTATGCTAATATATTGACATAAAAAGAGTTCCGAATGGTGCATAGACGTACTATATTTGTTGGCCAATCCTCGAGACCGTCAAATATATGTGTTGCATAGATAACAGTGGCACCCCTCTCATCACATTCCTTTCTTAGAAACCTCAGAAGGTCGGCTCTCGCTAGAACATCAAGATCAACTGTTATCTCATCGAGAAGAAGAACCTATATAAACAATGAACAAGCTTGTACATACGTGCAATGAAGCTACAATTGTAAACATATTTTAAATTCAACATGTGTGTCCTAAAAAGGATGAGTCAAAAATGACTTTTTCATACATCAAACAAAAGATAATCATACCTTGAACGGTTTGAGGAGACCCATACAAATTTGCACTCTTCTTCTTTGACCATCAGACACTTTATGCAATCTCCAGGAAAGATCAATATCTAATACCTACCCAGTTAAACAGCAAAACAGAAATTAAGCAACAATATTTCCAGAGACAAGTATACGTGCATTGCCACAAAAAGCTTCCCAGAAATCAACCTTGATTAATTCTGCTCTTCTTTGAGGATCAATCCCAGCCACACCAAATATCATTTTTTGAGCAGAAACGTCCATTTGTATCGGAACCTCAAACCCTGCAAAAGCAACATCTCGCCTCCACTGAAAAAACAAAATAAATCAATTTCCAACAGTTCACATGGAGTTCAAGTCGAAAGGGACATGAACAACAATAGTAAAGCTGGTTATGAAATTGAAGAAATGAAGTTAAAAGTGAAGTGAAAGCACGAACCTCGCCGCCAAGATAACAGAGGTCACCAGAAGATACTAAATTGGTGTCGTGAAAAGCCGATCTGCCGAGCACGCGAACCATGTCAGGCTCCACCATGTGCTTCCCTCCTAGTATCTTCAGGATCGTCGTCTTTCCTATTAACCGCAAAACGACAAATAAAATCATAAATGAAAATGCAAATACGAATACGAATACGAATACGAATAGCGAAATGCTTGAGAGATTACCGGCGCCGTTGGAACCGACGAGAAGGCATCGTTCGCCGGAAGAGAGAGTGAGAGAGAAATTCTGAATGAGAGGAGTGGAACCCGGCGGAGGATGGCCGCCGATGCCGGGGTAAGTGAATCGGAGATCCTTTATCACAATCGTCGCTGCTTTTGAATCCAAACTGGTTCCTTCAACTGCCATTTTTGGCTTTAACGTTCAACACCGATAAGTAACCGAAAGTTTCTGCTTCTGAGATTCGATTCGTTGGTGTATAAATTGAAAATTGAAACGGCGTTCGGTGGCTTTTCGCGGATGGAAGAGGGGTTGCGTGGCTACGTCTCAGACACTCGCGCTCATTTCCATCCACCACCTAACCAAACGCCAATTGGGCCTCGCTCTCGTGAATCTCATTTATTCAACGCCGTGCTTTTTCTGGTGGGATTTTTTTGGGCCCAGACATTAGGCCCATTGGGCACAAAATTTTGGTTTATTTGGAAGCGGTTTTGTTTTTTAAATTTTCTCTATCAATTCATGAAGTCATCAATTTTGGTTTATACTTGTTCAAACAAACACCTCAATTTATCAAAGTATCACAGTCGTCACTCCTATATAATAATTTTAAAAGTTAAATATGGCCAGCTCATTGTTGATATGGAAACAATGACATCACATTGATATGCTCAAAGGCATCAAAACAGTTTCAAATCAAGACAGCCAAGCATACTACTATAGTAAATTCAAAAGCTCTCAATATGATAAATTTCATGCTGTTTACACTTGTCGTAGAGTCACTGATTCCAAATCAAAAAAGTTTCTTGCCCATTATGATTCCACGACAGCACTTTATGTGTTATCACCATTTCATGCTAGCTATACTAATATGTATTTACGTGTCCTGCAGGCCATGCAATTGTACAGGAGAGGAGAAAGAGCCACGTCAAAAGATTTAATTTGATGATTCATATCAAGAAGAGGAGATTGCAATAATGGTAGAGAAAATATGGGAAAAAAGCATGGGAAGTACAGTAAACCCAAGATACAGATTGTTCGGGTATGCCTAAAAGTGCTAAGTTTAGTTTATAAACACTCTTCATTTTCAAGAACATAAAAGGCTTTTTCTTTTTCAAGGACAAAACCGTGACGGCTTGTTTCGGTATGCCTAAAAGTGTTAAGTTTAGTTTATAAACATTCTTCCTTTTCAAGAACATAAAAGGCTTTTTCCTTTTCAAGGACAAAACCGTGACAACGAACGCTAAAGCGGACAATACTTCGGATGCGGTGACCCTAACGATGACAGCAGACTTACGGTAAGAAGATAAAAGGAAAACGCTTATTGACCAATATTTGGTTAAAACTGATAGAATAGAAAAACAAAAACTAGTCGGTAATGTAAACAAACAAAAGAAAAACCCCGTCATTTTCGTGGCATGATCCAGAAATGTATAGGAAGGTGAGCCTTTTAAAATAATGAAAAGATTAATCTTAAAATCATTGTTGTTTAGCTGGTAGACGACCCGATACTGTAATTTTATATAAGGTATTTATATTGTTCATCGATCATCCATGTGCTTTATCATGGATATGAAAGGGAATAAAATGAAAAAGAGAACATGTACAAAATAATATACATATCACTTTATAAAAATTAAGGATATGGCATCCACTGCTCTACAATAGCAGAAGTGAAAGATTATAATAAGGGGACACATAAAAAAGGTCCTCGATCTCGATCTTAACTATTTACAAACACATAAAACTTAGTGATGTATGACTGTATATCCTATGTACTTGTACTGTCACACTTGATTTCCAATTCCAAAGATAAGCAAAGCACTCTAAGCGGCCGAAGGGGCAGGAACAAACTTAAATCCACCAGCCTCCAAAAGCGCCGCAGTGAGGGGATTTTTGTAGTCCAAATTCTCATCCTCATATATATCCCACCACTTCTTCACCAACATCTTAATATCTTCTCTATCCATGTTCTCTTCTTTCCCAGTGTACCTCCAAGGCTTAGATCCCTGTGACACCAATGGAATCAAATTAAACATCTTATATTGTATCACAAATTTAAATCTCAGTGTCATTTCAATTAGAATTGAACACTCACAGCAGCACAATAGTGAACCACTTTGACTTTGTCAAGCTCAACATTCTCAGGGTGACGCCACAGCATGGCCAGCACAAGATTGTAGACATTTGGTATGGGCCTATATTTGTCCTTGAAGTACATGTTCAAAAAATCCTGCAAAACAATAATATATAGTGTCACAGTACGTATATAATGCAATAACGTTAATTGCATTAGATTATTAGTTGAGTGAGTACTTGTTCAGCAAAGGAAGTGGGCTTGGTGACTTGGACTGTTTGAAGAAGATCATGGTAGGTATCCAAATTGGGCACATAAACAAACATGCCAGCATTGAAATAGAGAGGAGGCTTGGGCCCAAAATCAGAGGGCCACTGAACCTTATCAGGGCACTGCTGGCAGTAACCGATCTGAAACTGCGGAGTGTGGGCCCAAGTGGGCTCGCAGAAACAGTCCATCACCGCGTAGAAGTAATCATCAGGCAAATCAAACAAGTGGTCAATGTTGCTAAAAACTTGGATATCACCGTCTAGGTAAATCATCTTACTATACTCCACAAACTGCAAGATTTTGAAACCACATTAAACTCCCATCAAACACCAAGAAAAATGTATATAAAAAAAAAAGATATATATACACGTACCTCCCAAATACGTAGCTTGGAATAGTTGATGACGTAATATGCCATGGCAAACTGTGTTTGGTTCTTAGGGGGGTACACAGGCTCAATCTCTCTAACAATGCAACCCTGAGTGATGAGAATGTTGCGGTGCTCTTGGGGAACATCGGGTAACACTGCAACCACCAAAGGGTACATGCTCTTCACCTTCCTCAGACCTTTGGCCAAGCCAACAACACCTTTCACGTAGTCGCCGTTACCGGCGAGGAAGGTGACGTAGGCACGGCCAAGACCGCCGCTGGCCTTAGCTTGAGCATCAGTGAGGGTGCTGATCATATCAGGGGCCATGGTTTCAGACTCGAGAGGAAGAAGGAAGTGAAGGGTTTTGTTTTGGTCACAAGAGTTGGATTTGGGAGACAAAGGATGCTTTGAAAAGTTGTAAGGAAGATCTTGGTTTGTTGTTGTGGTTGAGCAAAGCAAATGGTGTGTGCTTATATAGAGCTCTCGAGGCTATTATCGCCATTACACTTGCAAGCGAATAATCCAACACATGGCATGGAAAAGACTAAAGGATAATCTTTTTTCACCGCTGAGTTAATTAAGGAGTATTATCTTTTAGCTGGGATTATAACATTAGAGCATTCTAGTGTTCCTTCTATCATTTAATGTGATGTGTTAGTTTATTAATATTATTACGTTCTAATAAAATTGTCATAATGATGGTCGACATGCAATATGGACCAATAGAATATTGACATTAATATAGCAAACAATTGGCTAGCATATTCTTTTATCATCATGAATTTTCTTTTATTTTTTTATTACATCTTAAATGGAAAATATATATAAAAAAAACATAAATCAAAATAATTCCAGTTAATACCAAAAATAATAGTTTTGGAATGGATCATAACCATTTTTTAAAAGAAAACATACGAATCAAAACATTTTTTTTGTCGTCCAAAAAGTTACTATTAAAGTGGGCCACGGTATTATGTGTTATATGTAATTCATTTTGTTGCAAGTTATTCAAATCTTGTATGAATAATTATATTAGATTAATAGATTCATTCTCTCACCATATCTTTTGATGTTCAATTGTGATCCCTGATACTCTTGGGAGAAATAGAATAATATATAGCGTTGAAGTGGACATATGAAAAATCGATAAATTTACAATTTAAAATCTGTTTCCTGACCAGAGACCATGCATGGAGGTAGGGACCATGATAAAACCTCAAAACTTATCACTTTTTCATCCAAGTTCACATAAACTTATACCATGCGCGTGATTTTTATTATTTGAATGAAAAGTGACGTGAACTAACACTTTTTAAAAGAAAATGTACACTAAAGGGAAATAATACTTGATATATATATATATATATATATATATATATATATATATATATATATATATATCATGTGTAAAAACATTGACCATGTTGTAACAAACTATTTCATATCACACAACACATCATGTGTCATTCTCTTGCAATA
>NC_033805.1:24313394-24337005 GCF_000340665.2 Cajanus cajan
TATATATATATATATATATATATATATATATATATATTAATATTATTGAGCAACACTTGTGAATTAAGAAACATGTTGATGTTTTCGGGTAAATTTAGAATTTTTAAAAAGTAACAAGTGATTTTGAAAGTTGAAGCCGACTTCCAAAAATATGATACATAGAGATAAACACATTTTATGAAGCTTCTTGAGCCACTATCGGAAGTTGAAAAGCTACTCTCCATAAATTTGTTTGGTTCGCAAGCGACAAAAAGAAATTATAGAATATCCGTTTTCAGGTTAAACTGCCACCGCCCCTTACAGTGTTACTATCAGCACCGACTGGCTCAACGTTCGGGATGGCGAGACACGTTCACGTTACTGGACACGTGGCTTTCCACCAAGGTATTTTCTGTCAACTCTGAACTTCGGTGGGATCTATAAAATCCTTTGCGTGTATAACGCGGGGTACCGTTGTATGGTCAAGAGAGAGCCACGTGGTGATTTGTCTAACTTCCTACGACTATCGTTTTCTCGTTTTGTTAGTTGGTCCAAAATCATAATACCTAATCCAATTTAATGGAATAGGTAGCAATTTTTTTTAGAGGAGTATGCATTATTTTATATTAACTTTCGACCACAAAATATATGTACGATGATTTTATTAATTTAATAATAAATAACTAAAAATTATATTAATAATAAATTATAATTGTCTGGTAGTGTAAAATATCGTAAATACATATTCATTAGATTTTTTTAAACCGTATTTTATTTTAATTTTCGTATTTCTTTTTTAAGATAAGAAAAATTATAAAAATGGTTACAATAAAGATTGAATCTAAGTTCTCATGTTTTTAACTATTTCAATCTCTTCTCATTCAACCACCAGACTAATCTTAGAGCATCTGTAATGGGGTTGCTTATAAGCAACTCTCTGTGCCACATCACTGCCACATCAGCTCTGACTCATTTTATGGGTTGCTTAAATTTTAGCAAAGTTGATAACTAATTAGTCTTTCTATTATAATATAGAGTATAGGAATTATTTTTTCTTCTAAAAAAATAAATAAAAGTTTTCATGATAACCATTCGTGCAGATGAAATAAGTAAAATTATCCGTGAACGCATTAAACAATATAATACCGAAGTAAAAATTGTAAATACGGATACCGTAAAGCAACCCATAAACTCATAAAGTGGACCAAAACTAATTTGACAATAATGTGACACCGAAAATTGTTTATAACATTGCAAATGCGCTTAATGATGTAAATCTTCGTATTTATTATGTAAAAAAATTATGAGGGTAGTCAAAAAAATATTTTAAAAAATATGACATTACTCGATGTTGTCAGATGCGGCATCGTGGAAAATAGTCAGATAGAAAGTAAAGCGAAATATAATATTTTATATTTCGTAGACCGACCATTTTAGCTTTAGAAATGATGGCAATTTATAATTTATATATCCAAAAGTGTTGCTTTGAATATTTTTCGCAAAAGAAATTGACCGGTAGCGGGAAGGAATCTCTATCGGAATATTCTCTGAAATTCCATATTCCTTTATTTCTCTATATTTATCATGAATGTTATATTTTAGGTAATTATATTATTCTTGTAAAGTATTTATTAATTTTATTATTGACTAATTTTTATTAAAAAAATAATTTATTAATTTTTAGTATAATTTTTTCATCTAACCATATTTTTCTCGTACACAAATTAAACTTGAATTCAATATTTTATTCTAGATGAATTTAATATTACTTGAATTAATAAATTATTTATCTATTAAGTTTTATTATTATTTTTTACAGAAAAATAATAATGCAACTATTTAAATATTTATTTTTACTTTTTATGTAAATAAATGAAGAAATGAAACCGAACTTTCAGGTAGTTTTATTTTTTTATTTATGTCATTAAATTATAACATCCTTATTACTAGAAATGAA
Source organism: Cajanus cajan (assembly GCF_000340665.2). Lineage (NCBI taxonomy): Eukaryota > Viridiplantae > Streptophyta > Magnoliopsida > Fabales > Fabaceae > Cajanus > Cajanus cajan. The sequence continues at coordinate 24,315,331 of NC_033805.1, forward strand.
GTTTTTTTTTTATCTTTATATCAAAGATATTAGTAAGGATAACATGTTTCTTTTAGGTAATTAAGGTATTGATACAAAGAGTTTATAGTAAAAAATAGTGATTAAAATATGTTAGGAAATGTAAACATACATAAGTTTAGTCTTTAGACATAATCCATTTAATATTTAAGATTAGGATTCAAATTAATACTATCAAAATGGATTAATTCAATCCGTTTAACCTCATTTATCTTAACCTATTTTCTAAGTAAGTTGGTCTCATTCAACCTTTCTTTTTTAAACCTTTAAACTTTTCTAGCCCAAATTATTCTATCATGAATTGGTGGGCTAAATAGACTACCCCATTGATCCACCTATTTTTACAAAAAAAACTCTAATTTAAAATATACTAAAATCTAAAATAAATTTTAATTTTTAAAATTAATAAACTAAATATCATGCATTCAAAATTTTATTTAATTATATAATTTTATAACTTTAAATAATCAAAACAAAAAGATTACAAAAAAATTGTTATTAGATTGATTGTCCATCAATATTAAATTTCATTAAATGCTTCAGTAGATAAATCTATAATAATTTCATGTTATTTAATATCAATTTTATCTTCATCTACAATATATAATATCTTAAATGTATATATATATATATATATATATATATATATATATATATACCTTATTATAATAATACATATATAACAACAAATGGTTAACTGGATTGTTGGTGGGTTGGGTTAATGGATTATAAGTGATTTAGGTGTGTAGTCCGATCCACCATGAGTTGAACTTGGGTAGACTGAGTCGAAAGTAAATAAAGTTAAGTTTTGTGACTAATTATGAATTTCTTAATTCTTTTAACTTAAATCTAATATGTTTTCAAGGTAGGTCGGATTGGTTCATAGGACAAAACCCTTTTTGACTATAATTTGAACCCATATCAATTTGGTTAAGGGACATAAAGTCACCACCAATTGTATCAATCAATGTTAATAAGACATACTACCTCTGTTCTTGTTAATAAGACACAACTTAAAAAAATATTTATTCTTTTATATAAAACATAATTCATATTTTCTCATATATTATTGGGTTCAAATTAAAATAGTCCTAATTAAAGTGTGTTAGTAAAATGCATTAATTATAAACTTTTTTAAGAACATGCACTCTATTTGGTTAAGAGATGAATGAGTATTAATTAGAAAAGAAAATTAGTATATGACATGCACTCTAGTTGGTTATAAAATGTATGACTATTGATTAGAAAGGAGAAGTGGAATAATAGTTTGAAAAAAATATAAATAGAATAAAATCATTATTATCAACTAAATTAATTACTTTTCTTAATCTTAATGAATTAGGTAATTGAGTTTTGTACATAGGAACATAGATAATATAAGATATTGAGTCAATTTGTTCACACTTTAAAAAAAGTAATCATAACAATTTTTTAATTTTTTTTTGTGAGTTTTAAAAAATATTATTCATTTTTGAGATAATCAAATTAAAAAAAAGATATAAAAAGGTTGAAAATTATTAATTTCATTAAAAAAATTTCGTTAAAATAAGTTTAAACAAATTAGTTTATTACAATACAAAACTAGTTTCAGCAAGTTAATTTCCTTTAAAATGAACACTAAAACTTGAGTAACTTTTTATTTTTATTTTTTGTATATAGGTAGAAATTAGAATGATGATTATAAAATTTGAATCTCTTTCTCTCTCTTTTTGAGATTTATATTTTTTCTTTTATCTTCTGTTATTTTATCATACACTGTAAATTTTCTATTTCTCATTTATTTTTTAGAAGTGACAAATAGGTAAATTAAATAATTTTTTAATTAGATTATAATGAATCAAATGAAAAAAATTAATTTATCAATTTAGATTCACTAAAAAATTATTTTAAAATTCAATTAATTTATACATGTAAAGGAAAAAAAATCCAATCCATCTATTTATTAACAAATTTTTAATGGATGAATATCCAATCTACCTATAAAAATATATTTTAAAAATTAAATAATTTTTTATTTTCAAACATTCTCCTTTACAGAGGATTATGTGCAAACAAGATTCAAAAAATGATAAAAATTGGAATATAGATAGGGAGATTCCGTGCCATAACACACACGCTACTGTCATAAAAAGATGGAACAACTCATAACAGTTCTAAAAATAGGTGCAATTTCCAACTGTATTGAATCCGCTTCCTAAAAACTGATTTAGTTAAGAGAAGGACACCTGCCTCAAACCAATTTTATTGAAATAAAGTTACTGCAAAAAGACACTCATTTGTTCACTCTTTAATACTCAACTGCAGCCATATACTAGCAACACGCACTGGCATTTAAGACACACCTTTTGCCTACCAACTAACTTAATAGTGAGCTACCAAATAACATAACATGGTACAAATTAATAATAATACAATTTATTGCAGTTGTCCTATCCTCTATGCTTATATATTGTGTATATTGTGGAGACAATTTATGTAGTGAAAAATTCATTTTCAATTTTTATTACGTGTATGAAAATTTGTTAGACTTTTATTGGTAACAATCATAATACCACAAATGAGATTAGTCTTTGGTCGAGTGAGTGTGATGAGAAAAATTTCTTACAAAATCATTTTATATATTAGTTTGAATTAATAAAATAAAGTATTAAATAATTTTTAAAATTTTTAAAAACTTATAAATTTGATATATATATTAAAAATTTTAAATTCAACAATTAAATCATTAAAATTTGATATGTAACATTAATTATTGAACAAAAGAAGCATAAATAGACTTATTTTTGAAATAAATATATATATAATACAAATTAATGAGTGGCATTTGTTGAAGTTTATGTGAGATAGGAGGGCAAAGTGATAGCATGAATACTATATATGAACCCCACCTATCTCCCTTGATCCTTCATAATCAATCACATAGCCTTGACTGATCGTAACATCAGAAAGAGAAAAGATGTCTCTAGTGACCGCAGAGATCAAAGCCAAATCAGAGGTGTACCATGGAGATGAACTCTGCAGAGAAAAGTCCAAGTTACTGTTGAAGGAAGTAGGGCTACCCAATGGTCTTCTGCCCTTGAAGGACATTGAGGAAGTAGGGTACGAGAAGGAAAGTGGGTTTGTGTGGCTGAAGCAGAAGAAGTCCATAAACCACAAGTTTGAGAAGATTGGGAAGCTAGTGTCCTATGCTCCTGAGATCACAGCCTATGTTGAGCTTGGCAAGATAAAGAAGCTGACTGGTGTGAAGACCAAGGAGCTCTTGGTTTGGATCACACTGAATGAGATCTTTGTTGATGATCCACCCACTGGGAAGATCACATTCAAGACCCCTTCAGGGCTTTTCAGGACATTCCCAGTCTCAGCTTTTGAGGTTGAAGAGCCAGTTAAGGAAGTGAAGAAGGATAAGGAGGAACAAGTTAAGGAAGTGAAGAAGGAAGAAGAACACAACAAGGAAGTCAACCAAGTTGCTACTGCTGTTAAAGTCCAAGAGGTTTGATTCTCACACTAGTTGCTGCGGCTTATGACTGTTCTTCACTATTGTCATTCATATGATAATAAGTTTATTTAATAGGCTTCTCTTAAGTTTGAACTAAGTTGTCATGTTATCCATTTTATTTCTTGCTCTAGAACTTACTATGTATCAGCTCCCCGCACTTTGAAAGAAAAAATGAAATGCTAAAGTTATAAAGTTTATATTGAAATTTGTTCTCTGCAGTTCCTAATATAATTTCACACTCTCTTGATAACTTCAAAGTTGAAATGGATTCTTCACTTTCCATTTGAGGTTGAGCACCTTGCAGTGTAGCTACAATTAACCAGCTCTCTTCCTCATGCTTTGGAATTAAAAAGCATTACCTGTGCTCAGCAGAGAAAAGTAGACTTACTTTTGAATATACATGGAGATAGGTTAAACGAAGATTGATGTTGAAGCAAATCTATAGGGTATTATTATTTGCCGTTTCTTTAATTTCAATATCTGATAAATTTCAACTTTTGTACGCTTGTAATTACAATCTAAGTACAATTATAATATCCAAGGATGATTCTTGGACAAAATAAGAATGAAATTATAATTACAAATAAGAATTGTGACGTATGGACACCATTAATTTATACTATGAATCAATTAAAAATTACATTTAAAGTAATTATGACAAAAGTCAACATCAACGTATTCTAATTTAGTTCATATAATTTTAATAAATTTCTCATTTGATTAAAACATTGTTTTAATCTTCTCTATTAAAAACAAATGAACAATTAAAAAGAACTTCAAAAGCACATTAAAGAAATAACAGTCTAACAGAGAAAAACAAAGTTTGGTCAATAATATATTTTGTTGAAGTTTATGTGAGATAGGAGGGCAAAGTGATAGCATGAATACTATATATGAACCCCACCTATCTCCCTTGATCCTTCATAATCAATCACATAGCCTTGACTGATCGTAACATCAGAAAGAGAAAAGATGTCTCTAGTGACCGCAGAGATCAAAGCCAAATCAGAGGTGTACCATGGAGATGAACTCTGCAGAGAAAAGTCCAAGTTACTGTTGAAGGAAGTAGGGCTACCCAATGGTCTTCTGCCCTTGAAGGACATTGAGGAAGTAGGGTACGAGAAGGAAAGTGGGTTTGTGTGGCTGAAGCAGAAGAAGTCCATAAACCACAAGTTTGAGAAGATTGGGAAGCTAGTGTCCTATGCTCCTGAGATCACAGCCTATGTTGAGCTTGGCAAGATAAAGAAGCTGACTGGTGTGAAGACCAAGGAGCTCTTGGTTTGGATCACACTGAATGAGATCTTTGTTGATGATCCACCCACTGGGAAGATCACATTCAAGACCCCTTCAGGGCTTTTCAGGACATTCCCAGTCTCAGCTTTTGAGGTTGAAGAGCCAGTTAAGGAAGTGAAGAAGGATAAGGAGGAACAAGTTAAGGAAGTGAAGAAGGAAGAAGAACACAACAAGGAAGTCAACCAAGTTGCTACTGCTGTTAAAGTCCAAGAGGTTTGATTCTCACACTAGTTGCTGCGGCTTATGACTGTTCTTCACTATTGTCATTCATATGATAATAAGTTTATTTAATAGGCTTCTCTTAAGTTTGAACTAAGTTGTCATGTTATCCATTTTATTTCTTGCTCTAGAACTTACTATGTATCAGCTCCCCGCACTTTGAAAGAAAAAATGAAATGCTAAAGTTATAAAGTTTATATTGAAATTTGTTCTCTGCAGTTCCTAATATAATTTCACACTCTCTTGATAACTTCAAAGTTGAAATGGATTCTTCACTTTCCATTTGAGGTTGAGCACCTTGCAGTGTAGCTACAATTAACCAGCTCTCTTCCTCATGCTTTGGAATTAAAAAGCATTACCTGTGCTCAGCAGAGAAAAGTAGACTTACTTTTGAATATACATGGAGATAGGTTAAACGAAGATTGATGTTGAAGCAAATCTATAGGGTATTATTATTTGCCGTTTCTTTAATTTCAATATCTGATAAATTTCAACTTTTGTACGCTTGTAATTACAATCTAAGTACAATTATAATATCCAAGGATGATTCTTGGACAAAATAAGAATGAAATTATAATTACAAATAAGAATTGTGACGTATGGACACCATTAATTTATACTATGAATCAATTAAAAATTACATTTAAAGTAATTATGACAAAAGTCAACATCAACGTATTCTAATTTAGTTCATATAATTTTAATAAATTTCTCATTTGATTAAAACATTGTTTTAATCTTCTCTATTAAAAACAAATGAACAATTAAAAAGAACTTCAAAAGCACATTAAAGAAATAACAGTCTAACAGAGGGAAAGATGAGTTTAGTGAAGGATGATGTGCATCACTTGGTTTTTCTGGGTCCATCCAGGAGACCTGCTCTAACTGTTGTCTTAGTTTAAGGTCTAGGATTTAGGATTTAGGGTTGTGCTATACCGTGTGTAGTGACCAGCCGGGTCGTTACATTTCCTCTCTTTCTGTCTTCTCTCTATCTCTTTTTTTTTTTTTCACTTTTATATTTCTATTTCCTTTCAACTATCTACACAATTAATATATCTTAATGTTTTGTTATTATGTTGTCCATAAAATTCATGTGTGTTAAAAATTCAATATAATTTATTTATGGTGGTTTATTTCCCCTACATTTGTCAAGAAAAAAATCAAATGATTATTTATATAACATTTTTATTAGTTTTTTTTTCTTTATCAAAATTCAAACCTTATATTTTTTTATGTTTGATTTAATCACTTATAACTTTGAATATTTGCTGAAAATATAGAGTTCTTTCAAATTTTATAAATTTACAATTTTTTCAATCTTAAAATTTTTGCAGTATAAATTCATTAAAATCTAAACTATGAAATATTATATTTTTGGGATGATGAGTTAGATAAATGGATTATTTTACCGCACTATCTATTTCTTGAGCATTTTCCCTTAAACAAAACATAAAGGCGACTCATACAAATAGATGCACAAATATCCAACTAAACAAAACAAGCGTGACATCACCAAACATGGAAAACATTCCAAGTACTTCTGTTTTTCTTATTATTTCTGGTTCGAGGACAAAGAGTGATGTGGGAATGGGTCTTTTTGTTTGCAGAAGTTAAAGCAAGAAATGAGCTTAAACGAGTTATTCAAAAAAGGAATTCAACTTTGGGCTTTTGCACTCATTTCTACCCAACTCTTTTATGGGCTTGGATACATGAAGATGAACATTTTATTATTATTTTAATCATTTTAAAGTTAGCATGCTAAGATGAACATTTTATTATTGTTGCGACTTAAAGATGTATTGTCTATGCCCAGCCGTTCCTAAGATAGCAAAGATGAAAAAATAACTCTTAAATTTACATAGATGTATATGCATATATAAACAACCTTTTAATTTCTTTTTGATAATTAGTATATAAAATATATTTTTAGGCTTCCTTAATACAATAATTCATTTATTTTTACATAGTTTTAAATTATTGAATGAAACTTAATTTATTAAATAACCTTTTTTTAACTCATTAATATTATTTTTCTCAACATTGGAGATCCCATAAAAACCTATTAAAAATTTGGGAAAAAAGAACATGAATTTAAAATAAGTCAAAATTTAGACATAGTACTGTGGAGACTGTTAGTTGTTCTTCAAACAAAATTAGATTTGTACTTCAACAATATTATACATATTACCAAAACCAAATTCCAAATTTGATTATAAAATACTAACAACACTTACCATATTACATATAAGTTTTATCCTTAAAAATACCATGAAATATCGAGTAGAGTTGAATTTAATTTCTACGAGGCGAGAAACTAAAAAATTAAAATTACTGCAAAAAAAATTGTCTATATTTAGTATGTAATTGTATTTCAAATGAGATTTTTGGCAAGAAAAAAAGAGTGAGAAACTATTAAAAAAAATTGAAAAGGGGGGTGGGGTAAAGCCCAATCCAGCCCAAGAGCCTTTTTGGTCTACGGTTTTCATTTCCTTGCGAAAAAAAAAAAGACTTAAACACTTCAATCTTCATACTTTGTGAGAAATTCAATAACTTGTGTTGGAAACAAATTTTGGTCTGAAAATCGTTGCAGGGGTATAAGATCTGGTATGCTCTTGCTCCGTCGTCTCTGATTCCTTCTCTTTCAACTGTACACATGGATCCCATTCAGGTGACTCAACTATTTCTCCGCATAACTCTTAGATCTGCTTTCATCTAAGTTGTTTCTTTCAATTTTCGTCGTTCCTAGCGAGAGAGAGAGACTTGATTTCATTTTTCTCCCTCGCGGAAAATATAATCAATTAGCATCTCTATACTCGCGTAATTAATTTCCTCTCACGATTCAGTAATGTAACGCCTTTGATTGATTGATTTATTTATTTTCATTTTCTGCGCTGTACATTGAAAGTGGATAGGATTTACTTATTGCTCGTGCAATTGAATTGTGGTTCCTTTCAGATTTAGGTGATTAATTGAAATTTCCTGTGTGTGCAGCCCGAGGGTGAAAACTACGCCAATCCCAAGACTTGCTTATTTCATGTGCTATTCAAGGTTTTGAAATGTGTATCTAATTGTGCTCTTAGATTGATTATAACTTTATGGAAGCCATGTTCACTTCATTAAGGCATCAAATTTTCTGTCTCTGGCAGGCCTCAGCCTTGGCATTTTACATTCTATCGGCACTCTTTATTGATAACTTTGTCATCATTTTTGTGGTGACTGTCCTCCTTGCTGCTCTTGATTTTTGGGTGGTCAAGAATGTGAGTGGCCGGATTTTAGTTGGTTTGAGGTGGTGGAATGAAATTAATGATCTGGGTGAGAGTGTTTGGAAATTTGAATGTCTCGACCATGAGGTAGGTATTCCTTGTTTAGATCGGTTGTGTCTGTGTAATTTTGTTTTGTAGTGATCAAATGATATCTCTATCATGTATCGTCTCTGCTGAATTGGAACATAGCATAAGAACGGGATCTGGATTGTTTATAGATGCCTGTTTGCATCTTTACATATATTGATTTTTTTTCCCTTGCAGTCATTGGCTCGGATGAACAAGAAAGATTCATGGCTTTTCTGGTGGACCCTGTACATTACGGTAAGAAAATATGGTTTGATTCCAGCGTTCGACTGACATTCCAGTTTTCTGTTGGATCCTTATGGAGTTATGTGGTTGTTGGGAGATTCAGTGAAGGGGGGGCTTTATATAATATTATTGACTGATCAGATTCGTTGAGATGGTGCTTAGGAATAAATAGTATGCTAAATAGGTTATAATGCTCAGAATAAAGTAACCAGTTCTCCATAAAGTTTGGGTTCAGATGGAGAATAACCCTGAATTAACAAGGCATGGTCGTGTTGCTGCTTTTAGTCTGTTTTAAATGGCAGTTTTGCGATGATGGCGGGATGGCATCGGTGTGGTGAATTTTCAACAAGATGCCATACTGAGGCTATGGAAGATTCTCGTGGTGGTGCCATGGTGGCCCCCATGCTCACAACTCCATAGAGCGAAAAAAAACAGTTATGGTGGAAGACGCCTAGAAAAAAAAAAGGAGGGTCACTCTGACCCAATCTGTTTGACCATTTCCATGGTATACCCTTGACCCATAAGTTTTAGTGAAACTGTAATAAACAATCTTTAGGGGACCTGCATCCATCTACTCTCAGCTCACATTGGCATGCTTTAGCTTTCCTCATCCATCTCTGCCAGCCAAGACTCCATTTCCAACTGCTTGTGTTTTTGAACAACCTGTGTTTTCTATAATGTTGCTAAACAACCATTATAGCGCTATGACGTGGCATGTTTTTACCCATCCACCATAGGCAATTTGTGAAGGAAGGCTCACTATGTGGTGCCACAACGATGAATTTATATGGTGGAATTTTGGCCTTCCACCATTGATAACCTTGGTTTTCTAGCACTCCCCTCCCTGTTTTTGGTTTTTCTGCCCGTGCACCCCCCATTTTCTTTTCCATATTCTGGTTACCTTCTCCAGCTACCCAACAATTTTTTCGTTTCACTTCCTTTTTTTTTTTTTTTTTTAAATCTTCTGTCCCTTATGTTTTTTTTTCCCTATTGATTCCCCCTTTAAGCTCTAGTTTTCTGTCTTTGAAGTTATGAATTGCAATATTTTTGGTTTATTGTTTTGTAACATATGTTAGATTTTTGTTAGACTGTACATTTTTTTGGGGTATTTGTGGTATATATTTTGTTATAGCCGCCTCACTTTAACCTGCTATACTATCTAGCATATTTTTATGGGCTTTTTTTGCTTGCTTCCACCATCTACCACCGCCATTAACAACATTGCTTGTAGTTTTTATACCACCCCCTCCCAAAAGATACAATCATAATCAAGTTCAGCATAAGAAATGATTTTTTTTATTTATAATTTTATTATTTGTATTGTTCTACAGGCAGTTGCATGGATTGTGCTGGCAATATTCTCACTCATAAGGCTTCAAGCTGATTATCTGCTTGTTGTAGGAGTTTGTCTGACCCTCAGCATTGCAAATATTGTTGGTTTTACCAAGTGCAAAAAAGGTGCGCAAGTTTATTGCTAATATTGTTAAAATGTATGTTCCCTGAAGTTGTTTGAAATATGAGTATACTGACTAAATAACTCATGTTTAGAGTCCATCTTTTATCTGTCAAATTGCAATTTATGATATTTTTTTTGCCAATTCCCTGCTGGAAAAAAGGGCAAATTTAAAGGTATTATTGTTATTATAACTAGAAATAATTGTAGGGTGTTGGTTAAGTAACGAGAAGCACCATTTTGGAATGATATTGTACATAGTTTGTGAAAAGGAATAACTCCTTGTAGTAGTACCCTGTTTTGGTGTGATTGGGAACTCTGGGTCGTGTTTTTTTTTGTTATATCAATATTTTCTGCATTGCATCTGGTTTAATTGATCCTACTCCCGTGAATGCATGTTTGAGTTCGAATAATTTGGATGTTTGTGAAACATACATGCCTTAGAAGTTAGGAGTTTCTTCAAGGTTAGTTCTACTCCATATCTTGAGAATAGTGGTTCTATTAGCTCTGTCCTTCTGTGTGTCCTCTTCCCACCCAACAGGAAGGATTTTTCTTCGTACTCCAAATGAATATCAATATACCATTTAAGCTTTAATGGAAAAACTCGCAATGGCTAAAACTGATTGGTTGTTTTTCAGATGCCAAGAAGCAGATTCAACAATTTGCCTCTCAGACAATTGCCTCTCGGTTCTCGTCTACCCTCCAGTCAGCATTCAGTGTCGTCTGATTGTCAAAAATGGAAATGCAAGTTGAACCGTGCATTATTGAGATGCGGTGGAAGGTTGTACATGATTATTTCGGCTAGCATCGGATTGGATTCATTGAACTTGCATAGTGACTAATACAACAACTGCAAAATTTTGTACTTTTTATATGAAATGGCTTGAATGAGACTTTGACGATCGAATTGCATAGTAGAACAGTTGTTTTTAGTTGTAAATCTTTTTTTCTTGTATTCTTTTTGCATCGAAGGGCTACGATTCATATTATGTATGACTGTATCAATTGCAACAAATCTTTACAGCATATGATCAGGATATTGACTCATGGAAATTGTCAAATTGAAGGATAATTATAAAAGACGATGTGGTGATATTGACTCATGCAAATTGAAGGATAATAATAAACGATGATGTTGCATCATCACGAGTAACCGGTCATAATTGTCTCAATGACCAAAACATTGCGAAATCCACTACTGCACTTTCAAAAAAAAAAAAACCTGTATTTTACTAGTAATGTTGATGTAGATTACTTGCACTTAGGCTATTTTGTTAAACAACAAAAAAGAAGAAAAAAAAAAGATAAAAGATAAATTTGAGAAATGGATTTTGGAGGGCAAGGGAGACGGGATTATATATTCTATTTTTAAAATGAATTATATATTGTTTATAACAGTAAATAAAAGAATACATATTTAATTGATTTTAGTTTGGTACTAAGTTCAGTTTTCATATACTAATTTTTATATCTTTTTCCAACTATTACCAATCCTATTTAAGAGAATCAAGTAATTGACGGTAACAGATACAAGTAATTGACGGTAACAGATACTTTTGTGTATTAAGGGTTATCACACATATACACATGTCTCTACATTGGTGAGATATTGTCGGCTTTGGGCCCAAGCCCTTACAGTTTTGCTTTTAGACATCACCCAAAAGGCCTCTCACATGTCTCCACATTGGTGAGATATTGTCCGCTTTGGGCCCAAGCCCTCACGGTTTTGCTTTTGGACATCACCCAAAATCCATGTCTATACAGTTGTCTCCATTGGTTGAGAGACATTTTTCATTTTATTCCCTTTCATGTTTTGCTTTTGGACATCATCCAAAAGGCTCATTTTATTCCCTTTCATGTTTTGCTTTTAGACAACACTCAAAAGGCCTCTCAACCAATGGAGACAACTGTCCGCTTTGAGCCCAAGCCCTCACGGTTTTGCTTTTGGACATCACCTAAAACCCATGTCCACACAGTTGTCTCCATTGGTTGAGAGGCCTTTTTCATTTTATTCCCTTTCATGTTTTGCTTTTGGACATCACCCAAAAGGCTCATTTTATTCTCTTTCATGTTTTGCTTTTGGACATCACCTAAAAGGCCTCTCAACCAATGGAGACAACTGTCCGCTTTGGGCCCAAGTCCTCACGGTTTTGCTTTTGGACATCACCCAAAACCCATGTCCATACAGTTGTCTTCATTGGTTGAGAGGCCTTTTTCATTTTATTCCCTTTCATGTTTTGCTTTTTGGACATCACCCAAAAGGCTCATTTTATTCCCTTTCATGTTTTGCTTTTGGATATCACCCAAAAGGTCTCTCAACCAATGGAGACAACTGTGTGGACATGGGTTTTGGGTGATGTCCAAAAGCAAAACCGTGAGGGCTTGAACCCAAAGCGGACAATATCTCACCAATGTGGAGACATGTATATGTGTGGTAACCCCCCTAGGTGCTCAACAAGTGGGTCCATGTGGAAGAGAGGCTTCCTAGTAACATGGAGGGATTCAAGTTTGGGATCTCTTGTATCAAAAGTCTTCCTAAGAGTGGGTCTATGTGGTAACCCCATAGTGCACAACAATTTTGTACATGTTCTCCTTTTCTTTTTATTCCCTTTCATGTTTTGCTTTTGGATATCGCCTAAAATGTCACTCTTCCAATGGAGAAAATTATGTATATATAAATTCATGTCCAATTTCTTGTTTGAATGACGTGAGACTTTGGTTGAATCCCATGAGATACTTTACATAATTTATCACTTTATCTTTTCGTAGATAAAATTATCAAAATTCTGAATAATTTTTTAAATAAAAATTTGTCTTGTCTTCTTTTCTCTCGAGATTGGTCATAGTCAGCATGGATTGTCAGGATTGATTAGAATACAATACAGTGATAATATAAATATATGAAAATTAAAGTATTTAGAGATTAAATTAATAAGATAGAGATTGGATATCCATGTCAGCAGCTAAGTTTGCCAGCTTCTTCTGGTTGGAATCATTTCAAAGATGACTCATTGCTTCACTGTAAGTTATTTTACGCACTTTTCTTCCTTCCGATTTGGGGTTCACTCGAGAGTAAGAGAGTGATGTTGCAGTGCATATTTCTCGTCTCAGATGCCGGGTAAGATAAACAAAATTATGTATTAGATTATTTTTCACATGTATGCTTTGAGTCTGCTCCACTTGCTTGAAATTCAGTGTTAATTTGACTGCAATTTGAATTTAATTTCATGGGTAGAGAGTTAATGCTGGAGAAGCAGCTCACGGGGCACCGCCTGGATCGCTCCATTTGTGCCTGGTTCTGGGAACAAACCATTTCACTAGGCGACTCCTTCAAGGTGTTTATTTTATTTTATTTTGTTTCATTTTCACTTTTTTATTTATTTATTTATTTAAAATTTCATTCACCTTATTTATTCGTGTCCTTCAGCAACAACCAGTGATTGCCTCTCCCACGCATTATATTTTCCATGTTTTTCGCGAGGGAATCACTTTTCTGGGGTGCACGCAAGTTGAAATGCCACCCTTAATGGCCATTGAGGTATACCTTTTGCAACTCATGATGTGAAGCCACTTTGTTTACTTTTCAATTTTCTCTTAACTATATGATTTTTAGTTTCTTTGTAGGGTAGCTGATGTCCTCAATGATTATTTTGGGGCATTGAATGAAGACATAGTTAAAGACAACTTTGTCATTGTGTATGAGGTACTTATCTCTAGTACTTTCCCCATAGCTCTTTGTTGATTAGAGTTAAGTCTTGTTGGATACAAGTTAGAAGTAGTTTTTATTGAGAAAAGAAACTTTATTTTCGGTAGAGAAACTTTTGAAAGCTCTTTTGAGTTTGTATCCAAAGAGGCTCTAGATGCAAACTAATTAGTTATTTTGTACTTGTAGCTGTTGGATGAGATGATAGACAATGGCTTCCCCTTAACTACAGAACCTAGTATCCTGCGAGAGATGATTGCTCCACCGAATATGGTTAACAAAGCCTTGAGCATTGTGACTGGTAACAGTTCAAATGTGAGTGAAACCCTTCCTGCGGCTACTGCATCTTGTATTCCATGGAGAACAGCAGAGCCAAAGTACGCCAACAATGAAGTCTATGTAGACCTTGTTGAAGAAATGGATGTGATTGTAAGCAGGTCTATATGCTCATTCTCTGTTATCACTTCTTAAAACTATAGACAGTGTTTTTACCTTTTGGTAATTAATTATTGTCTTATTAGCTACAATGTTTTGGTGAATGAGATATCTATTTTAAAAGTTTTGTGAATGGGATATTGCTGACTCTTGGTAGCTTGAACTTGCGGAACTTTATTGGTAGAAATGTATTACAAATCATGTTGAGACCGCTGTTTAGTAGTTTTTATCTTGTGGAGAATTCGCTTCTTTCTTTGTAGTCACAGCTAAAGAATTTTATTCATTCAGGGATGGGGGCTTGGTGAAATGTGAGATCTATGGTGAAGTTCAAGTAAATTCACGGATCTCAGGTCTTCCTGATTTAACCCTTTCATTTACAAATCCTTCCATCCTTGATGATGTGAGGTTCCATCCCTGTGTTCGATTTCGGCCTTGGGAGTCTCATCAAATTCTTTCTTTTGTGCCTCCTGATGGACAGTTTAAGCTGATGAGTTACAGGTACAGTATCCTCTTTTGTCGCCTGAATCAGGATTTGAAACCAGCTTGGTGGAAGCTGTTTCTTTTGTATCATGAAGAAAAAACGTGCCTGTAGAAAGTCATTTTGGTTACAGTTGTAGTTGTGAATGTTGAATTCTCTGTTTGCATTCCCACATTGTGTTCTCTCAATAATTCAAGCACTTCACTTTTCAGAGTTAGAAAGTTGAAGAGCACCCCAATATATGTAAAGCCACAGTTAACTTCAGATGGTGGGACATGCCGTGTTAGTGTATTGGTTGGAATAAGAAATGATCCTGGAAAGACAATTGACTCCGTCACTGTTCAGTTTCAGCTCCCTCCTTTCATATTATCAGCTGATCTGACTTCTAACCATGGAACAGTAAACATCCTTGCTAAAAAGGTACATAATTTGCACAAGTATAATGCTTTTAGTGAATTGTGAGAAGTACTTAAAATCACAATTTTGCTATATAATTTAATTCTTTATTTATATCTTGTTATACCAGACATGCATATGGTCCATTGATCGAATCCCAAAAGATAAAGCTCCTTCCCTGTCTGGAACATTAGTGATTGAAACTGGATTGGATCGCCTTCATGTCTTCCCTACATTTCAAGTTGGTTTTAGGATAATGGGTGTTGCCCTCTCTGGTCTGCAAATAGATAAATTGGATCTGAAGACTGTACCATACCGATTTTACAAAGGTTTTCGAGCTCTTACTCGGGCAGGTGAATTTGAAGTCAGATCATAATTTCGAATCGACCATAAGTCATATGAATAGTGTGGATAAGAGATTTTATTGTCTGTAATAATAATGGATGGTTTCTTTTGTAAAGTAGTTAATGTTTTCTTCTGGTCATGAGTTATTCTTTGGTGAACCTTACCTTGGTTATATGAGGTCAATGGAGTTTGCTGCTGCACCCCTAGTCAAATACTCCTTTTTAGCTTGTTTCCGTGGCCATAGTAGCCTGTAGAAGTAACAGGCTTTGTTGAGATGTTCAATTCATTTTTTTTTATATATTTAATCTTATCTAATATCTTATAGAATAAGTAGCTTTTATGATAAATAGTTTAATCTCACAATAAAAATAGGTAGATGTGTAATTTTGGTGTTTCAAGACTTTGGCTGAAGAGGGTGTAGTACATATAAAATCCTTAAGTATACTTGTTACTTCTTTTTTCGGTACATAAGTATACTTATTATTTAATTTATTGACAAAAATATAAAATTTGTTAAAAATTATAAAGTATAAATTTGTCCAAGTTAATTTGCTTTATTTTTTAACCATAATTTTAATACGTTAATTTGAATTTATGTGATTAAGTTTTTATTTGAATAATTTTTATCTTAGTAGTTTTATTTTATTCAATTTTAGAACTGTTATATTTAAGTAATTTTGGATTATTCTTTACACTTTTAAAATAAACGCCTAATTTCGGAATTGTACTTCAAGCTCAAAGTCATTCATCAAGGGACGTAATAGATCTAAAGAATTGATGATAGTTGACGGTTGACACTTTGCACTATGATATACTAACATGATAGAAATTTATACACTTAATTAACATTAATACCCTAATACCTTTTCCTTTGCATGTATGATATCCTCTCCCTTAATTAATTTACACTTACAATTAACATATATTTATTACATATAAAATCAAAGGAGGCATAATAAAAAATATATAAATTATTTTATAAAATAAAAAATAATAAGAACTAAAATAAATATTTTGTAGTATAAGAGAGATTATTTTATTATTTTTTTTACCAAAACGAGATTAAAATTAAAAATGTATGATTTTATAAAAATTAAAAGAATATCATCAACATTAAAAGTTAATATAATTATTTGAGTCTTATATTCTTTAATTAAATAGTGAAGATCAATTTCTATTTATACACAAAGTATTTTAAACTGTCACTTTATTTTTTTATTTATCAGAATTATAATAGCAGTATTAAAATTTAAGTATAGAACTTGTATATATTATTTCAACTTCTACTAATCCATTTTTAAGTTGACCCTAATGATTCAAATATTACATTATTTTTTAAATGAATGAATTTGATAGAAAATAATTACCTCTTTACTTATATTTTTTTTTTTATCATCAATGACTGCATTAAAAAATTATATATATCAAAATCATAGTTTATTTTATACAATGTCTAAAATCATAGTGCATGGAATACAAACATTTTAAAACAAAATTTCCAAAATAGAAATTAAAATGTAGTGCAACTAATGGATGGATAACCTTGTAATAATAATTCACGGAAAAAGTATGAAAGATTTATGTGTTCCCGCCGGCAGCAGCACCGCCATGAATCCCCACCACATGGCATAGCCACTCAACCTAATTCTTAATACCTTTTTCCTTTGCGTGTTTGATATGATATACTAACATTTCATCTCTTTCCTCACTTCCATTTCTTTCTAACGATGAACACAATTGCCCTTATTCGCAACCGCGCCATCAAATCCGCTCGCAGGATTCTCCTTGCTTCCCCAAATTCACCATTTTTTGCCTTCCCACCTGCAAAACCTCGTTTCAATCATCACCACCCTTTTCAAATTCATCGCACAAAGGGTAATGTTTTTGGCTTACCCTCTTCCAATTTTGTCCCTGTATCATTGCCTTGCAGTTTAAGCACAACGAATAGGGACGTCTTCACCTTCAAGGTTCGAAATTTCTCAACCACTGTTGAGACCCGTGTCAATGACAACAACTTTGAGAGGATTTACGTTCAGGGTGGCATCAATAATGTGAAGCCATTGGTGGTGGGAAGTGATGACAAGGATGATGAGAAAAATTTAGGTGGTGATGTGCATGTGACCAAAGGGGAGGACTCAGAGGTGGAAAAACAAGCATGGAAGTTGTTGCAGGGAGCTGTTGTGAGCTATTGTGGCAACCCTGTGGGGACTGTGGCTGCAAATGATCCTGGTGACAAGCTACCCTTGAATTATGATCAGGTCTTTATTAGGGATTTTGTCCCTTCAGCACTTGCTTTCTTGCTCAGGGGAGAACATGAGATTGTTAAGAACTTTCTTCTTCACACCTTGCAGTTGCAGGTAATTTACGCTTTTAGAGTCACCTAATGATTCAATCATGTGATTTCTTGTTGGTGTTCAATTGTGAATGAGAGTTCTAAATCAGATAAAGTTAGGTACGTTGAGTGAGTGAAAAAAACCCATAAGCATGATGGGTTAAGGTTTTGGGTTAAAATTTAGTATCGATTTCACTTGTGTGATTTGCTGATGACGTATTGGTGCAGTTCTCCCTAGTGTTTAATTCCGTCGTGTTCGCAATATCTCTAAGTCTAACTTATAAATGGCTGAATCCCTTTTCTATTTGAGTGAATAGTTCTTCCCTGTCATGTATTCTTCACAACTATTTAGTTAGGAGTTGGTTTGTCACCATTGCAGTGGATACTGAGGATCAATTGTAAATCTGAGGGTTAAATGCTATAAGAAAGTGTATTATTATGATGATTAAATGTTAATTCAATATTTTTTCTGTGCTTGATTGATCCCCGAAGAAAGTGTATTTGTGATTGCTTCAATCATTGAGTGTTTTAAAATTTTGTTGAATATTGATAGCTAATATTCTACCTTTTTCTTACAAGAGTTGGGAGAAAACAGTGGACTGCTACAGTCCAGGCCAGGGCTTGATGCCTGCAAGTTTCAAAGTTAGAACTGTGGCTCTTGATGAAGATAATCATGAAGAAGTTTTAGATCCTGATTTTGGGGAATCAGCTATTGGTCGTGTTGCACCTGTAGATTCAGGTTAGTACTTGATTATTTGGCAGTTTCGTATAATACTGCCTAAAGAAGAATAATGTTGAAAATTGCTAATGAGTTGTAAACCAAGAGCTCTTTCAAAAATATTATTTGCATAGATAACAAAATGACTCTCCTCTATTGTTTCTATTTTGTTTCCTTGATAGGATTGTGGTGGATCATCCTCTTGCGGGCTTATGGGAAGCTCACTGGTGATTGCAGCTTGCACGAAAGGGTGGATGTTCAAACAGGATTAAGAATGATCCTTAAGTTGTGTTTAACAGATGGTTTTGATATGTTTCCTTCTTTGCTAGTCACCGATGGGTCTTGCATGATAGATAGGCGGATGGGAATTCATGGCCACCCCCTTGAGATCCAAGTGAGTTTAACTATGCTATGCTTTTCATTGTTATGTGATTTATATTAGGTGCTAAATATTTATTTGGAGTTTATGCTGTTGTTGTGGTCTATTCTATTTAAAATAGAATGATGCGTTGCAGTTGCCCTACTCTATACTTATACCAGTATATGCTCCGGGTTTTTTTTGATATATGCTATTTTCATGTATAAGCTACACGTGACATTATTAATCTGTCTTTGCTATACATGAGATAAAACTCTGAATTCAGGTAATGTCGTTTCTGCACTCTACCTCTATATTTTTACTTATTATCCCTCCATTTATGTGTGGTAAGTTTTATTTTACAGGCATTATTTTACTCCGCTCTTCGCTGCTCACGTGAGATGCTTGTTGCAACTGATGGAAGTGGAACCGATAATCTAATTAGGGCCATTAACAACAGACTCAGTGCGCTGTCATTCCACATTAGAGAATATTATTGGGTGGATATGAGAAAGATCAATGAAATATACAGGTATAAAACTGAAGAGTACTCCACTGATGCCATCAACAAATTCAACATCTATCCAGAACAAATTCCATTGTGGTTAATGGATTGGATTCCAGAAGAAGGTGGATATCTGATTGGCAATTTGCAGCCAGCTCACATGGACTTCAGGTTTTTCACCCTTGGAAATCTTTGGTCTATCGTCTCATCATTGGGCACCCCAAGACAGAACCAGGCTATTTTAAATTTGATAGAAGCAAAATGGGATGATCTTGTGGGCCATATGCCTCTAAAGATATGTTATCCTGCCTTTGATAATGAAGAGTGGCGCATAATTACTGGCTGCGACCCAAAGAATACGTAAGTTCTTACCATAATTTTCCTTTCTGTTTGCATATCTGAGAACGATGATTTTTTTAATACATAGTCCATTTGAAGAACATGTGTAGTATAATTTGTTTATCTTTGCTGTCAGAATTGCTCCTACTTTGTGCATCTTAAGTCTTAACTGAAACAACATACTTAACTTTTGCAGCCCTTGGTCATATCACAATGGTGGATCTTGGCCAACCCTTCTGTGGCAGGTAAATTTTTCCTGATGACAATGTGTGTTTTAAGGAAAGCTCGGTTATGTTGTTGGTTATCCAGTTTGTCCTGTGGATAACTACTCGCCTCAACTATGGAACTCCTAATTCTGGTGGTTCTGATCATTGGGAATAAGATGCATGCGAGGAGTACTTACTAGACAACCAATAGAAACTCAATTCTACTATATTGAAGAAATCAGGAAACTAAAATATGATAGTGAATCTGAAGTATGAAGAGAAAGGATCAAGAGAGATTATTTTCTTGGGTTGTTAATTGTGAGAGAGAAAAATGTTTAATAACGAAACAAAATAATTTGCCTATTTTCTTATTGAGACCTTGCATATCAACTGTCAAGTCATGAAGTGTTGCTTTAATTTCTGATGTATTTCCTTGAACATCATCTTCAGTTCACGCTGGCATGCATCAAAATGGGGCGAATTGAACTTGCTCAGAAAGCCGTTGCTTTGGCTGAGAAAAGACTGCCAGTTGATTCTTGGCCGGAATACTATGATACGCGTACTGGAAAATTTATTGGAAAACAATCGCGGCTATATCAAACATGGACTATAGCTGGTTTCCTTACGTCCAAGATGCTTTTGAAGAATCCTGAGATGGCATCCATGTTATTCTGGGAGGAAGACTATGAGCTTCTTGACATATGTGTTTGTGGACTTAGCAAGAGGGGCAGGAAAAGGTGTTCTCGTGGTGCTGCAAGGTCTCAAATTCTTGTATGATGAATACATAGTGTAGTGTACATTCATAGAGTTCAGGAGATCATATGTTTATATAATGCGTTTGGTAGGTTATAGGAAAAGTTAAATTGGAAAATTAACATGTTCTCCATTGTTGTAAATTATGGTAAAGAAGGCTTTCCTTTGTTCTGGGAGGCCTATTCTCACACTTTTTTTTTACTTTTTTTAACAATGACGGGATAGAGGTTTAGAAGTATGACCTCTTGTGTGTATACCCACAAATATTCACATTGATTTATCTCATTATACAGTTGCGACTTTGCAGCATTTTATAATCAGTTTCTTTCCGAGCGTACCTAATTATTTTTCCTCGTTCTTCTGTTTCTTTGACATCACGTTCTCATCACTGATGCTGAGACTAAATAACGTTAGTAGATGTCCTAGGATGTTTGCAGAAGACAGTAACTGTAAGTGTAACACTACGTAAAGACAGACAAGATTATATTTTGCTTGTTAATTCTTATAGCCAACAGCTGAAAATTTATCTCTCAACTGGATCTTGGCTGCATAGTAAGTTTCAAGAACTCATCATTTTGGTTTAAAAAACATTAAATGAGGATACATTGGAAGATAAATTATACTACCTTCATTTTTTTATAATAGTAGTTTAAGTTTATTTTACACAAATCAAGAAACGTAATAAATTTTTTTATTTTCCATATAATGTATCATATTATATTCTCTTTCATTTTTGCTTCATAATAAATGCACATATACAAATTAATTAAAAGTTAGATGAGATGTAAGGATATAATTAATAACATAATAATTAATCTTGTCTTGAAATTTGAAAATAATAAATAAATAAAAATAAACTTTGACTAAAAATCTAACAAATAAAAAAGAACAGATAGAGCAATTATAATCATTAATTAAAACATAAATGGGTGATATTGTGAAAAAAAAGAAGATATTTTTTGAGTTTAGAAATTTGTCAACTGTCAAGTCAATGATTATTTTAAAGTATTTATATATTCTTTTTGTTCCTTTTTATTTGTTAAATTTTTAGTA
>NC_033805.1:24337727-24352519 GCF_000340665.2 Cajanus cajan
CATGGATTCAATATATATATATATATATATATATATATTATTTTCAAATTTTAAGACAACATTAATTGTTATATTATTAATTATACTTTTACATCTCATCTAATTTTTAATTAATTTACGTATGCATTAATTATGAAACAAAAATGAAAGAAAATATAATAATAAACATTAAAATCATTGTATGAAACATAAGAAAAATTATTACATTCTTTAATTTGTATAATACAATTTAAAATGACTAGGAATGAAGGTATCAAAAGGAAAAACAGATAAAAACCAAAATTTGTAAAGGCCAATTATGCCAATCCGTTGTTGCATGGACATTTAATCAATTATAGCGTTTGCATCCCATTGGTGGTCAAAACTGTCTTCACGAACCATTTTACCACGAGGATTTGACCAGTTTAGCCAATGATCTTCTAGCATTCCTTCCATAAGGGCTCAAATGAAGAGGCACACGCGCTGTTCGACAAAATGCCCCCACAAAGTGGACTATGTCCACCATCCAGAAGACTCTTTGTCCTAGAGTTTTTAGAAAATCCTGATTTGGTACAATACCTTTAATTGGTGAAACCATTGAAGAGGAGCCTTGAGCCATCTTCATTAGATGGTTTGACCCACGCCCTAGCTTTAGAATAAGCCTTAACCTTTATTTTTTTATTTTTTTATTCCATTTAATGAATATTACACCTTGTACTTGCTTGCACATGTTGTGTGTGAATACATTGTTGGCACAACTGTCACATTTGTTCCCAGCTCCCCACCAAGAAGATTAACACCCTCTACATTGAATTCAGTGTTTAATGCGTCCATTGAAAATATTAAAAAAAAAGTTATTGTTTCTTAAATCGATTTATGTTTTTTACGGTTCCTAATGTATTGTCCATTTAATGTTGATTGATTTTTTTAAAAAATTTTAACAATTCTCCATGTTATTAGAGATTGTTTGTCATTTACAAAATTTATAAGTTTCTTTAGTTAATTTATAAGATAGTTTGATGAAAATAAGTTTATTTTAGTATACAAATTTATTTTAGGAATTTATAACTTATTTTTATAAGCTAGTTAAAGTAGTTTATAACTTACAAGCTCTTAACTCTTTTTTTTTCTCTTTCCTTTTTTACCTTTACTAATATACTTGAAATTATTTTTTATTCTTTTTAAATTTAGAAACTATTTTGCTTATATATTGTTCTCTCACTCTCATTATTAAATAATATATGTCATTTTACATTGATTAACTACTTTTATCAGATAATTTTACCAAACATTTTCAATTTAATCAGTTAGTTTATAAGTTTTCAACTTTTCAATTCATAGCTTACAACTTATAAACTTTTAGTTAGCTTATAAGCTAAATTTAACAAACACATGCCCTTAATCAGATTGGTAAATGGTATTGTTAGATTGACTCTTAACTAAATCTTTTATGGATGGAGATTGATTTTCTCCCGTCAAACTTATACACAATTAATCAAACGAGTAAATGGTATTGTTAGATTGACTCTTAACTGAATTTGTAATGGATGGAGATTGATTTTCTCGTGTCAAACTTATTCTTTAGTACTAACAATCGTTGGCTTCATTAGACAATTTCGAGCAATGTCATCATTGCATACAAGAGACAAGCTAATAATGTGGGGATCTTAATGTTCAATATTGTACAATTTATTATTGAGATTGAAATTACCAACCACTAAAATAATGAGGATAATTTTATACAAATCTGTTAATTGTGGATCTGGAATATCATCTAGAGTATTGCCTGGAGGGTGCAAATGATGGGTAGAGATATTAGATAAAGTACAAGGACTCAAATGATGACTTCATCTTGAGATGTATAGTGCATGTTTGACACGTGGGATGCATGATTAACACGTGGGATTCATTTGTGAGTTTGTTAGTCATTACTCATATGAAAACAATATATACAGACCCTTGTAACAATTTTAAATAAGAGGCTAAGTACCTAATGCGGTACAGTTTTTTTTTTTACTCTCTCGTGTGTTCTTGCATTTCAATATTCTTTGATTAACTTGATTCCTAAGTTCCCGATTTATATTTTACCAACAAGTGGCGCCATCTGTGTGGATTGGAAAAGAAAGATAATCAAGAATGGCAACGAAGTTCGATATTGAGAAGTTCACCAGAGCCAACGACTTTGGGTTGTAGAAGATCAAGATGGAGGCAATATTGATTCAGCAAGGGTGCGAGGAAGCATTGAAGGAGGAGACAAACATTTCATCATCTTTGACGCCGATGGAGAAGAAGAGTATGATTGATAGGGCAAGGAGTGCAATTGTATTGTGTCTTGGTGATAAGGCACTAAGAGAAGTTGCAAAGGAGAGAATCGCTGCATGACAAAGTCTTTGGCTCATAGACTTTGTTTGAAGCAACAACTTTACTCCTTCAAGATGGTGGAATCAAGAACAATTGAAGAACAGTTGGAAGATTTCAATAAGATCAATATTGATGACCTCGAAAATATTGGTGTGAAGCTTGAAGATAAGGATAAGGTTGTTATTCTCCTAAATTCTTTACCAAATACCTTTGAGCATTTTAAGGATACGTTGCTATATGGGAAAGATAAGGTGATTACTCTAGAGGAGGTTGTGACCTCTATTCGAACCAAGGAGTTACAAAAACTTCAAGATTCGAAGGGTGCAGAGGTATCGTCTAGTCTGGCAGTAGTGAAAGGTAAGGGAAAGAAGACAGAGGGTAAAAAGAAGAAGGCAAAGTCTGTAGGGAAGAAGCAGATCCAATGTTATAAGTGTCAGAAGGTTGGTCATATCATGAAGCATTGTCCTGAGAAAGGTGCCAAGGAGTCTCGGATACAGGAAACTACGTATGTTGTAGAGGCTTTGGAGGAGTATGAATCTGCGGGGGTTTTGGTGGCTTCGTCTGATGACTAATTGAAGAGTTAGGTCATGGATTCAGGGTGTACATATCACATGTTCCCTGTGAAAGATTATTTTGAGACCTTAGAACTAAAGGAGTATGGGACTGTACTTCTTGGGAACAATAAAGCTTGTAGGGTCCAGGGCATTGGGGCAGTCAGACTAAAGATGTTTGATAATCAGGAGATGTTGCTGCAGAATGTGAGGTATGTTCCAAAGCTAAAAAGGAAACTTATGTCCATTAGCATGTTTGATGTTATGGGTTGTTCCACCAAGGTGGAGGGTGGAATATTGAAGATGTCCACAGGAGCGTCTATAGTTGCTAAGGGAAGTAAAAGTAATGAGTTGTACATTTTGGAGGGGTCTACTATCATTGCACATGCGTCTGTAGCAATTCAGACGATATTAGACAAGGCTAAATTGTGGCACTTGCGTTTAGGCCATGTTAGCGAGAAAGGCTTGGTAGAGTTGGAGAAGCAACAATTGTTGATAGGTGATAAGCTTCAGAAGCTAGATTTTTGTGATCTATGTGTTTTGGGTAAGTCTCACAGAGTGCAATTTGGGACAGTTAAACACACCTTTAGTAGACCATTTGAATATGCACATGCAGATTTATGGGGTCCGTCGAGGGCTCAGACGCATGGAGGTGGATCTTATTTTCTAAGCATTATCGATGATTTTTTGAGGAGAGTATGGATTTACATTCTGAGGAAGAAGGCTGAAACGTTTCAGAAGTTCAAAGAATGGTATACTCAAATAGAAAATTAGCAGGAGATCAAGCTAAAGGTATTGAGAACAGACAATGGGTTGGAATTTGTTTCAGATGAATTTAACAATTTTTGCAGGAACCAAGGAATTAAGAGGCATAAGACTGTGGTAGGGACTCCTCAACAAAATGGACTTGTTGAAAGGTTAAACAGGACCATATTGGAGAGAGTCAGGTGCATGCTTTTGGGAGCAGGGATGTCTAAGGCTTTCTGGGGAGAAGCTGCAAATATTGTTGTGTATCTGATTAAAAGGCATCCTTCGTCTGCTCTAGGGTACAAGACACCGATGGAAGTTTGGAGTGGAAGACCAGCTGACTAATCTAATCTGAGAGTGTTTGGGTCTTTGGCATATGCACATATCAAGAAAGATAAGCTAGGGGCACGGGTTGAAAAATGTATCTTCCTCGGATACGCTGAAGGAGTCAAGGGATATAGGCTATGGAGGTTAGAACCTAAACCTTCAAAGCTTATTATCAGTAGGGATGTAACGTTTGATGGAACAAGGATGGGAATGCTTGATGGAAACACTGAAAATGGGAGAGAGAAAACTCACATTGAGGTGGAGGCATCTACGACCAGACTTAAGGAGAATCATTTGATTGATTCATATGATGCATCAGACGATACATCAGACGAAGCTGAGCAAGCAGCTTCAGACTCAAGGGGGTTAAAATGTGCTGTCAACGACTATCAACTAGTTCGTGATAGAGAGAGGAGGGTTCCAAAACCGATTAGAAGGTTTGGACAGGCTAACCTTATTTGCTATGCTCTAAATGTAGCTAAAGAAATAGAAGGTACAAATGAACCAAGAAACTTCAGGGAGGCACAAGAGAGTAGTGAGAAACAGCAATGGAAATGTGCCATGGAGGAAGAACTTGAGTCGCTGAGGAAAAATAACACATGGAGGCTTGTAGACTTACCTAAAGATCAAAAGATAGTCGGATGCAAGTGGGTTTTTAAGAAGAAAGACAGGATTCCCGGGGTTGAGAAATCGAGGTTCAAGGTGAGGCTTGTGGCTAAAGGCTTTACATAGGTTGAAGGTGTGGATTAGCATGAGATATTCTCACCAATTGTAAAGCATTGTTCTGTCAGGATTTTGATATCAAGTGTAAACTAGTTTGACTTGCACTTGGAGCAATTAGATGTTAAGACAACCTTTCTACACAGAGATCTAAATGAAACCATCTACATGGAGCAGTCAGAGGGGTTTGCTGTAGACCAAAAGGTGTGTCTACTTCAAAAATCATTATATGGTTTGAAGCAGAGTCCAAGACAATGGTATAGAAAGTTTGATGATTTTCTAATGAGGATGAAGTTCAGGAGGTGTAGTTATGATAGTTGTGTCTATATTTTGAGTGAAGAGCAGGACCGTTTGTACCTACTCTTGTATGTAGATGATATCTTGGTGGCTAGTCGGAACAAGAAGATAATCAACGAGCTCAAAATGAAGTTAAGCTCAGAATTTGAGATGAAGAACCTTAGGGTGGCCAGACACATACTTTGTGTAGATATAATAAGAAATCAGACGAATGGTGTTCTATGTTTGACTCAACAAATCTATATGAAAAAGGTTGTGGAAAGGTTTAGAATGCACCAATCTAAACCTGTGGGCACACCTTTGGGACATCACACGAAGCTCTCGAAGAGTCAAGCTCCTTTTTCAGAAGATGAAAGGAGGAGGATGGATGCAGTTCCTTATGCTAGTGGGGTTGGAAGCACCATGTATAGAATGGTCTGTACGAGACCTAACTTGGCTCATGTTGTGAGTGTTGTTAGTAGGTTCATGGGGAACCCAGGACAAGCACATTGGGAGACGCTGAAGTGGATGCTGAGATATGTGAATGGAACTCTAGAATCAGGTTTGTTGTATCGGAAAAGACATCAAGGTGGAGCTGCGATTGAAGGATTCGTAGATGCTGATTATGCAGGGTGTGTGGATACGCGGAAATCCTTATCAGGATATGTGTTTACTCTATTTGGAACTGTAGTAAGTTGGAAGGTGAATCTTTAATCGGTGGTAGCGTTGTCTGCAATAGAAGCTGAGTATATTGCATTGGCATAAGGAGTGAAGGAAGGTCTATGGTTGAAAGGGATGCTGAATGAATTGGGAATTGAACAGGAGTGTGTTCAGATTCATTATGATAGTCAGAGCGCTATTCACTTGGCCAATCATCATATGTACCATGAAATGACCAAACATATTGATGTGAAACTTCATTTTATTAGAGAGGTGGTTGAAACTGGGACAATGAGGATTGTGAAGATTGCATCTGAGGATAATCCTACTGATATGTTAACCAAATCTCTACCCGGATGCAAGTTTGAAAGATGCTTAAACTTGGTGGGCTTCGTTTGAATGGGCTGGAAGGTTGATCTGAAAGAGAAGAGAGAAACGTCAGAAGATCGTGAAGGTTTGATGTCTGATATTCAGATTCAAGGTGGAGAATGTTAATTGTGAATTTGGAATATCATCTAGAGTATTGCCTGGAGGGTGCAAATGATGGGTAGAGACATTAGATAAAGTACAAGGAGTCAGATGATGACTTCATCTTGAGATGTATAATGCATGTTTGACACATGGGATGCATGATTAACACGTGGGATTCATTTGTGAGTGTGTTAGTCATTACTCAGATGAAAACAATATATACAGACCCTTGTAACAATTTTAAATAAGAGACTAAGTACCTAATGCAGTATGTTTTTTTTACTCTCTCGTGTGTTCTTGCATTTCGATATTCTTTGATTATCTTGATTCCTAAGTTCCCGATTTATATTTTACCAACAACATCCAAGAAAATCGTTTATGGAGTATATTCACCAATATTTCTATAATAGAGGTTGTTGTTAACAAGATACTTTTGCCGTGAAATACCATCCCTAAACGATAAAAGCATATCCATATCAACATCATTTTTATTTTATCATTTGCTACAATGAAATCAAGTACCCAAGGACAAATGGATACATGATGATCATAAATCATCCAAAATACTCCATTGATAGCTTTCTTATGATTTTTTTTTCCAAATCAAAACTTATGACAAAAGAATCATGACTAGCATCCATCAAAACTAGTTAAGTGGGATTGTGAATGATTGTTAGGATGATTTCTAATTGAATTTGTAATGGTTGGAGGTTGATTTTATCGTGCCAAACTTTCTATTTAGTTTTGATATTTATTGGCTTCATTGAACAATTTTTTTCATTGGAAACCCTCATGTTAAATATTGTACCATACACAACTAAGATTTAATTTACCAACTACTAAAACATTGAAATCAACTTTTATATGCATTCGAACAAACTGGTTGTGAAAAGTATTATTTGTATTGAAGTATACCTCTACTAATCCTCCAATAATGGAGGCTAGTGTTAACAAATCACTTTTGTCACGAACTGTCATCTCTAAACAAAGAAAATATATATGTACCAATGTCTTATTAATTTTATCATTTACTACAAAGAAAACAAGTATTTAAGAACAAATGGTTAGATGATACAATTATAAATCATCCACGACATTTCATTGTTAGCCTTCTCACGTCCTTATTCCTAACCAAAACTCCCATAAAAGAGTCATGACCAACAACTATCAATTCAAATCTTACAATTAGTCATTTTTTTAAAAACGATATGTTACACAACCCACTTCTAACCTCGTCATTCACTCCTATAAATAATTTTTTATTTTTACCTAGTTAAGTCCAATTTACTTCTCCAATACATATTCTTTAAAAGTAAATCTCAACATCATTAGAAGAATTTACCATCCCAAAAGGTAAACCTTCATTAAATTAAATTATGTTGGTTAATTTAACTACACTTTTATTGTAAACCACTCAACTAAACCTTAACAAAAAAAGAATTTCCATTCCAATAATATAAGAGCAACTCCAATGGGAGTTGTTTCACCCATGAAGCAACTCAAATCCCAATTTCTTACCATTGGAGGAGTGTGACGTGGCAGCAAGAGTTTCTTGAAGAAGAGAGGGTTGCTTACTGAAGCAACTGTTTCTTACCTTTGTGAACGGAAGGAGGCGCGGTGGTGAGGCATTGGTTGGACGACGGAGGCGCGCGATTGGACGTTCTGCCGCGGGACCTAATCGAAGCGAAACGAATTGAAGTCAGAGCCGACGACGTCATCGTCGACGGTGGTGGACGTTCTGTTGCGAGACCTAGCTTGCTACGATGTAGACTGCTTCCTGAGCTTTGCAAGCCTCGGCCTAGACCTGGCACGCGCGGCGGAGGCGGAGCGGTGATAGAAGGGTTTAGGCAGTCGGCATTGAAGTGGAGGAACGGAGAATGCGGCGGCGCGTCGGAGGAGGAGTTGAAGAAAAAAAACCGTTTGAAGAAAAAGGAAAAAGCACCGTTGGAAGAAAAAGAAACGTTGGGGTTAAAGAAATAAGAAAAACAAATAAAAATAAATAAATAATAAAAAATAAATAATTTACTTATTGTCTATTTTTTCTCAAATTTTTTTATTGTAGTACAATTGTCTTTTTTAATAAAAATTTAAATTTGATTCATAAATGATTAGAAAAAAAAAATTCTAAAAGTTGAATTTTTTAAAATTTCTTATCATTGGAGTAAATTTCTGTTTGAGTTGCTTAATGTTGGCATGACACACTAGAGACTACTTTTTTCATTTTTTAATGCTTGAAGCAACTCAAATGAGTTGCTTCCATTAGAGATGTCCTAAACCACTGCCGAAACATGACACCACAGTTGATTTTTTTATTATTTTTTTTTATAAACTAATCATTTACTATATAAAGGAAACTTTCAACTTTACACGTGTCACTTAATGGCTAAAAATTTTCTCAAACAAAAAAACTTCACCCTCTTTTCTCTACTAATTTTATTTCACGTTACTTTTGTCTTCTTCTCCCATTTTATTTCATGTTCTATTTTCTTTTTTAAATTTCAAGTTTCAATACTATTTTTTTTTTCTCATTCTCTTGTTCTCATGAAAATGCAAAATATAAAAGAAGTTATTGATATACATGAAATTTTAAATATTTAAAAATGATAGATAAATGTTTTAATAAATGTTAATATAAATTTTAAACATGAAATATTCTATATATTATTTCTATCTATATTTTGAATCTATTTATATTTGATATCAATAATGTAACCACCAAGAAGTTATTATACCTAATATAACACAATGACAATACACCGAAAAAATAGTTCAACTATACTAGGGTTCTCATGCAATAATACTTGAACATTTATGCAACAAATGTAATATTCTATTTTTTTATAAAAATATAATATAAGTAATTAATTAAACATTTTATTATTTTATTTTAATTAATGAAGTTATTTAATATATATTTTAATTATTTGATATATTTTGGAATATAATATAAGGTGTTTTAATTAAATATTTTTATTGAATTAAATTAAGAGGGAAGGAAATTAATAACCAAGTTTAAGTATTTTAATTGAAGGGTTAAAAAGAGATTAAGATTTTTTAAAAAATAGTTTTCTAATTAGAACCTAGTACGCTTCTATTTTACGTATGCACTTCAGAGCTTAAAGAACAAAAGTAAAAAAGGAAATCACTCCAAAATCGTGCATTTGTCTTCTTCTTGTTACCAAGGTAAGGGAGAAGTGAGAAACTTCGCTCGGGTGTGGGTTTGTATGCTAGGTAGTGGGATTGACCTCAATCCTATGTATGTTATATGTCCATGCATGAAGGGTTTCCCCAAATGCGTCTATTTTGCCTATTGTTCTTCTTACACATTCCTAATAACATGAATTGTTTGAATGATTAATCAATTGTATGTTTTGAATTTGTAATTGTATGATTTGAGGTTTTTGTGGGTTCTTATGGTAAACCCTAAGGAAATGCATTGGTAGTTGTATGAGGAGATTGCCTGAGTATGTAATTAGATGCATAAATTGTGTTGTTTAACATGTTTATTACATGATTTGGAATGTTTCTACCGATTAGATGTTTTCTTTTGATGAATTTTAGTGATGAGACAAGTTTTGAGGTCTAAGAAGTCAAAAATCGCATGATTAGGTTTTGTTAGAGGTGTGATTGATGAGTTGCGATTGTAACTCATTCAGATTTTGACCCTTTGGATTTCATCGAGCCAGTCACGAGCGTGACTAATGTCACGATCATGATCCTGAGTCATGGTTGTGACTCATATTGATGCTCATTTTCTCATTCTTTTCTTGTTTTTTCTCCTATATTACTTTAGATAAGTCATATTCTCCAATTTGAGATACAACGTATGATACTTGTGTATGAAACATGTATGAATTGGATGATGTATTACATTATGATCTTGATACTACCTTTTTACTAATGATTAGATGATGTATTTGAGAATGTACTTGAGATCTATGATTTGATATGAGAAATATTTGATATGTGAAGTGAGATCATGTGAATATAATGCATTAAGTTTGTTTGACATGCATCATATGCATAAAAGTGTTTTAAGGGTTTGATATGTAATACATTATCAAGGAATGCCCCCTTGTGTAAAAGCTTAGGGATAGCTCGATTTGGGAAGTCTTAGACTTGCTCTTGTGTGCATGAGATGTATCTTGCATGACTTAGCTATCCTGACCAAAATCTAGTAGTATGTTCTCCTAATGAGAGTGTGCAAAGGGTATAACCTGACATGTACTCTTAGATTACTCTACGTGTATTCCTAGTAGTAATGCACATGTGTGATGAATTTACTAGCACCACATGCATGATAATATATAGTTTGTATCCATTACATAATGCATTATAATGTACTTATTATTGTTTATTATGACATGACTGAATAAGTTTGATGATAATGTTTATCTGTGTATGTTATGTCTTGTTGTATGTCTTATTTGTGTTTGACTATCCGGTTTACACTCCTGCAATGTGAGCCAAAATGTGATGTTTCCCACTTCTTTTTGTTTTATGTTGTT
This sequence comes from Cajanus cajan, assembly GCF_000340665.2. Taxonomy (NCBI): domain Eukaryota; kingdom Viridiplantae; phylum Streptophyta; class Magnoliopsida; order Fabales; family Fabaceae; genus Cajanus; species Cajanus cajan. Next base: position 24,348,328 of record NC_033805.1, read on the forward strand.
TTTCTTATTTGTTATGTAGGTGATCATTAGTATGAGGTTGAGGATGTTGGTGATGAAGCCTAAATCTTAATGATGGATTGTGCTTTGATAGGATATGACATCAGAGCATAATTAGACTTGGTTAGGATGTTGCTTTTGTTGAATTATTTTGGAAATCATGAATTTTATTTCCTTTTAATTTTAGTTGATGATGTTATTTTGTTTAAGTTAAAAAATGTGATTTTTTTATTCGAACACATTTGATATTGTTTATAAAGAATTATGTTATTCAATTTTTATTATTTATGTATATGGCATGTGAGTTAGAGGATGTCACAACAGATATATTTATAGGATGCAAAAAACATAAATAGATCTGCCAATTTAACTTGAAAGCATGAAGTCCCTCGTGAGATTACATATAAACCTTGCACATATATACAAATATAAATTAAAGTACAAAATACTAAAAGAAAAAGACTCCAACGTTGCTCAAGCATTTTTATACAAAGATACTATATCAAAATAGTACAATAAAATAAGGTCATCTCTAACATAACCCATGCCCTTCAACCTAATCATGTTCTACTCTCATACCAAGTATGATCATTATAGTTCAACAACATGAAAAAGTAAGGTAAAGTTGTGAAATAAAAACAACATAATATCATATAAGAAATTACAACTTCAACATCGTAAGCAACTTAAAAACAACATTTAGCTTTTCAACTTAAAAGCATACAATAGGAATACAACTTCAATATAGTCAACTATAAACAACTTTAATCATATCAAATGAACAACAAACTCAACTTAGCAACTTCAAACACAACTATACAAATTAAATAATTAATGCATCATTATGCATATCAACCTATGGGGATGTCTTACAACTGAGGCAACCTATGGAAATCTCCTACAACTAAGGTGGGTAGTCTAAGTAGCTTCACCCTCTTGAACCACAACGTCTGATCTATATTCTCTAGGTCAAGTATGGGCAACTTTAGGTATGGAAACCTGTTTAATAGCTTATTTTGTTATCTATATCAACCTATGGAGATGTCTTACAACCGAGGCAACCTATGGAGATCTCTTACAACTAAGTCAAATAGTTTAAGTGACTTGACCCTCTTGAATTACAACGTATGATCTGTATTCTCTAGGTCAAGTATAGGCAACTTTAGGTATGAAAACCTATTTAATAACTTATTTTGGTATTTCAAGTTTTGCCACTTACACTAAGAAAATCTAGTACTACTGTCAAGGATAAAACAGTTTGGGTTTGAACATACCATGACCTTAGCTGCATAACAAAGCCTATATGGAATTAGCTTGTCAACTATCTTCCAAATATTATGCACCTTTCTAGTACTTAGTTAGGAAATTTTTCCCCCAACAACCTTACTCAATGACCACTTATGACAAATATGGTTCAACCTCTACCATACTACTTCAACTAAAAAACTTAGGCAACTTACTCACTGAAGGGTTTTGAACTTTGACCTCAATCAACACCACAACTTATATTCACACAATGAGATATTTAATTTTTTGAAAATAATTTTTCTCTCTTCTATTTTTTATGCAACTTTAACTATAAAAAAAAACATGTTTCACATGTATAATACAACTTAACAACTTACAACTCCAAACACAACTATTCTCAACTTTAAACAACTTAAATCTCCATCATACATCATCCTATAACAATACAATATGAAGTAGAATCAAACTTCATTATACTTCATGTAAACAACCAACTCAAATAACATGTTTCCACCATTTTAGCAACTAGATCACAAGTTTTCACTTAGCATAACCATGCTTGACACGATTCACCCTATGTTCGACACCAATCCACTTACGCTTAATGAGAATGAGGCAAAAAGTATATACATAAGCTATGTCTAGTGTTATTAATTTTATGCCCAATGCCATTCAGGCACAAAGCCTCTATCTGACCCACGCCCATTACTAATCACGTACTCGATGTTGTCAAAGCAAAAAGCCTTTTACTTGTTCACGCTTGGCACCACCCATCCTCTACTCGACATCGCCAAGTTAGATAGCTTTTAGGAAAATTATGCCTAACGTAACCAACTCAAAAAGTACTTAACTGACAAACGCTTGATGCTACCTATCCTGAGCTCGATGTCAATGAGGTAGGGAACCCTTGATTTGTATCACGCCCGAGGCCATGAAACTGTGTCCAATGCAATGACAATTTTTGCACTTAAGATCACAATTTTGGCTCAAGCCTGCAACAAAATCCTTCTAAATCAACATATTGCTAAACCATTTAGTGCACATACATCATAGACAACTCATTCTCATAAAAAAACAACATGTAACCATCAAAATTCAAGGATCACCATATTCCTTTCAAAGCTCATTCAAAATAACCAAAACTTGAGACAAGTATTCTATACTCTTGATTAAATCAATATAGCCACAAAAATGGTTAATCCAGACAAAAACCACCACTTTCAATAAAAAAATTATCAATTTACAAACTTTTCTTACACGAACGCTAAGTAATATGAAAATGGAAAAAAGAATAAAGGTTCCTCGAGAGTTCGCCGTACAACACTCTAAATCTTGGTTCTCAACTCCTAAGTTTTGAATCCACACTTTGCCTCCACTACACATATATAGGGAAGGATTTGAGTGTTTCTATGGAATAAGAAGAAATGATTCTCTCTAGGTCCAAAGCTTATCTCTTTAACTTCTTTATAATTTTCTTAGGATACAAACTTATGAAATTCAAGTCTTAAAAAAAATCTTAAATACTTCCCAAACTTGGTCAACTTGACCTTTAATAAAAACAATCCTAAAACAACTTAATTCTCTAAGAGCTTTTAGCCCTCAGAGTTCTAAAACAACAATTAATTACAACATATCAACAATTAAACAACATATCAACAATTAAACAACACATAACATATACTATCAACATTCCTATTTATAAGATCTAACTTAGAACAATTATTTGTTCATTTATTCAAGACTTGATTCATATTATCTCATATATTAATTATTTTTAGACTAAAATATCCCTAATTAAAGTGTGTTATTTTAATTGGATAAAATACAATAATTATAAACTAAAGAATATCTGAATATGCACTTTAATTGGTTAGAAGAAATACAAGTATTAATTAGAAGAGGTAAATAGGAGTATTAATTGGTTAAAAGACATGTGAGTATTAATTAGGAAAAAAAATTAATATAAGAGTAGTTTTAGAAAAAAAATATATAAATATGACAAATTTATTATTATAAACTAAATTTACTACTTTTTTAATCTCGTTGAATTGGGTAATTAGATCTTATATATAAGAATTAAGGTAGTAATTTAGATAATAAAACATATAAAACATGTTGTGTTACAAATAATATGAATAAATATATTAAATTAGAATTTGTGAAAAATAAATAATAAAAGTGTATAAAAATTAGATTAATTTTTATATCTTCTTCTTGTGACTAAATTTGTGCTATATCTTTAAAAAAAAAATTTTAAATACAAAATTTTATCTTTTGCTACAAATGTAAATTAAAACATAGAAATAATATTATTCAAATACAAAAATATTTTATAATATTTTTTTTTGACAAAATAACATGAAGAATATGGAAAAGCTTTATATTACATTTATCTTTTACTTTAAAATATGTCATTTTACTTATATTTTTATAAATTATCCAAAATAGAAAAAAAAATATCTTTTAATAATTTTTTATATTATAATATTGTTTGATAATATTTTTAAAATTTGGATAATTTAAAAACTTTTATTTGTTCAATTAATAAATTATTTTTAAAATTTTTTCTATTTTGTAATATTTTAAAATTAAAATTAAAATTATAATGAAAAATTATTGTTTTTATAATATGAGTATTTTTATATTCATGATTGTCATTATTTTTTTACTTTATAATTTTATAAATTATTCAGATTAGGAAAAAAAAAAGGTTATCTCTTAATAAAAATAAAATTATAATATTATTTTGTAATATTTTATTATTATAATTACAATGAAATTTTTTGTTTATATATATAATTGCGTGTGTGCACGCACATTAACTAAGTGTAAATATTTCTGTTAATTATTTATATTAAATTTTGTATTTCACTTATTCTTGAAAAATTAAGTTTGTGTATTTATTTTTCACTAAATAGTATATTATATATATATAAATATTTTTTTA